>JALMGJ010000052.1:3027500-3539673 GCA_023362775.1 Charina bottae | reverse complement strand
TTATACTGAGTGTTTATATATGTGTTGTTTTTATTGGATAGTTGTACGCTGCCCAGAGTCGCTTTCTGTGAGATGGGCGGCCATACAAATGTGATGATAGATAGATAGATAGATAGATAGATAGATAGATAGATAGATAGATAGATAGATAGATCGATCGTAGGAATTCAAAAAGGAGGGACTTGCTGCTGTAGGAATGGACTGAACCAGAAAGGGTATCAGAATAAATCAAAACTGAGCGCATGATATTATTGCAAGGTAAAAGGCAGTGGGGGCAGATGCTTTTTTGTTCTCCACATTTAACTATTATGTCAGCAGGTTCATGAGAGGACTTTGAGAGCCAAACCTTTCAAGCATTAATAATTGTTGGGACAGCAGTTCCTCATGAGTAGCCTAGGAGCGAGAAAGGGTATACCACCTCGCTGGCGTGCGTATGCAGAAGATAAGTGAAAACTTATCAGTAGATATAACCGAGCAACAGCAAAGAAACTCTTGTGATGCTTGAAGAAGAATTGGCATGTAACTTGGGGAGAAGGATTATAAGGGCTAAGTAGTTGAGGCGTGATGCTCGTAAGCAAACACAGATGAACTGAAGAGACATTTTACCTGAGGCCAGTCCCCATTAGGCAGCTGTTTCTCAATCAAAACTTTAATCCCCTTCTCCAGAACTCTGACATCTGGGTACCTGCAAAGCAAAAGGAGTGGCCCTGTGAGCCAATCTGGTGTAGTGGTTAAGGGGCTGGACTAGAAACCAGGAGGCCGTGAGTCCTAGTCCTCCCTTAGGCATGAAAGCCGGCTGGGTGACTCTGGGCCAGTCACTCTCCCTCAGCCCAACTCACCTCACAGGGTGGCTGTTGTGGGGAAAACAAGAGGTCAGAGCATTATGTACACTGCCTTGAGCTGCACAATATAAAGGCAGGATAGAAGTCCTCCTCCTCCTCACCCCTGGAAAACTGCTATAGTTAGGCTTAGGGAACTTAACTTACAGTTAAATTTAGAGAAAGAAAAAGTATGAGAGGAAACGTCTATGTTCAGAAAAGCTCTTTCCATGGGCTGCAGTATCCCAGGCACAAACACCCAGTCCAACCTATTAGTAGAGCTTCAATCAGAGGCCTGTGATTAGTCACACAGTTCACAGCAAACAACTAGAAAGGTGGCCGAGGGCATTGCTGAATGGTCCTGCTGGTGTGTGGTATGTCTTTAGATATAGCCTATTCCCAGCTCAGCTCACTTTATTTGGAACTGCAGAAGGTCGAATATGGATGCGAGACTACGAAGAAAATGTTGTTTCCGGAGACGCCTTGAGGATACTGTTTTACACAAACAGTTACAGCACCTATCCTGGAAGCTACTGTGTGGGCCTGGATGGAACTGATGTCCCTCCCCAGCTGCCAGAGAGTCAGAACGTCAAAGGAAGTGCTACCATTCTGACTCATGCTCAGAACAGAGGCCACCGGCCATCAGAAATGGGAAGCCAATGGCATTGGGTTCGGCAAGCTCTTACCTAACAGCCATGAGTCCCAAGAGGGCCCAACAGGTGTTGTGGATCTGCGACTTGGCACTCTGGATGTATCTGCGTTGTTCACAAGACTCAAAGTCCTCTCCCCAACCACCATCCTCCATCTGCTTGGAGACCAAGAACTCACAAGCCCGGGACACCGCCTGACAGGCCACTCTAGAAGAGGAAAGGCAGAAGGATGGAAAACAAGAGCCACCCTTGCCAAGAGGATACTGTAGTGATTGGAAGGGCAAGGCAAGAGTTTTTATCCTACGTTGTTCATGACAGCAGAGAGGTCTCTTCCACTGCCAATCTTTCCTTCTAGCCAGCAGAAATGAAAGGAGAAAGGAGGTGACTCACCCACCACGGTAAATCTGATGCATACAAGCAAATGCTTCCAATCCAAACCAGGTACCATAAGTGAAGCAGACACCCCAGCATCTGAAAGGGAGGAGAAATTAGTCAGCAAATGCAGAATGCATGGGGCAGCAGGGAAGGGAGGGGGAAACACTGGGCAGTCTGCCCATGCTTGTTGTTCATTTTCTCCAGCAGCTTGAAAGAGACAGACGTTTCCCTGAAATGCCAGCCAGAGGCAGGATTGAACTAGGTGGGGGCTTCCAAGTCCACAGTGTGTATCCGTGTGCTACAATGACTAAGTGCAACTAGGTGCAACCCAACAAGTGAGAAAGGAGGATATATGTGAAACAAACCGGGGATCTCTCTATCTGTGATGAAACATTTTCTTATCCTAACAAATCTCTGGAGTGGAGAGTCCCAAAACTGTCAAGCTGCATTTGTTCAGAAGATACTCACCCTTCCCAGGATCCATCAGCTCTCTGCTTTCTCTGACAATACTTCAAGCCCTTTTGCAGTATTTCTCTAAGTAAAAAGGAGAACACCATGGGAAACCCTTTCAAGCTGTGATATCCACTCACTGTCTCCTCCCTCCTAAGTCCAGATGGGAAGCAATAAAAATTCTCTCCTCCCTTGGGGAATAATGATCTGATTCCCCCCACCCCTCATAGATGATTCTGCAGTTTGTCCTCCAGCAGACTTTCTCAGAAAGAAAGTCCATCCTGAAAGTAAACTCTGAGATGGTCTTTCCTTCCAACCCCCCCCCCCTTTGTTTACTTGATTTCCAAGGTTCTGTGTTCAGGGAAGCCCTTGTGGAAATACTTCAGTGCCTGCATCACGGCTGAGGTGCACTCCACATATGTGTAGTCAACCATGATATCACCTAAACACCACAGAACAACAAGTATGTCAGCAGATAGTGGTCTAGAGGCTAGAAGCAGGATATATTTTTAATTCTTTCCAGTGCAATTCTGACATGAGTTTCACATGGTGAAGCCACCAAAAGGCCAAGAAAACTGCTCTGCAGTGGGGAGGTGGGGGGCAGATTGAACCCATCTTTATTCTACAGAGGCAACAATCCCCCTGGCCAGAATAAACAATGGTAGAAACTGACCCCAGTTGCCCCGAAGGGGAGCTGAAGACCCGCTAGAGAAAGTAAAGATGCCACACAAGTCTTTGTTCTTACCAAATACCTCTGAAGGATTCAACTTCTCCAGCAGCCAACCGCCACGCATGGTTTCATAGCTTGAAAAGCCACCATCAGCATTTTGCATGTTCAGCAACTAAAGAGAGAGGGGAAAGGACAATCTGACTTGGCCAAGGAAGAGTATGCAGGAAGCTGCAGAAAAGCTTCGGAAGTTATCTGCCTTGAAAACCTTCGCTGACGGAGCCACCACTCCATTTGGCCCCCTACTTCCTTGTACTGTATCTCTCAAGCTATGAATTCAGCCTAAACTGATTGTGTGTGGGCATACATCGTACTGTTGCTTTTATTTGGCTGTTATTGTTTCTATCTTGCTTTGTTGTTTACCACCCAGAGTCTTAATTGATCAGGGCAGCCTACAAATACAGCAAAGAGAGAGAGCAAGCACAGGTATACCTACTTAGTCCTATTTCTTGCCTGGAAATCTCTACAGTACTGCTGGCTTTTGACCACTAGCTAGCCAGAAACAGATTATTGGTGGCAGTGTCTGGGTGAAAGGGCAAATGGATTCTCAGGGAGGAATTTACTTTTCTGGGCTCACCACATTTACAGCATCAAAGAGATGTCTGGATGAGATGTATTCCTTGATGAACGGGCACTTTTCCTGTAACAGTATCACAGACTTCAAACCTTCTGCGGTACAGTCAGTGACGATCCAACCACAGTCACGAGTACTGAGGGGAAATCCACCCTAGTGGTTATTAGACAATGGTGGTTTAGTTTGGTTTGGAGCACGGAAAACAAAATAAAGCAATTTGCAAAATAAAATAGCAAAATTCATCAAGAAGAAATAAATGAATTTATTACACATCCTGGTTTACTATGAAAGATGGTGAAAATCAAAGACATGCAAACACTGGTAAAAAGGTAGTGAGTAGTATGTTAACTATTAGGAGGAATGAATGTTTGTTAAAAGAAGCAAAAAAAATAGCTGTGGCTTCTGTCCACTAGAGTTGGATATGTCAGGTGAAACACAAAAGTAAGTTGAATGCAGTGGGAAAGGTAACCTTGAGAAATATGTGTCATAAAACAAGAGAGGAAGTCAAGAGTGTATGGATTCTGAATGAATATTAATTGAATACAAAAGTGAGTGACCAATACAAAAGAAGGACATTGAGATTATGAAGGACAAGTCAATGAGTTGAGAGAAAGGGAACACCTAAGCAAGTCATGTCTGGATGGAGTTGAAGAAATTGTCAAAAGGAAAAAGAGTAAAGAACAAAAGGCATCTATGAAGCAGTGTCAGAACATGGTGGAATCAAGGATGGCTTACAGGGATGGAAAAGTATAGAGAGATATGGTGAATGGTGTTGCTGTAACCTAGGCTCAACTATATTTCCTTTTTTTCTTATTCTTATGCCTCTGATTTCTTTGCCTTACTATTTCTTTCTACCTTTCTGCACTTTGCATAGCACTGTTTACCCCCAAAGGGGGTATTTATGCATGTAAATTGCTTGCATGACCACAAATGCTGATTTAAACACATTCCTGAAGCTCTCAGGCATCAGCAACAAGGTCACGAAAAATTACTGGAAATCCTCAAATTCTTCCTCGGGGTAGGAATTACCAGGCAAGAAACTCTATCTGTCTCTGTTTAGCAGATCTGAGCTGCAAGTCTAGCTATTTATTTATTTGTTGACCTGCATGTACAGTATAAGATGGCAGCAATTTATTTATTTATTTATTTATTATTTCAATTTATTCCCCGCCCATCTCCCTTGCAAGGGATTCTGGGCGGGTTACAACAATTGAAAGTTTAAAAAACTATACAAAAATATCATCTAAAATACATACAATAATAAATTACATGAATCCAAGATGGATTGGGGACCGTAGTATCAATCGTATTACTACGGGGCCAGCCAACCCCAGGAGGCACTGCCGCCTCTGTCATCCCAGGCCCGGTGGCAGAGCCAGGTCTTGAGGGCCTTCCGGAAGGCCAGGAGTGAGGGGGCGAGTCTCACCTCCGGGGGCAAGATGTTCCATAAGGCGGGCGCTATTGCAGAGAAGGCACGTCTCCTGGACCCCGCTAGATGGAATTCTCTTGTTGAGGGGGTCCGAAGCATGCCCTCTCTGCATGTACGGGTGGGGCGGGCCGACGTTATCGGGACGAGACGGTCCCTCAGGTACCCTGGCCCTATGCCATATAGGGCTTTAAAGGTAATCACCAACACCTTGAATTGGACCCGGAAGCAAACTGGTAGCCAATGCAGCTCGCGTAGCAGAGGTGTTACATGTGCCGATCTCATGGCACCCATAACTGTTCGCGCCGCGGCATTCTGAACCAGCTGAAGCTTCCGGATACTCTTCAGGGGTAGCCCCATGTAGAGCGCATTACAGTAATCTATACGGGAGATGACAAGGGCGTGAGTGACTGTTCGGAGGGCCTCCCGATCCAGGAAAGGGCGTAGCTGGCGCACAACTCAAAGCTGCGCAAAGGCCCTCCTGGCCGTGACTGCCACCTGCTCTTCGAGCAGGAGTCGTGAGTCCAGAAGGACCCCCAGATTCCACACTGGATCCAAGCGAGGTAGTGCCACCCCACCCAGAACCAAAGATGACAACTTCCCGGATCTAGGGGGGCCATCAATCCACAGCCACTCCGTCTTACCAGGGTTCCGTTGAAGCCTGTTGTTCCCCATCCAGGCCCCCACAGCCTCCAGACACTGAGATAAGGCATCGACCGCATCACTTACTTCACCTGGGATGGAGATGTACACCTGTGTATCATCAGCATATTGGTGATACCTCATCCCATGGTGACGGATGATCTCGCCCAGCAGTTTCATGTAGATGTTGAACAGGAGAGCCGACCCCTGCGGCACCCCACAAGTCAGGGGGCGCGGGTCAGCCCTCTCCTCCCCTATCAACACCGACTGGGAACGGCCCCGGAGGAAGGAGGTGAACCAGCGCAAAACTACGCCGCCCACCCCCAACTCCCTGAGCCGTCCCAAAAGTATACCGTGGTCGACGGTATCGAAAGCCGCTGAGAGATCTAAGAGAGCTAGGATGGACGCACTCCCTCCATCCCGCTCTCGCCAAAGATCATCCATAAGCGCGACCAATGCGGTCTCCGTCCCATATCCCGGCCTGAAACCTGACTGGAAGGGGTCTAGATAATCCGTTTCCTCCAGAATCCTCTGGAGTTGCCATGCCACCACCTTCTCAACCACCTTTCCCAAAAAGGGAAGGTGGGAGACTGGGCAAAAATTGCCCAGGATGGTAGGGTCCAGGGACGGCTTCTTGAGGAGGGGGTGCACCAGCGCCTCCTTAAAGGCCTCCGGGAACACCCCCTCACTCAAGGACAGATTAATCATCGCCTGGACCCATCCACATGTCACCTCACTGGCCGATTTCACCAGCCAGGAGGGACAAGGGTCAGGCTGGCATGTGGTGGCGTTCACAGTCCGGAGGATCCTGTCCACTTCCTCAGGCGCAACAGGATCAAACTGTTCCCAGATAACATGGTAAGTACGAGCCCCTGGCATCTCCACAGATCCTGTCTCATGCTTGGAGTCCAACTTGGAATGAATCTGGGCGATTTTATCCTGCAGATGCTCAGCAAACTCTTCCGATCGGCCCTGTAAGTGGGTCTCCCCCTGCTCCTGACCCAACAGTGATCTTGTAATTTTAAAAAGGGCCGTCGGGTGGCATTCTGCAGATGCAATAAGAACGGAGAAATATTCACGTTTCGCCGCTCTTACCGCCACAAGGTAGGCCTTAACTGCGGCTCTAGATTGTGTTCGGTCAGATTCAGTCTTCGTCTTTCTCCAGCGGCGCTCTAGACGTCTCTTAACCCTCTTTAAGGCCCTTAACTCTTCGGTAAACCACGGAGAGCGGCGGGCCAAGTAGGGCCGGAGAGGTCGCATAGGCGCGATCTTGTCCAGGGCTCCAGCCGCGGCCCTGTTCCAGGCCGCAGCCAGGAGCTCCACTGGACCGTGAAGCAAGTCCTCGGGAATAACCCCCAGCTCCTTCTGAAACCTCACTGGGTCCATCAGTCGCCGGGGGCGGACCAATCGAATAGGTCCCGCCTCCCTGCGGAGTGGGGCAGCAGAGGAGAGTCTCAGGGTCACCAGGGCGTGGTCTGACCATGACAATGGGGAAAGATGTAACTCTCCCCTCAGATCACATTGCCACTGCTCAGACAAGAAAACTAAGTCCGGGGTGAGACCACTGTCCCGAGTCGGGTCACGAATAATCTGAGACAGCCCCATAGCTGCCATGGTAGCCATGAACTCCCGAGCCGTCTCCGAGTCCCGTCCCAGAGATGGCAGATTAAAGTCCCCCAGAACCATAAGTCTGGGGAACTCCACTGCCAACCCCGAGACAGCCTCAAGCAGCTCAGGCAGAGAGGTTGCTACGCAGCAGGGAGGCTGGTACAGGAGCAACACTCCCAACTGTTCTCGTGAACCCAACTTGAAAAACAGGGTCTCACACCCGGCCACTTGTGGAGCAGCGTCCCTGAAGGCCACAAGAGACTCTCGAATGACCACTGCCACCCCTCCTCCCCTGCCCCGGTGTCTCGGCTGATGCCAGACCTGAAACCCGGTTGGGCACATTTCCGAGAGGGCCACTCCCCCCTCTGGTGCCAGCCAGGTCTCGGTAATACATACCAGGTCGGCCCCCTCATCCGTGATCAAGTCACTTATAAGGGGGGCTTTGTTGTTCACCGACCTGGCATTCAACAGCAGCAGCCGGAGCAATGAAACTCTGCTTCTCTAGTGAAGATGCAGATTTTTGCAGCACAGATCTGGTTGTTTTACTTTAAATGCCTTGAGTGAACGAGAGTCCACAACCTACCATTGCAAGCAGTTCCAATGCTATTACATTCTCACCCTATCCTGCCCACTGGGGCAAAAGAGAACAATTCTGCCACGTCTAAAAGAAAGGGAAGTGCTAAAAGATACACCCCAATGGCTAGAGCCTTTTCCACTGAACAACCATGTGCACAACCCTACAGGGTGACTGTCTGTGGGGTTTTACAATGTTAGATCACTCAATAGTGCAAGCAGGAATGCAGAAAGTTCCTTCAAACAAGCCACAAAATCCACTCACCAGTCACAAATCTTTGCTCACCCTGTTTATTCATTCTAGTTGCTCATTTCTAGGACACAGAGCAGCTTTCACAACTAACTTAAGATCTAGTTTCAATGTCCCCAGAAAGGCAGTCCTTTCAAATACTTTCTGTCGCCTTTTATAATCATACCTTGTTCATCTGACGGTAGTACTTTTTATAATTAGGTGGATTATCTGGAATCTGGAGGAAATAGAAAATTATAATTAAACACATCTTGCAGGAATAAACCACAACAAAGCTCATCAGTTCTAGCTATGGGCTTGAGGAAGAGCTATTCTCTAGCTCTTTTTAAATTATTATTATTATTTGTAAATAATGCAGACAGTAAAACTACACCATGCTGCCCATGCTGTCACCAGAACTACCAGAAATTATTGGTTTGTTCTCTGATGCAATTAGTCCTTTTTAATCAAACGTGCAACCAAACACAAAATCTGCAATTACAAGAACAAACATGTCATTCTAAGATTATTGGCAAAGAATAATTCAAGCATTATCAGGAACTAGAATGTGGCATTTTTACCTGTGAGATTCTTAAGTACTGATGTGCATGTATCAGACAACTGGCAAATTCAGGCTTCTCCTGGGCACCAGCCTTTAAAAAAAAAAGAGTTTAACTGCACTTGACTCACTGTGACTTTTTAAAGAAAAGCAAGATCATTTTAGATTCAGATCAATCTCTGTAATTTCTTCTTTAATATTTTATTACCATTAATTTCTTTTTAGGATTTATGGCTAGAATATTATGTACACTCACTGCAAGTTATAGCCAAAGTAGTTACATTATTAATTATATCTACTTTAAAAATGTAAATAAAATAAGGAAGGAAGAGAAGCCAGAATAAGGCTATTAGCACCATGAATGGATAGAGTGGAAAACTGATGCAGTTTCATTTGTTTCACTTTCCTCTCACATTTGCAATTTGAAACTGAAAGTGCTTTGAAGCAGGGATCTTGTTTAAATCATGACACAGGAAAGAGCAGCTAGTTAATTTTCCCACAAAGTATATTAAAATTAACAAGGAACACTTATGAAAAAACGCTGTTACCTCCAAAAAAGCTTGAATAGCAAATGCTGTATCCCAAACCTGTGATCCATTGGTGCCCTAAAAGAGAAGGTAGTTTGAAATGACACTTTTTAGTTGCCTTTTGAAATATTCCAACATGCATAATTTTTCAGCCAGCAGACTACTCAAAATCAATTCCAGCTGGTCCCCCTCTAAGACAGTGCTTTCCAAAGTGCCGCCGTTGGCGACACACCAATGGTGGCAGTGCAGTGGCGGCGGCGCAGGGGCGTGCACAGCGGCGGTGCGGGGGGGGTGCATGGTGGCGGCGGCAGCGGCCTCCGCTAAAACGCTGAAGCGCTAACGATCGTTATTGCTCTACAGGAAACAGCGAAATCTTTTTAGATGAGTAGCACCTAAATTCAGCACTTTTAGTCACTGTTTTATATTTGTGTTTATTTTAACTTTACATATTATCTGCTAAGATCCTTCTATGGACATGACCGATGCTGCTGGTGATTGTGTAACTTTCTTGCTAAAGACGACTTGAGAAACGGGAGCTTAAAGAACAATGACTTTACTTGGAAGTTAAATGGAGTGACATTGACTATTAATGAATGGCTTATTTACTGAAGTGGGACTAATCTATTTTCCTCTCTGGATTTTGAATTCAAATGGGTTAATCTTTTATCTTATTCCTTTGCTTTTCTGCTTTTCATCTTGAATGGTTTTTTTTTTTTTCCTTCTTTTTTCTGTAATGCGTTTGGAAATTATTTGGATTATAATGGGTATTTTTGGAATATTTTTGTTTTAAACAGTTTTGGGAATTTTCTTATTATTTGGGATTTTAGTGGACTTTCTTGTTGCTTTTTGTCTTGGAGAGTGAAGACATTTGGAGTTGGGGCTTTTTCCTATTCCCCCCCCCCCCTTCTCTTTTTTTTTTCTTCTCTCTCTCCTCTTTGGGACTTGTGATTATAAGCTTGCCTGAGAACTGGATTGTTATTACATTTTCAAGGATATTTTGACTACAGCTAAAGGACTTACCCGTTGTACTTTTATCTTTTATTTTTCTTTTATGTGAGAATTGTTGATTTTACCAAAGTACATTTTGCCCTTTTTTTTAATGCAATATCTATTAAGAAGAAGCAGTATTACTTTTATTTTTTAATTTTTTATTGTATTTGGATTTTTTTTCTCCTCTCTTCCCTCCTTTTTTCTTTTGAATCCCTAATAATTTTTTATCCCTCCTTTCCCCCCCCTTTTTTTTATTGTTTATAGTGGTTCTCCTTTGTCTTTTGTTATTTTTCTTTTCTATTTACAGGAATATTATATACAACCTGGTTACTGCGGTTGCAAGAGTGAAGAGGGATAGATATAAGGAAATGGAGTCCATGGCTGCACCTTCAGAAGTACCAACATCAGATATGGGAAAAATATTGGATGCGATTACAGCACTGATTCCAAAAATAGATGATTTAACTACTGCCTTGGAGGAAAAGATGGATATTTTAACTGTTACCTGGATGGATGACTTAATTACTTCTTTTGATATAAAAATAGATAAAAAGATGGACAATATTTTAGATCAAGTAAAAGTGAAAATGGAAGTGATGAAGGAAGACTCAGAAAAAGAATTTAGAAATGAAATACAGACTGTTAAAGAAATTGCAAATATTCTTCCAGGGGATTTTAAAGAGACACAAGGCCAGGTTAAGAAATTGGAGATTAAATCAGATTCTATTACTATGGAATATAATTTAGATATTATTGTATTAGCAGAAATGAAAGAAGAAGAATGTATTTTGAGTTTGATAGGAGCTCTGGAAAAATTAGATGAGAATATGAGAAAATATATAGTTGATAATTTAGTTCAACATTTAGAGACAGAAGAAGAAGACATGGACTCTGAGATAGATAAAATTTTTAGAGTTGACTCACGTTACGTTAGAGATAAGAAACTGTCAAGATATTTTGTGAGAAAAGTTATAAAAGAGCAAAATCTGAAGAAATATTATAGCGAGAGATCAAAAATAGTAGGGTTGGGTATAACTTAAAAGAATTAAATCAGAATTTTTTCTTTTTGTTTGGAATCTGGGTTGTATAAATAGAAAAATCCTTTTCTTTTTATTTCTATATGCATAGTATAATACTATAGTTGGGTATAAATTAAAAGACTTAAATTAGAATTTTTTCTTTTTAGCCGGAATTTGGGATGCACAAATGGAAAAAAAAAATTCTTTTTTTATCTATATGTTTTGGGAAAATTAAAGTGTACCAACAATACAGGAATGGATGTTGAAACTATTAGAAATGGCAGAAAATGACAAATTGATTTGCCTACTAAAAGAAAATTTTAATTATTATTCTTTAATGAGTGGAAATCTTTGATGGACTATTTGCAAAAAGCAGGAGGAGTAAAGCTAAATATGGAGTTTTCGTTGATTAGATTATAGATAAATAGTACATAATAGACAAGGAAAAATATATGAATGTTATATGAATAGCCAGCATGTTAAAACAAACTATCTATTTTATTCTTATGACCATAGACGGATCGGAGGTTATCTAATTTCTGTGTATGTCTTTTTCTTTATTCCTTTTTTCTTTTTCTTTACTGCACTTTTCTTTTTCTTTTCTTTTAATTTGTATTTCTTTTTCCGTTTCGACTTTATCTTTTAGCTTTGTATACTTAAAAACCTAATAAAACTTAATAAAAAAAACAAAAAACGCTGAAGCGCTGATGGCACACCACAGCTGCCACCATGCACACCCCCGCCACCGCTTCAGGGTTGTGTTGCAGCACACCTAACTGTTGCGACACACTAAAGCAGGGCTTTCCAAAGTTTTCCCGCGGCGACACACCAACCGCCGCTGGTGTGTCGCCGCAGGAAAACCCGGAAGTGCCGCCATTGCGGCAATGCGCAAAAACCCGGAAGCGCTGCTGCCGCTTTTGCTTTTTGCGCACCGCCATTGGTGTGTCGCCGCGGGAAAACCCGGAAGCGCTGATGATGATCAGCGCTTCCAGGTTGTGTGGCGACACACCAGACTGTGTGTGGCTACACACTTTTGTGTCGCGACACAGAGTTTGGAAAGCTCTGCACTAAAGTGTCGCGACACACAGTTTGGAAAGCTATGCTCTAAGACAGAGCTTTCCAAACTGTGTGTCGCGACACAAAAGTGTGTCGCCACACACAGTGTGGTATGTCGCCACACCACCCGGAAGCGGCGGTGCGCGCGTGCACGGTGGCAGCAGCAGCCGCTGCCGCTGCCACCATGCACGTGCACACCACCGCACACACCCCGCGCCGCCGCCGTGCGCGCGCTGCCGCACGTCGTGTCGCCGCTGCGCGCGCCTCCCCACACCACTGCCATGCGCGCCGCCGCCACACTGCCGCTGGCGTGTCACCAGCGGCGGCACTTTGGAAAGCCCTGCTCTAAGAGTATGCTAAGGGACACACTTCCAGGAATTCCCCCTCTAGCACAAACAGGTTTCTACCTGGAGCCTTAGTGCTCTTCAAGAGGATATCTCTCTCCTACAATATAACCTTAGATAATCCTTCTCTATTCAGGGATTACTTTCTAAATATATTCCTTCCCACACATGGAGCAAGAAAAAATGTTCTTCATAAGAGCTTCCTGCTCTCACAGGAGCACTTATTTTGTCATATTTAAAGGCCTGGGGGAGTGGGGTGGGGGAATTGCCAGAGGAAGATCAATCAGTAGAGAAAGGGAGAGAACAAACAAACAGTTCTCCAACTTTCTGATCCCAACTTCCCCTCTGGAAACTTTTTTTTTTAGACAGTCACTCATGCCCTAGTCATCTCATGGCTTGACTACTGCAATGCACTCTACATGGGGCTGCCCTTGACGACCATCCGGAAGCTTCAACTGGTCCAGAATGTAGCAGCGTGAGCAGTGATGGGCATGCCTCAGTACGCCCATGTAACACCTCTGCTTTGCAAGCTGCACTTGCCGCCAGTTTGTTTCCAGGTGCGATTCAAGGTGCTGGTTGTTACCTATCAAGCCCTACATGGCCTAGGGCCTGCTACCTTGAGGGACTGCCTGTCTCCCGTATTATCTGCCTGGCCGATTTGATCCTGCAGGGTTGGCACCTCTGGGTTCCTTTGATTAAACATTGCCATCTATTGGGACCCCGGAGGTGCGCCTTCTCTGTAGTAGCTCCTGCCCTCTGGAACAGGGTTCCCCCCAAGATCCGGAAGGCCCCCCCTCTGCTGTTGTTTAGAAGAGCTGTGAAGACCTGGCTCTTCACCCAGGCCTTTGGCGAGGGAGAGGGAGACCCCACACTTCATCACACTTCCCATCTTTTATCTTTACCTCTAAAACATTTTTTATGTTTTATTGGTTTTATTGTAATTTCTTTTAATGTTATGAGCCACCCAGAGTTGTTGGGAGTCAAGTGGCATGTAAGTTTAATAAATTGTTATTGTTAATTTTAAACAGAGCTCTTGGCAGAGACTGCAGCAGTCATTGCCTTGTGAGATGGGTTTGGTCCTCAGCAAAAGAAAAATATGCTAGGAATTATTACCTGCATCTTCATTCCATCCAGACCCAGCCTGCAAGGGAAAAATAAGCAAGCAGTGAATGCTTGCACCTCACTGAGGGAGAGGCATGGTAAGAGACCTGTAAGTTTCACTGCCAAAAACAATGAGTCCAATGTCATGAGTTGCAGAAGCACTGGGATCCTGGAAAGGCCTTTAGATAATAGGCAATGGCTGAATTAGGGTTGGATGTGGGAAAGCAGATTTCTGTTTTGCAGTTCAAAAGGCAGCCTGGGGCTAGATCACTCACCCTTACCGACTGACTGGCCTACTGCTCAAACTCTGCAGTGATTTCCTAGGGGGATGGGCCACAACACAAATATACACAATAATGGCCCTTGTAAGACTTTCTACCTGGAGCCTTAATGTGCTCTTCAAGAGGATATCTCTCTCCTACAATATAACCTTAGATAATCCTTCTCTATTCAGGAGTTACTTTCTAAATGTATTTTGGAGTAAAATATGGTGTCTCCTAAGGGACAGTAGGCAGTGGACATATGTAAAAGTAAGAGGCATATTACACTTACACAGCAGCCTTCATAGCATGGTACCTTTCAGCTGTGTTGGACTAGACTAGAATTGTATTGTCAAAGGCTTTCACGGCCGGAGTTCGATGGCTGTTGTGGGTCTTCCGGGCTGTGTGGCCGTGTTCTGGAAGTTGTGGTTCCTAGACTAGAATTCACACTTTGCAAGGTCAACTCCCAGGATACCCAAGCACAATTGCCAATTCTAGGATTTATAGTCCAACGTATCAGGGAGATTCCAGGTTGGCAAAATCTGCTAGACAAGTTTGAGTTCCAACAAAGCCTTACCAGAGATAGTCAGGGATTCTGGAGACATGTCCCTGGAATGCAGGGGACTTCTCTCCTTCCACATACCAGCGCACTAGCATGTTAATTGTTTTAGATATCTACAAAGGCAGAGAAAGAACCACCATCATTTTCCTCCTAAAGTCTAAAGCCATCAGAGGGTAATATCTGTGCTTCTTCACAAATGTAGCTCTTCATCAAGTTACTGTAAATACAGATGTTAAAAAAAAATCCTGGGGAAAATAGTCATTGGATGTAGGGACCAGCCTCCAGCCATAATTATACAGTAACTGAACAGCTTTCCTACCTAGGGCCGCATAAAGGAATGGACCAGAGAAAACCAATATCCTCTTTTTAAGTGTTGACATAGATGAGAAATATTTAAAAGTGCAATCTTTCTCATAAAATCAAAGGGATGTTTTCAAAAATAGCATTGAGTTTAACTCTGAAGGGCAGAAATATTAGAGAAAAATACCTTGGAAAATAGAATGCAACAAATGTATTCTAGTCTTTTATTAAAAATACCGTGTTTAAAAATGAAGTTCATTTTATTTAGAAATGGGTGAAATTTCTAAACATGGAATATTCCCATTTGATGGGACGCGGTGGCGCAGCGGCTTAATGACGCTGGAGCTTGCCGGCCAGAAATGGTCGACACTCCAACAGTTTGAGCCCAGCTCCGCGTGATGGAAGTGAGCTCCCGTCATTTCGTCCCTAGCTCCTGCCCACCTAGCAGTTCGAAAGCATGCCATCTGCGAGTAGATAAATAGGTACCCCCATTTCAGTGGGGGGGAACGCTGGCGGCACTCTATGCAGGGAGCAGGTGGATCTGCCTGGACGCGATTGGCGGAGGATCGGTGGAGAAAAAAGCCCAGATGAGCCGACTTCCCTAGGAACGCTGCTGGCCAGCTGATGCAAAGCTAGCTCGCCCTCTTGTGGTGCACCAGTGCAACAAAGAACTAGCAACTACTGGTGCCAGAACATCTATCGTGTGTAAGAACATTGTAGACTCCCTGGCAATGTGTGCCATATGCTAAATAAATAATCCCATTTGATGAAAAATGCATGATGCCTACTGATGCATTTCCTTGCTTAACTCCACAACTGTAGGAAACCAGAAGTATGCAGTTGACACCTTCAAGCCAGAACAGAGCCCATTCAGGCTGATGTCCAAACAGCATCGTGCCTTTCTGGTTTAATGGATGCTCAATTCAGATGAACGCCACGTCTCCCTTAACAGCTGGACTATGTATCCTTTTCATATCAACGCTTTTCACAGCAACAGCACACACTGAGCAGCAACTGGCAATGCCATCCCTTACCCCACCACAGACTGGCCATTGCTACAATGTTTCCCACCACTTATCACAGAGAGGCTTCCTCCCCAAAATTAACACCCCTCTTAATTATTGCATTGCCTAGAAGGCAGAGTGGGGTGGCTGAAGAAAATACTGGAGCTAGAAAGAGAGGAAAGTGGGATTAGATGAGATTGTTGGGCAGCTGGGATGCTCAGAAGCGAAGTGTTCATCGTTTGCAGGCTCCTCCACATTTGCAGGAGGAAGAAAACATTCCCCTTAAGGCACAATCATAGCTTCCAGGCTGCGGCTGTTTCTGTGGGAGGTGAGCATAACAATTGACTGTTGAGGTCAACGGGTCCTTGCTACCAAGGCATCTGAGAATCAGAGGCAAGTGCAGCCTGATCCACAAGTACCTACTACATCTGAGGCCATCATGGCCAATTGCCCCTCCTCCCCTGTTCGATGAGTCCAGGGCAGTTTCAGAAATCACAATTTGAAGGCAGTTCTAGAACCACCACTAGCATGTGCCGTCATAAGCATTCTTCATCCATTTAATAATCCCATTATTTTACTACTTTTATGTTTTACTTAAAAAACAGGGAACTTTCTTCTTTGACAACATTCGGCTGGATAATTGGATCCAGGGCTAGGCAAGGGATAATGTTTGGGGTTTGGTGGCTAGGCAGAGACTTTATAATAGTCTTTTTGCTCTCCCTCCACCCCTTTCTGATAGGAGATGTAAAATCAGCCTGATTGCAAAGCACAGTACACTAGGAAAAAATGTTTCCAAGGGAAGTTGGTGAGGATTCCAGATACTTTGCAAAAACTCCTCTACTCTGCTTAGGGGCTAGTGCTGGGGCAAGATAGCACACATTTGCTCCTGTTTATTCTTATCAGCTTAATCGGGGTATTGAACCTTTTGAGGCCTCAAAACTTATCCCAGGGCCCCTCATCAAAACACAACCCTCTAGTGAGAGAAAACTGGCTGTGTTTGAGTGAACTGTTACTTCTTCTTCTTTTTTGCCAACAGTCTCTCATGGAATCCCATCAAGTTCTCACGGGATTTCTGCAGATCAGTTTGAAAGGCCCTGAGCTAAGTCACACCTGTGAGGGCATTATGGATGGGTTCAAAGACTGTGGTGGAGCCAAATGATCTGATTTCAGAGGAGGAACATTTTCACTTCATAGTAGGCAAGGACTAAAGGAATTGCAAGCTCAGCTGAGGGTAGCCAACGGTTCCTGCATCTCAACCACACCTAGAAAACAAGCGTTTGAGTCAGTGATGCTGAGCCAATTGTACAGCACTCCAAAGTTACTTGGGCTACTGGGAGAGAAGAAATGGATCAGGTACAGGCAAGAGAAACTATGGTGCCATTGGTTTTCTGCAGAGCAATTCATGGCTACACCTTTGGCCAAGATTTCTAAACAAGCTCAGTTTCAGAGCTACTTAGTTAAACAATGCTTCAAAACAGCTTACCGGGCCAATGCTGATGAACTTGGTAAATTGGTCATCAGCCTTGATGTGATCATATAATTCCTCCATGGCTCGCTGCCTCAATTTTTTGCTGTGGAATTGCTCATAGATGTTGGCTATTGCTGGAATAGAAGCAGAAAGAGATGTATGGAAGACTCAGTTTATCTCCTGAAAAATCTAAAGCCAATATGAGAAAAACTGTTCTTCACTCAATTTGCAAATCCAACATTTCGGCTTCCATAATTATTCAAGTTGCAACTGGGAAACACACAAATTTCTAATTCCTGCTTTGATGTATTGCTCCAGGCTAAAGGCAAACTCTGCTTAGTTTTTACAACTTTCTTAGTTTCCATCCCCTGCAAAGACTCCCTGTTAAATATACAGATAGTCCTCAAGTTACGATGGCAATTGGGACTGGAATTTCCATTGCTAAGCGATGTGGCCATAAAGCGCAATGTCACATTACTGCATTGCTTAGCGACGGCAATCCCTGCAGTCCCTGTTGCCGTTGTTAAGCCAGGATCATGGGTCGTTAAGTGAGCACCTCCTTGCAACTTCCTGCCAGCTTCCAACAACCAACGTCAGTGGGGAAGCTGGCAGGAAGTTGCAAGTCCTAGGTGGCCGGCAGGTGAGTGGCTGCTGCCAGGTGGGAGAGGGAGCAAGTGTAAGGCACTCCATCCGGTATCTGTAATCTCCCTACTCTAGAGTAACTCACAGACGCAGGAGTTCTTAGAAGTAGGAGAGTTTATTACAGGATACAGAAGCTAGCACGAACAAAGACTTGAATGAGTGAAACAGATACAGTGGTTACATTTAAGCATTCCCTCCCCCCAAGGTTCTTTGTTTGGAGACACGTGTAATCGTGTCTTCCGAGACGCGTCGTCATCCGTTGGCGAGGATGTGTATTTGCGGTCATCAGCCATGTGCGAACTGGTCTACTCGGCCGGCGTCAGTGACATGTCAGTTTCAGCTCCCCGGAGTGCGCATATCCGTCTAGCGCTTTGGCAGAGATCTGCCGATCTCTGACATGCTCCCGGCCCAAGATGCTCTCCCCCCCTCCTGTGGTACGAGTTTCGGTACTCCCATTACTAAACATTTTCAAACAGTTCCTGTTAGGAGAGAGCAGACATTAATTTAGTATCTTGCCTAGTCCAAGTGTTTGCGTCAATGCGGTTTGTCCGGGAATTCCCTGTGAAAAGCTTTCACGAGTTTGGGAGCCCGTGTGTGTTTTGCACTGACCCATTCCTTGTCTCCAATTGGTAGGTGTTGCCACTTCACTAGGTACTGTAACTGCCCCTTATGTCTTCTGGAATCCAGAATTCTATCAATCTCGAAATGTGGTTCGCCCTCCACCAACAATGGGGGGGGGGGGGTTCCACTGGTTCAGGGTGCCAGTGTTGTGAACTGTGGTATTGTTTCAACAAACTGATGTGAAACACAGGATGCACCTTTCTTAGCGCTTTTGGCAATTGTAATTTTGCCGCTACTGGGTTGATGACCTCAATGATTGGGAATGGGCCTATGAATTTTGGTGCCAATTTCCGTGATGGTTGTGTTGCCTGCAGATTTTTCGTTGACAAGTACACCTTGTCTCCTACTCTTAAGTCCCATTCTTCCCCCCTCTTGCGATCGGCATATTTTTTGTAACTAGCTTTGGCTTCCTGCAATGTTTGTACCATGACTGGCCAATTGCTGCTTACTTTTCCTATCCATTCGTCCGCTTTTAGAGGTTGTGGCAGTTCTGTGTTGTGTGACATGGCCAATTTGGGGATAGTTATAAAGTCCTGCCCTGTAGCGACTTTGAATGGCGAAAACCCCGTGCTTTGGTGTACCGCGTTATTATAAGCAACTTCTGCGAACGGCAACAGTTCCGCCCAATCGTTCTGTTGGTAGTTAGTGTAACATCTAAGGTACTGCTCCAGTGTAGCGTTCAAATGTTCGCTCGCACCATCCGTGCAAGGATGGAACGCGCTACTGAGCCCCTGTGCCGCTCCAATTAACTTCAAAAAAGCCCGCCAAAAGTTGGAAGTAAACGTGCTGCCGCGATCGCTGATTATGCGTTCCGGCGTTCCGTGGGCTCTATAGATGTGTTGTATGAACAGTCTAGCTAGTTTTTGGGCATTCGGTATTCCTTTGCATGCAATGAAGTGTGCCTGCTTGGAGAATAAATCCGTGACTACCCAAATTGCCGTGTTCTTTTTACTCACCGGCAAATCTACTATGAAGTCCATGGCGATTTGCTTCCATGGTTGTGAGGGGTTTGCTACTTCCTGCAGCTTCCCTGTGGGTTTCCCTATTTTCCTTTTGGCCATTGCGCACACTGGGCATGAGCGCACATAGTCTTTAACGTCAGTGCGCAAGGATGGCCACCAGAATTTGCGTCGGATTAAGTGTAGTGTTTTTACGAAACCAAAATGCCCTGCCGTTTTGTGATCATGATGCATGGTCAAGACCTTTTGCCTTAAGGGCTCAGGGACATAGGCTTTGTTGTCCTTCCACCCCACTCCATCCTTCTCCACTAGGTTCTGTTTGTTCTCCCCCCACCAGGTGTCCGTTACTGTTGCCGCCCGCAGTTCGGCTGTCCACGGGTCGCTTTCAGCCGCGCGCTTCGCGCTGCTGCGGGTGATTGCCATGTTGCCTTCCCCCCTCCCTTCTGTTATTGTTGAGCTCTGTGCCTCTACTGGTTGGGAGGGGATGAGGGATTCAATGACCTCCTCCATTTTGCTCTCATGTTGCGGCAAGCGTGATAATGCGTCTGCCAAGTAGTTTTTCCCCCCAGGAAAATACTTCAACGTGAAGTTGAATCTGCTAAAGAATTCTGCCCACCTGAGGTGTTTAGGGTTCAACTTCCTGGGTGATTTGAGAGCTTCCAAATTTTTATGGTCCGTCCACACTTGGAACGGCTCTGCTGTGCCTTCTAAGAGATGTCGCCACGTGCTTAAGGCATGTTTGACAGCGAAAGCTTCTTTTTCCCAAATATGCCATCTTTTCTCCATCAGGTTAAATTTTCGGGAAATGTAAGCGCATGGTCTTAGTTTCCCCGTGTCATCTGCCTGCAAGAGTATGGCCCCCACTGCGCTAATTGATGCATCTGTGTGTATCACAAATGGTTTATCAGCTTCTGGGTGCTTGAGTATGGGTTCCCTTGTGAACATTTCTTTTAGGCTATCAAACGCAGCCTGGCATTCCTGCGTCCACACGAGTTTCGTGCTCGGTGATGGGGCTTTCGCGTTTGCTCCCTTGCCTTTTGTCTTTAATAGGTCAGTCAGGGGCAGTGCGATTTGCGCGAAATTCTGAATAAATTGCCTATAGAACCCCGCAAAACCGAGGAACGCTTGCAGCTGTCTGCGTGTACGGGGGGGCTGCCAGTCTAGGACCGCTTTGACTTTTTCAGGGTCCATCTCGATGCCCTCATGTGAAATGCGATACCCCAAGAAGTCTAACTGTTCCCTGTGAAATTCACATTTCTCGAGTTTTACATAAAGCTTTGCCTCTAGTAGCTTCTCAAGTACCCTCTTAACTAAATCCATGTGTTCTTCCAAATTCTCAGAAAATATTAATATATCGTCCAAATATACAATTACCCCTTTATACAGAAATTCATACAATACTTCATTTATAAACCTCATGAAAATTCCCGGTCCCCCCGCAATCCCAAACGGGAGCACCCTATATTGGAACGATCCCAATGGGCAATTGAATGCTGTTTTCCATTCGTCCCCTCCCTTATGCGAACCCGATAGTAGGCCTCTCTGACATCTAGTTTTGTGAAGATTTTTCCTTTTGATAGCTGGGCTAACATGTCTTTTAGCAACGGTAGGGGGTATTGTCTGGTAATCGAAATTGCATTGAGCCCCCTGTAATCCGTGCAGAGCCGGAGTGAGCCGTCCTTTTTCTTTCTGAACAGGACAGGGGCTGCAAGGGGGGAGTTGGCTGGCTCAATGAACCCCCTTGCCAAGTTCTTATCTATGAAGTTACGCAGCTCTTGTAATTCTTTTTGCGTCATAGCATACATCTTGGGCTTGGGGAAAGGTGCCCCAGGGATGAGGTCAATGGTTGCGTCTGACTGCCTATGGGGGGGTTCCTGCTCACATTCTCTTTTGTCAAATACCTCTGCTACTGAAAGGTATTTCTCCGGGATTGCGTTGGAGAGTGTGCTATCACCTTTATTCCGCTCCCCCTCTTCCAATTCCAACCCCGTTGCCCCCAACTCGACGCAGTCCGGTGGCCCGCCCTTGTCCAAGTCCTGATACTTCCCATCCGTAAATTCCAACTCTCCCGAAACCCAATCTACCTTGGGGTTCCTTGCCCTCAACCATTTTAATCCTAACACAATGGGACGTGTTGCGATGGGAGCCACTAAGAATCGTAATGTCTCCACATGCGTTCCCAACGTCATTTGAAGTCCTTCAGTGTAAAATTCCACTGGCCCCCCTTTCAGTTCAGACCCATCTAATTGGCAAAATGTGATGGGGGTTTTAAGTTTACACAGGTCCAGACCCATCTTTTTGGCTATGTTCGGGTGCATCAAATTCCTCGAACAGCCCGAATCTAACATGGCAACTCCCGCATACTCTTTCCGTCCCCCCAGCGTTTTTAACTGTACCTTCAGGTGCATTGTCGGGTTGTTGCGACTACTTCCTTTGCGCCCCTTTGTGGAGGTCTGTCCTGTGGCACTCATTAGAACAGACCCGGCTCGTTTCCCGCCGTCTGGATTTCGAAATCGGAGTCCTCGCTATCTTCTTCTAGGTCCGGATTCTGCCAATGGTGCACTGTTGCCGCCGCTGCTCCTTTTCCTTTAGTGTGTGTTGTCTTTGGGTTACTTTTGTCTGTTGCCTTTTTCCCCGGAGGTTGTTCCTTAGCGTTCATTCTCCCCTGAGGGCAAGCGCTAATTCGATGTCCCTCCTTCCCGCAGCGAAAGCATAGTCTCTCTTTAGTCCGGCGATCCTTCTTCTCCTCCCAACTCCGCTGTTTCGCATGCGTACGGGTTTGATTTGTGAAATTACCCTCGTTCCTCTGTCTAAATTGCAGTTTTCTGATACTTTGCAACTGTAACCTGTTGCTCTTGATTTTCCCGGCTAATTGGATCCACCCCTCTAGAGTTCCAGGGTCATCTCTGTCCAATGCCTTTTCCAATAGGTCCTGTTTTAGGCCATATTGAAAGTGTTCTATCTTTATCGATTCCGGCCATTCCGGCAGATAGGATAATAATCTTTTAAAGTCCATAGCATATTCAGCTACTGTCCTAGTTCCCTGCCTTAAGTTCCGGAGACGTGCCCTGGCTGAGACTTTGGTCAGCGTGTCTTCAAACCGTTTCCGGAGGGCATACATGGACTCTTGGAAGTCCAGTAGTTCCCTAGCCCTCCTGTCATGAAGTGTTACCAGCCAGTCCCCTGCCTCACCTTCCAGAAAACTGGAGACGTATCTAATTTTGCTCTCTTCCGTTCGGAACGTGTATTCGAATTCGCTCATGAACCCTTGTACATGAGTCAAGAAGCATGCTAAATTTTTGGGGTTGCCGTTGAATTTCGTTTTTAATTCACCTATTCCAAATGGTGTATGTACCCCCCCTGGGGTCATGAACTGGTTGTATGACGGGGTCCTGGGTGCTCTGTTGTAGGGGTGAAATTCCTCCTCATCCTCCTCCTCACTTTGGATGTCTCCCTCACCTTCGGGTAGCCCCAGGCTCTGTTCCCGCCCTCTGGGTTTATCTAAATTGTCCATTAATTTCTCAAAGGCAGCGCCCAATGAGTCCATTTTATTCATCAGCAATCCTATATTTAACTGCACATTGGACATCTGTTCCTCCAACCTTACGATGCGCTGGGTTGGGGTGACCTTCTTCTGGTTTCCTTTTGTCCCTTTCTGCGCTAGCCCTTCGCCTACAGCTATGGACCATCCCGCTAGCCTTGGTTCGGTGCTGCTTAGAGGACGGGGGGTTTTCGTTACCTCTATGTGGTTTTGCTTCTTCTGAGCTTTCTTGCCCTCCCGCTCACTGGCAACTCCCTCCA
The DNA here is from genome assembly GCA_023362775.1 of Charina bottae. Taxonomy (NCBI): domain Eukaryota; kingdom Metazoa; phylum Chordata; class Lepidosauria; order Squamata; family Charinaidae; genus Charina; species Charina bottae. Next base: position 3,516,388 of record JALMGJ010000052.1, on the reverse strand, counting down.
TCGTCTGGGCGCTTGTTGAGCTGGGTCCGGCTTCTTCGCTCACTCCTGCTGCCTCTACCGATTCCATTTCGTGGTCTCTGCTGGCCGCTTGCTGCTTGGGAGCGCTGGTCGCTGCCCTCGCTTTGCCTCCACGTGGTCTCCGCCGCCTCTTAGATGCTGGGGATCGCCGCCTCTCAGCTGTTAAGAACGCCTTTGTGCTGCTGCTGCTGCTGCGCCGCCAGCGGCCGGCTTTTAAGGCTCACCGCCTCTCCGCTGCTTGGGGCCGCCGGTTTCCACTGCTGCTCCGCTATTAGGGCGCCGGTTTCTCCTGCTACGCCGCCCCCGCCGGTTTTTGCTGCCGCTCTTCCGCCGCCGCTCAGCTGCTCAGAATGCCCCTGCTCAGCTGTTAAGAGCGCCGGGTTTGCTGCTGCTCTACCGCCGCCGTTCAGCTGCTTGGGAACGCCGGTTTTGCTTCTGCTCTACCGCCGCCGGTCAGCTGCTTGGGAACGCCGGTTTTGCTTCTGCTCTACCGCCGCCGGTCAGCTGCTTGGGAATGCCGGTTTTGCTTCTGCTCTACTGCCGCCGGTCAGCTGCTTGGGAACGCCGGTTTTGCTACTGCTCTACCGCCGCCGCTCAGCTGCTTGGGAACGCCGGTTTTGCTTCTGCTCTACCGCCGCCGGTCAGCTGCTTGCTGCTCCGCTGCTCAGCTGTTGGGGACGCCGGTTTTGCTTCTATGCCCAGTGTGCATAAAAGCCGGTCTCAACCGTGAAGCTTCCCGGGAAAACCGGTTTGTTTTGCATTCAAGTCTTTATGTAAGGCACTCCATCCGATATCTGTAATCTCCCTACTCTAGAGTAACTCACAGACGCAGGAGTTCTTAGAAGTAGGAGAGTTTATTACAGGATACAGAAGCTAGCACGAACAAAGACTTGAATGAGTGAAACAGATACAGTGGTTAAATTTAAGCATTCCCTCCCCCAAGGTTCTTTGTTTGGAGACACGTGTAATCGTGTCTTCCGAGACGCGTCGTCATCCGTTGGCGAGGATGTGTATTTGCGGTCATCAGCCATGTGCGAACTGGTCTACTCGGCCGGCGTCAGTGACATGTCAGTTTCAGCTCCCCGGAGTGCGCATATCCGTCTAGCGCTTTGGCAGAGATCTGCCGATCTCTGACAGCAAGGGAGTGTGCCGGTGGCCGGGGAGGCGCGGCACAAGTGCAGCGGGATTTGAGGTGGCTGCTGCTGGATGGGGAAGGGTGCGCAGGTGGCTGGGGAGGTGCAGCGCCAGCACAGCGAGGTTCAGGGAGGGTGTGTAAGGGCCCGTGGGTGGTGGGGAAGGCACGGCATGAGTGCAGTGGGGCTTCAGGTGGTTGCTGCCAGACGGGAGAGTAATATATCCATTAATATCACCATTACCTTAGTGTACCATGGGGTACACAGAAGGAGCCTCCCCGAAGATTGTCAAACAATCGGGCGTACCCTGGAAACAGTGAATTGCACCGGCTAATCAATCTAACACCAGACCCAATCACAGCTAAGCGAACTGCACACGATAAGTAAGTAAGTACCTTAGTGTACCATTAAATAATATAAAATGAAATATTAGGAAAAACAACTATAAGGCTTATCTTCCTTCTATTCTCAGGACACTTTAGGAATTACAAAGGTGTCTCCTTGACAGCACTTTCATTCTGGCAATGAAATGGAGTCCAGCAAGAACAAATGAGGCCCCTCCTTCAGCAGGAGGCAGATTCACTCACCATGGACCACTGTCAGTAGCCAGCTGTGTGGTGTGTATAAATCCCCAGAAGCAACATTGTTCTTTTGTGCTGGCCAGTCAATACTGTCATAATCTTGTACGTAGAGTTCCTAGGAAAGAAGCCCAGAAGAATACAGGATTAGCATTCGAAAATCCACAAGGGATCTCAGTGGGTTTTGAACAGGCCAAATCATTCCTTAAGCAACATGCCAGAGGCACTGACCTCCAAAAGGCTTTCAGGCAGGCTCCACCTTATTTTATCCCCATGAGACCAGGGGGAAAAAATGGATCTGCCTATTACCTGTTTAACACTGCATCCCAAAAGGACTATTAGATTGGTCCATTGTAATGCCCTTCCATCTGCTCTTTTGGACAGCAGATTTTGCAACACCCCTAAAGAAAAGTGGTCTAAACCCCTAAAGTGTCTGACCACGTGGTGAGGGGGAGATAGAAACTGTGGGCCAGGTCCTGCTGTGCTGCCTCCTTGTAGAGATATTTGGATTGTGTGTATTTCCCTAATTACAATATATTTAGGCAGAACTGAGGATGACTTCCTCGACCAACACCTATTAGCTGATCAGAAGGTGGAGATCTCAGGTAGTATAGTATAGCTAGGTCTTGTATACTGCCTATGATGAAAGGTAAACAAATGCTTCACATCTGAGTATTCACTTACGTTAAGTGTATATGCACTGTATCTTGATATATTATTTCAGTTACATCATGCTTCTCTTTTGGTGCATTTATTTTATTGTGACTTTATTTTTAAGTTGATCTCTAGTATATGATCATAATAAACGAAACAAACAAGCATTATAAAATCAAAACTGGAAAGAGAACCTAGTGCAGCACGGGGTTAATAGTATTCTGTCACAAAATATTATTTTGATAAATAATGTTATCCAAGTGGAGACAAAATCAAGTATATGTTATTTGTACTCTAGCTCCCAATTCATCATGTACATTCTGAAGATTTCAACTCTTTAGGATTATCCAAAAATTAAAGAATAAACATTACTTGTCAATACTGCAGCATAAACCACCAGATATAAAGTACTACATTATAAATTAAGAAAAGTGACAGTGCAGGAACTTTTGGAATCAAACAAAACTTTCTGTGCAAGCAATTATGTAGCTTTGGTTATTTAAACATGGTATTTTTCACAGTACTGGATGGAGAACCTGATGAATTTAGTCTTTGCTTTATTTCTTTTCAACCTACATAAACTAGCATGATTGGACCACAATTAAAGGAAATGATTACAGGAAATTTTTGATATCACTTTTCAAAACCGTAAGGTAGAGTCATGTTCAGCTTAAAGGCAGTTTAAAACATCCTCATTGACCTTTGAGGCAGCAAGAGGTGTGCCTGGTGAGAGTTATATAGAATTACAAATCCTAAATAGTAAGGCTGTGCGTTCTTTGAAAATTATTAGAACGTGAAAGAGCACAAGCACAGCACCTCTTTAAAGGAGCACTAAAGACATGGGTGCTTTAATGAGCTGGATGTAGGGAGGCCTGAAAAAAATGCAGCTGCTATAAAAAGGTGCTATAGTCCCATGCATTCCATAATACCTCTTTGAAATAATTTTTGAAGCATGCACAGCCCTTCTAAATTGATCTAACACAACTATGAAGTACCCTTTTAGGGGAGAAAGAGGAAAAATCACACCACAAAAAAAGGAAGCTTTCCTGCCAAATTTCAATTTTGGAGCGCTTTGGGGACTATAGACTGGGAAACTGGAGGTTGGCCCACCCCTGCCATAACAGGTAGCATCTTAAGCAGGATCAGAGATTCCATTAACTGAAAGGCATTGGATTCATATGAAAGCTATGACGGAAGAGGGAAGGAGTCTTTGGCAACTACCTGTCGAAGGCTCAAGATAAGTTCGTCTTCTTCTGCAGTGAGGCGGACAGAATAGCAGTAGGCCATTGGCAGGTAAACCTGGCGGCACTGACACCAAAGCGTGGAAGGGTTAGCTGGCATCCAGGAAGGAAACAACCTATTGGAAAGTAGAAAGAAGGAAAAAGCTCCTAACATTGGACTGGTAGCCCGCAAAGACAATGTAACAATTTGACTGTAAGAAATCTTCAAAAAGACCATGATAACACAATATGGGGTGGCTGCCTATACACACTACATCCAGCAGGCTTTGAAAAATCAGCTACTGGCATACCCATGTCTTTGGCAACTATCAGACCTCCAAGAGTCTCCATGAAGTTCTCCAGTGTATAAATTATTTCACATTTTGGGGACAGTATCAAAAATACTGGAATCAGATTGTACTCTTCTGAGATGAAAACTGCTGTGATACAGTGAACTCCACAATATTGTTTTATTATTCTAACAGGTAGACAAGTATTTTTCTCCAATGAATTTGGCAAGGGGACTCTTAGTTCTCAATTCTTAATTCTCAAGGCAGAGAATTGAAGACACTATTGGAAAGGAACAAATGGATGAGAAGTGTAAATAGCTGCAGACATCTCTAGCATGGATGACTTTGAAGATAAGGTTAGTCATAGCTAGCCAACTACAAATCAATATTATTAATATATATATTTTGTTCTGGTTCTGCCATTTGTGAGAGCATGTTTATATATATACACACACACCCCTATAAACACACACATGTCACATGTTACTGAAAGAGAAGGACTGGTTTCAGCTATAACCCTATACTGATAAGGTAGGGACAAGAGGCATTGCACATAACTTTTGCCTGTCTTTATTTTATTTTATAAAGAAAGAAAAAAATCCAAACATGGCACAGTGAAATATTACTCTCATGGTAAATACTGAAACAGATTCTACTAACAATGTGCCTTCTTAATTCTCACAATGAAAATACAATTAAGAAATCATTGTGAAGCTTGCCCTATAAAACGTTCACTCTTATATCACAAAGAAATATTTAGCAGCTGTAAACCTCCAAGTGGTCTGTTTTGGAAGGAGAGAGTGGCCATGATCTGGGACTTTGGTTGAAAGGTGGAAAACTGATCTTAATGAATTGGGGTGCCATAGAAATTATGGATAGGAAATTAATTGACCTGCAGTCTCTACGTTTTCTAGTAATTCTCCCTAGTTTTTCACACATACATATAAAACAGCATATGCAAATTCTAAGAAACTTCTGTCTTTTTTTTTTAATGGTACAAATTTTCTTTTTGTTCAAGTGCATCCATCCACATAGTGAAAGACAGAGAGAAGCTGGGCATAATTTCCCCGAATCCACACAAAAACAACACACAACTGCTCACTCTCGATGTCAGTACTTGCAAATAGCCTATTTCTGTTCTTCAACTTAAAACGACAAAAACTGAGGCTGGCTAAGAATATCCGCCAACTGCTTCTGTAAAATATACAGCTCCAGCTCATATTTTACAATGAATGATTTACACACCACATCTCAGGAAGAAGCGTATTCATTCCTTCCCAACTGTAGACATTCAAGACAGCCAGCCAAAATTTACCCCAGGAAGCGACTCCTACAGCACCACCTGAAAAAACCCCAAAATAGAATAACATCAAAACAGCTGCCAACTTTATAAAGCCATAAACAGTTCATGGTTATTACTGGGGAGCAGGAGGAGGAGAAGTGATCTCTCCAAGAGCTAGGGTTCTCCTTTTCTCTCTGCATGGGTGTTGTGTCTGTTCTCCTCACTCCAGAAGAGGCTCTGCTACCCAAACAGGTTGCCTTCACCCCTCCTCTTCTTCCATTAGTCCTGACTATAACAGCAGCTTTTCTGTGGTTGATCTTCCACTGGTAGACTTTCCGTATCTCCTGGATTCCCTGGCCAAGAAAATGTAGAGCATAGAAACAGGGAATGAAAGGGAGACTTCAATATACCAGAGAGAGAACTTGTGAGTAACATTTGACCTACCATAGAACTATTACAAATGCCTAATATTCATTGGACTTAGAGCAGACACCAGAAAAACAAGCCAACTCACACGGCTAAGTAAAGCAGGGGAACTCATAGGAAAGAAGAGATTATGCCTCCTGCTTAAAGACCTCCTAGGAAAATAGAAGGGCGTAAATACCATTTAACCCACAAGTGGTCACATACTGGTTCCCAAAAGCACTTCCTGCAAATAGGAAACTATTAATCAATGAACAGCATTAGCCACGAGGATCAATTACTGGAGCAGCCTCAACCATGCTGAGAATACCATCAAACAGACAACCAGAGCAGCCATGTTTGCTATAAATTCTGAAAAGGAGGTAGGTTGGCATCAAGCTGGTCTTTTTTCTTGTCCCAGATTTTCATAATAACAAAAGGGACCAAGGAGAACCAGGAATGTATTGAAAAATCTAAAGTGTAAATGTAGTCTTCCTCTTCAAGTCCTGCTGAACATGGGAAAACTCAAAACAGTGAAAGATGAAATGGATTTGCTACATGTTGAGATCTTAGGCATCAGAGGCTTCTGGTGGGGGAATTATGGCAGGCTGACGGTCTCTAAGGCACAGAGAGACACTGCAGATGAGAACACCGGCTGGAAGGCAGATTCTGGCCAGCGCAATCTCCCTGGATCAAAGGGAGATCATGAGAGCAGTTCCTTGTGGGTTAAGGAGAGTCCTGGGATTCCATCTATGCTCCTAACTGCGGTGGAGCCTATAGGGACATTAAGCTTTGCCTCCCCCATTTCTTAATCACTTTGGGAAGTAATTAATTTACAGATGAAAAGAGATTTCTTCTGAGGCAAAGACTCCTTGCGGTGAGTTAAACCTTCTTTCAAGATTACAAAAAAACAAGAGAGAGAGACTTTGATTCAAAGATTCAAGAACTCTTTGCAAAAAGCTTAATTAAGAGAAGATGTGAGAAAGTTTTAAAATGGACAGTCTTTTTTCCCCTATTTCTCTATTTCTATTTTTATCATTTTTACTTTTGACGAAAATGCTTTGGTATAAATTTTCACTAAGCCAGTTAGAGACCAGTCTGGTGTGGGAATGCTTGTTGTTATTCTTCAGGAATGTATTTAATTGGCAGAATCTACATAACAAAAGATAAGGTAAAGAACCAGACTGTGACATTTACTTGCCATGGAGATGTGATGCCTGTTGTGGCTGAAGCTATCCAGAGCTACTAAAATGAAAAGGGGAAAAAAAGGAGAGGCTTATCTGTTTATTTCGCCTGCTTGAGACATCTTCACTTTTGGATTAAAAATGGCTACTAGAAAAATGACAAGAGAGGGCAGGAGGGGCTCGCTAGGGCAGAGCTTTCCAAACTTTTCCTGTTGGTGACACACTTTTTAGACATGCATCATTTCGCAACACACTCTTACAGCAGGGCACAAGGCAGGCACTAGGAGCTGCGCGGAATCCTGGCAGGGCTCGGAGGCAGCAGCAGCTGTGACACACCCAGACACTGCAGCCGACACACTAATGTGTCGTGACACAGAGTTTGGAAAGCTATGCACTAGAGCATCCTGCAGAAAAAATTAATTACACAAGATATATAAAATAAATAAATAATAAATAAATAAATAAATAAATACACAAGATACACTTCAAAAATTTCTGATCAGATGGGGAATAAAATGGATGCTTTGAAAAAAAATGGATGAAAGATTTGTAAAGTTGAGAAGATGAGAGAAGATGTTAAAAAGATGGAAAGTTCTATAAAGCAAATATCTAGAGAGGTAAAACAAATTAATGATAGAGTGCAAATTTTAGAGAGTAAGACAGAGATTCAAGGCAGAGAGTTGGAAAGAGAATTGGATAATCCGGCTTTACTGGAATTGAGAGAGAAAGAATTGTTGGAGATTCAGAACTCTTTCAGAGGTTCCAGATGAAAATATTAGAGCGCGGATTATTAAAGTTTTGGCAAATTTTTTGGACTTGGAAGAGGAAGATATGGATGCAGAAATTGATAAGATTTATAGAATAAATTCCAGATTTGCCACAATGAGGAATGTCCCAAGGATATTTTAGTGCATTTTGTTGGATAGAAGACAAGGGATCAGGTCCTGCAGCAGCATTTTAACACAAGATTGAAAATGGATAATACAGATATAATTGTTTTAAAAGAGATTTCTATTAGTATTTTATGTAAGAAAAAAGAATATGCCTTCTTGGGTGAAAAATTAAAACAGAAAAAGATCCCATTTCGATGGGATAAATTGAAAGTTGTGATTTTTACATTAAACAGCAGTGATTTAGACTGAATTCTTTCAGAAGGCGAGATATTTTTTAGAAAGACATAAAGGAGAATTGGAGGAGATGGAAATGGAACTCTCAGAGGGAACTACAAAAAAATCACAACAGATACAACAGGAATTGGATTAATGGACAGACAGCTAGAAAAAGGCCATAGAACTTGGTTTTTATACATTCCAACTGCAGCGAGATTATTATAGGCTCAAAAGTGGAAAAGTTCGACATTACCCACAATGGAGGAATGGTTAGTGAAGAAAAAACAGTATCTACATTTATGGCTGACTGGAAACCCTTTATAGACTTTTTGCATGAAACAGAAAAAAATGTACTTTATAACTTGTGGTTTTGATTATTAGAAAAAAATTGGATAATAGAAAAAAGTGAGCTTTTTTGTAACCACAGAGTAAGAGATAATTTGGAATTTACTTATATTTGCTGCAGAGGAAATCAGAAGCTTCTATTATTACTTTTTATGTCGATGAAGGTTCTCAGTCATCCAGGTGGAACAGTCTGTGGCTTGAATCATGTCAACTGGATTTCTATTTTCTCAGTAGAAACGTTTCGCTCCTTATCCAAGGAGCTTCTTCAGTCTGAGTAAAGTTAGTAAGGGAATCCTTAAATATGTTTCTAGGGTGGCTGTGTGACCTTGCACCTGGGGCTAGGTCATGGTTATTTTGAGATGTTTATTTCTAAGTCCCTTTATCATCTAAAGGAGGATCGTTAAGATTACCCTGCTGCTGTTGAGCTTGCGAAATGGTCTTAATCTTCCTGGGCACAGAAGACAAAGCAGGAAGGAAGATAGGGGAAAGGTTGTGCCTGAGGCCCCCACCTCTATTCAAGGAAGGATAAGTTGGCATAAATGGATTCCTTGACCCCTCTCTCAAACCACCTATCTTCTCTGTCTAAAATGTGAACATTAATGTCCTCAAATGAGTGTCCTTTTTCCTTTAGATGAAGATAAACTGCTGACTCTGGTCCTGTGGTGTTACTTCTCCTGTGTTGGGCCATCCTCCTGTACAAAGGTTGTTTGGTTTCTCCAATGTAGAGTTCAGAGCACTCCTCACTGCACTGGATTGCATACACTACATTGCTTTCCTTGTGTTTTGGAGTTTGATCTTTGGGGTGTACAAGCCTCTGTCTCAGTGTGTTGGTGGGTTTGAAATATACAGGTATATTTCTGTATTTGCTTTAGTTTCTCTTTTCTTCTCTGCAATTTCCACTTCTTCTGAATACAGGCAAAGATCTCAGCAAGGAATTTAACAAAGAATTTCAGAGAGCTGTTAGAAGTGACAAGAAGTGGTATTGACACCTATAAAGACATTGAAGATGGAAAAAGACATGGCAAAACAAGGACAGTCTTCCAAAGATCTCCAAACTCAGGAAGAGTTTCCAACCTCAAATTGGTATGGTAAATGACATCAATGGTCACATAGTAACTGGATCCAAGAAGCTTAAACAAAGATGGAAGGAGATACTGAAATTCTGTACAGTGCAGATGTCAACTTCCAAGATTCTTTAGAAGATAAACCCTATTTACAAGAAACTTTAGAATTAGAGGATAAAGTTAGATCAGCACGCCAGTCATTACCCAGTTGGAAGATTATAGGAATTGATAGAATATCTACAGCAGAGCTTTCCAAACTTTTCATGTTGGTGACACACTTTTTAGACATGCATCATTTTGCGACACACCCTTACAGCAGGGCACAAGGCAGGCACTAGGACCTGCACGGAATCACAGCAGGTTTGGAGGCAGCAAGGCACAAGGCAGGCACTAGGACCTGCGCGGAATCCCGGCAGGGCTCGGAGGCAGCAGCAGCCGCGACACACCCAGACACTGCAGCTGACACACTAACGCAGAGCTTTCCAAACTGTGTGTCGCGACACAAAAGTGTGTCGCCACACACAGCGTGGTGTGTCGCCACACCACCCGGAAGCGGTGGTGCACATGTGCACGGTGGCAGCGGCAGCCGCTGCCGCCGCCACCATGCACACACACGCCGCCGCACACCCCCCTGCGCCGCCGCACGCCCCCCTGCGCCACCGCACGCCCCCCCGCACCACCGCACGCCCCCCGCACCGCCGCCGTGCGTGCGCCGCCGCACGCCCTCTTGTGTCGCCGGCACACACGCGCGCCCCCGCACCACCACCGTGCCCCCGCTGCCGCCGCACCGCCACTGGCATGTCGCCAGCAGCGGCACTTTGGAAAGCCCTGCACTAACGTGTCCCAACACACAGTTTGGAAAGCTCTGATCTACAGAAACATGACAAGCAATAGAAAAAGAATCTGTACAGGTTACAACCAAATTATGCCAGCAAATCTGGAGAATGATAGTGACCAACAGATTGGAAGAGGTCAGTCTACATACCAAAGAAAACAGACTTAACAGAGAGTACAAACTATCATACTACAGGTAGCCCTCACCTAACCACTACAATTGGCACTGGAATTTAGGTCACTAAGTGATGTGGTTGTTAAGTGAATCCGGACCTGATTTTATGACCATTGTTGTGGCGGTTGTTAAGCGAATAACTGCAGTTGTTAAGCAAACCACATGGTCATTAAGTGAATCACGGGGTTCCCTATTGATTTTGCTTATTGGAAGCTGGCAATCATGTGACTGCAGGACACTGCAACCATTGTAAATGTGTGACAGTTGCCAAGCGCCCGAATCATGATCACATGACCATGGGGATGCTACAACGGTCATAAGTGCGAGAAACGTTTGTAAGTCTTTTTTTCAGTGCCATTGTAACTCTGGACGGTCACTAAATGAATGGTCATTAAGCGAGGTCTACCTGTATACCCTTAATTTCACATGCTAGCAAAATAATGCTTAGGATCATCTGATGTAGTTTAGGGCCTTATATGGAAAGGGAGATGCCAGATGTTCATGCTGATTTTAGAAAAGCGGAAGAATAAGAGACATTTTTGCTGATGCAAACTGTATAATCGAGAAAGCCAAAAAGAAGTCAATGTGTTATTCATGGATGGACTTGATTACAGTGGCAATAGACACACCACTGGAAGACCTGAAGGGCCAGAATAGAGACAGATACTCCTGAAGAAGGTGTACCAACGTGGTTGCTAAGAGCTGACATCAATTTGATGGCTTGTGACTTGTGACTGCTCTATAACCAGAGATAGCCCTTTTTCCACAGGCAGCAAATGCTGGTAAACAGAAAAATAAAAGCCACCTCTACTTCCAGACTCCAGCTGGTTATTCACCTTTGCTGTGGAGGTTGTTTCGAGCCCTCAGTAAGTCTGGATCATCAGGGCTGACTCCAAGAATACGCATGGCTGCGTAGTTGAGAGCAGTAGAAAATACCTTGGACATGTCCTCAATGTGTCTAGTGGACAACAAACAAGAAAGGTATTAGGCAGATGTGTTCACACAAGAAAACTCAGTTGTTCTCCAAGTTTTCAGAATTTTTGAGAACTGTCAAAGAAGGCAAAATAGAAGAGCATGGAGTCATTTTATTACAACGTGGCTGACAATGGCTATATTCTAGAGCTTTATTTTAAATGTGTAACAGGGAAATATAATGCTGCAGATTGAGATCAGTAGAATTTCAGCTTGCTTGCACCATTAACCTGAGATAGGAAAAATCAATACTGTAATCCCTAAGCATTCAGATGGTAAGTCAGAGGAGCAAAGCTTAATGAGCACTAGCAATAAATATCAAGCTCTATGGATTTGTTTGCTATTCATCCAGGAAATCATATAAACATTAGCAACATGGTGCTATCGGGGCTGTTTTGTGTTTCCTTCCATCTTCCATTAATTAGGAATTCCTGCCTTCTTTAGACAAGGTGGAAGACAGAAGACAATGCCTTTTGGACAGAAAGTAACTCCTGAGCCTCACTTGTGGAAGGAAGCTATTAGCCCATTTTACCAACACAGTAAATTTAAATTTTCTTTCCAAGAAATATAACCATATGAAGGACAGCTTTCAAAACAACACAAAGAAGTCTGTCACATTTCACGATCTGTAGCTAAGATTAATGTGCCTGCTAAGCGAAGCATTGTGAATTACTGCAGGAACCAGACAGAGAAGGAATTCCCAGCCCAGAGGTGGGTAGGGAACATTTCAAAGTAACTCCACCTGAATTAATTGGCCTGCTATGAATTTGTCTGGGAACTTACTTTTACAGTTTTCAAGACTACGCTTTTACTAGCATTAAGATGCTTTCTTTCCTGAAATTCATATGGTTCTCCCTTGTTGAGTTTTCTAACTTTGTGGGGCTTGAGAAGCATAAACTTTATTGGTCTAAGCAACAGAATTTCCACCTATTCTGAACAATGCCTAATAATGCTCTGTTCTAAGCCCCACATTCTTACACTCTTTTTCTACCCAAGTCCTTCCCTCTGCCTTTATTGTATATTATTTTGGTATTATATTCCCTCTTGGCTTCATAAAAAGTCTGTCAGTCTTGCAGCTAGAGTTACTGGATGGTTATCAAGAAAGCAGTGTTTTATGTAAAGGGAAACCTATGCTTATATTACCTATGCTTGTATTAGTCCAGATTATGACAGGACAAATATTGTTATTAAAAATAATAAATGCAGGTGTGAACAATGTGGGACCCCAAAATTAGTAAACTTTATCAGACATGACCAAAGTCATATATAAGATACACAACAGAATAAGCTAGAGGCTATTAGAATAGCAGATAAATTGGATAAAACAAAGTACTGGCAGGGAAGAAAATAAGTGAAACAGGTTATACAAGGATTAAAAACCAACTTTTTTTGTTCAAATTGTCTTATACATTCCCTAGAGAAAGAAGCAAGTTAGAAATAACTATATATGATGGACAAGGCTGTCCTTTTCCTAAATCAACCACTGTTTGTTTCTGATAAGGTAAGTAGGAAGATGACGTATATAATCAATTTGTTAAAAGTGCTTGTTTGCATATAATTTTTGTCTTCTCCTCTAAGAGAACACTCTATAGCTATGGATCAGTAAAACTTCAAAGCACTCTTCAGCTGTTGGTTGTATTGCCTGTAAACTGGGATTAAGGAAGAAATGTTTTTTTCCCCTACAAGTTTCTTAGTTTTAGCTGTGTATGTTTATTATGATTAATACACAAGATGGGGGAAGATTCTCCAAAGCTTTACAAAATCTTTCACTTATCACTTTATTGCAATAGTAGATTTTTGCGAGAGAACTGACTTCCACCCCCCTTTTCAAAATGCAGAGTAATCATCGTTTCCTTACAGATTTCTTGAGGCACCAAGTACTCTTGGCCAACTTTCCTTAAGTCATGAATCCTCAAGCATAAACTTAGTTATCCTACAGTTGCTCCAAGATAAAATTAACCCCACTGACTTTTCCAGCGCTCATGAAACTAGGACACATCTTCTTTTATAGCTATAGTTTCAATGGGCTCTGACCTGGCACTTCCAGCCCTCTGGAGTCATGGCTATGCCTGCTATTTTCCATCTCCAATGTCTCTTTCCTATCCCCCAGTATGCAGCTGAATATGAGACTGTTGGCGTGCTTGTCTCTGAAGCTTTACTCACAGGCCCCATCCTCCATCAGGGAGCTGCACTGAACGCAAGTAGCGTACCATCTCCTTCCTACTTTCTTCTGGGATTGGAACCTTGGCAACATAGCATGCAATCAGGAGCCCTGTTGGAAGAAGGCCAGGAGGAATTAAAATGCAGCAAGGCTGGAAAGCCGTTTCAGACAGCAACGACCCCAAGCTCTTGAAATAATGAATGGGAGCCTCCTCTGCTCTCACTTCTGCTAATATCAAAATGGACCGGAATGTTTAGACTTAAAGATTCCAAGAGGCCTGGAGACAGAACCCTCCTTTAAACTCACCACCACCACAAGCCAATTTCTTCTAGCTAAACCCTACATCAATGTAATATTTCTCTCAATTCCTTTTAAGCCATTGTAGTCAATAGTAATGGTAGCATGTAGGGAAACTTGTAATTAATTCTGAAATAACTCCAGCTAATATAGCTTAGCTGATTAGATTTTTTGCCTTTAATACAAAACATTGATCTTCTGACCGATGTGTGACCATCTGGGAGAAGCAGCTCTGGGGACCTTTCTAGTAACCATACCTGGCAACAGAAAGAGAGGTCCTCCATAGTCCTCAGCCCAATGACCATCTTCTGCTTGTAGGCCCGAGAAAAATTTCATCCCATTTAGCGCTGCCTCCTCTGCAGTACAGGCTTTAGGCAAGACTGGGAAGAATTTAGTCTGCAAAATAGAAAGGAATCGGAATGAGAAAGCAATATACTGTCAATGACCAGACTTTAGGTCAGAGCTTTCCAAACTTTTCATGTTGGTGACACTTTTTAGACATGCATAATTTTGCGACACACTCTTACAGCAGGGCATCATTTTGCGACACACACAGCAGGGCACAAGGCAGGCACTAGGACCTGCGTGAAATCCTGGCAGGGCTCGGAGGCAGCAGCAGCCGCGACACACCCAGACACTGCAGCCGACACACTAACATGTCCCTGCACAGTTTGGAAAGCTCTGCTTTAGGTCCATAAAATTTTAAAAAAGAGAACTGACAAATGTATAATGACCATACACTGAAGTCACTTTATTCAAGCAGTGCAACATGTGGAGGGGCAGCTAGCTGCTCTCTTTCTCTCTCTCCCCCCCCCCCCCCAACTTCTGGCAAAAGAGAAAGGGAAGTGCAAAGGATAGCAGCTGGGACAATGGCCTTGGATTTGCTCCCTGGCAAACCAAAGGCAGACAGAAGTCTCTGATATCAACCAGGAAGGATTCACAGTGAATCCTACAGTACGCTCAAGCACAAACTACTTAGCCCCACTTTAGCCTGGTCTAACGTATTATGGAACCAGCCAGTAGGTCTATATGCCTCCTTAAGGGCAGGACCCCTACTTCACCCTGAGAGAATCTGCCAAGTGAGCATTGCTTCTGCACCCATGATCTAGCATGCTTTTCTCAGGAAAAACCAACTTCCAGTATGGCAGCACAAATGGGTGGGGAAGCCTGAAGCACCAAAAGATGCTGGTAAGGGAAATACGTAGAATATGAGCTTTCTTCAAACACTTCCTTGAACAATTCTCTTCGATTGGTAAACACTTTCTTGAACGTCCTGGGAAGTAACATTTCTAATCACAAAAAAATTTTTTTTAAAAAAAGTTGAAGCCTATAAGACTAATGTATTTCGGATGCTGTCTTTCTAACAGGAGAGATCTAGATCACTTTCTGTCCTAAGTATTAACGGACTGCTGTGCTTGGCAGAGACAGAAATGTTTGGCAACAGACAAGCTGGTCTGCTCCCAGACCACTGAAAATTTGGAAAACCCTCCCTAAAGACCCAGCTTGAAAGAAGTTGCTGGGAGCTGTGCAAGCTGTCCATCACCCGCATGTCCCAAATATTATTTATATTTATAAATATTATTATTTATATTATAATATTTATATTCACCAAATATTAATATTAATAATTATTAATATAATTATTTATATTATTTATATTCGCCAAAGCATCAGTCACCTACCATGTCTAGCCCTAGAGAGTAAGCCTCCAGCGCAGTCTGCTCCCGCTCCACATCCTCGTCGTCTGCTAGATATCGCCATCGCTGCCGGCCCTCTTCATTACTCAAGCGCCAGCGGGTTAAGTCTGTGGCTGGTTCTGTCTTATATGGGCCTCCTCTTCTCCGCAAATACCTAACAGGAGTGAAATGCAAACAGAGACACTCCAGGGAAAGCACTTGTCCTGGTATTGCAGATGGAAAATGTCCAAGCATTAGGGTCCAAGTGGTCTGTGAGGGTTATGGTTAGGACTCCAGCTTAAAACTAAACTATCGATCTGCTGGCCCTTCTTTTTCTGCATCTTGACAGCCCCTTGTTTAATTCACATGTGAATGATGGGGCCAATACAATATTATAGGTAAAGTTAAAGTAAGTGGTCAGAGTTTTCTTCCCAAATCACTTCATCCCTGCCTTTAATTCTGACCTCTAGGCTGCCTAGATTGGCAGTTAAAAGCAGCACTCTTCAATGCTAGCTGCAGCCACGTAAAATAGAAAATGCAAGGAAGGAAACCCATTGGATAAGTACCTGTTTAAATGTGCTATCGCAAAATCCAATAAAAAGTTAAATTAGGGCTTGCAATAGGAAATAGAACCTCCACCGCTTGTCCCTGCATGTTTCCAGCTCCTGCAGCTGCTTGGCAGGTTCAGTCCCATTCCTGCTCCTCCGCATTTGCATCCCTTAACTTTCTGGCAGGTCTGTAAGAAACCCCTGGGGCCACACTCAGGCATATGGCAACAGCAGCTGCTGCCTCCCAAAAGTCTCACCCTGCTGAGACTGGGCTAGTGGTTAAGGCAACGGGCTAGAAACCAGGAGCCTGTGAGTTCTAGTCCTGCCTTAGGCGTGAAAGCCAGCTGGGTGGCCTTGGGCCTGTCACTCTCTCAGCCCAACCCACCTCACAGGGTGGTTGTTGTGGGGAAAATAGGAGGAGGAAGGAGTATTAGGTATGTTCGCCGCCTTGAGTTATTTATAAAAATAATAAAGGCGGGATATTAAATAAATAAATAAATAAATAAATAAATAGTTAATCATACCATGACGTGCAAACTTAGCCAATTATGGCTTATTCATCTCATGGTAGTTCAATAAGCCTTGGCTTAGTTCAGTGTATATACTCAGCCAATATGCCTAAACTTCAAGAGTAAAAATGTATTAGTCACTTATTCGTTTTGTTTTCGACCTATTCTACACTTATAGTTTGTGCTTCTTTTTTTAGCTCTATCTTCTATCTTTACTGTATTCACTGTTTGTATTTTAATTATATTTTGATAATATAAAAAGTTATGCATAAAAAAAAGAGTAAAAATGTATTAGTAATTACTTGCACACCATCTGGTGGTGTGATATTGTGGACTCTGCCAATTTAAACAGTGTCGTGGGAAAGGATACAATGCTTGTAATTTAAAAGGGTTTCTATTGTTGGACAAAACTCTAGATACCTCAGGAGTAGATGACCTGAAGAAACATCTCTGCTGACATCAAACCCCACTCAAGGAGGACAGAACATTGGTGAGCTTTTTACAAGTTTGGGAATGACCTGCTTTCCAATAGCAGTGTGTGTGTGTGTGCGTGCGCGTGCGCGTGTGTGTTTGTTTATTTATTTATTTATTTATTTGTCATATTTATATCCCGCCCATTTCCCCCACAAGGAGGAACCCTGGGCGGTTCACAATAAAAGTTTAAAATCAGTAAAAAACTATAAATAACAATAATAAACAATAAAAATATCTAATATAATCCGATCCAAGGAATGGTAGATCTTACTTATACCATCGGTCGATAAGGCTGGTCAGGGCAGATCTAAGAGACCAGCCAACCCCAAGACTGGCTGTTCCCCTCCCCTCCCCAAGCATGGTGACATAACCAGGTCTTTAGATTTTTTCTAAAGTCCAGGAGAGAGGGGGCTGATCTTATTTCAGGAGGAAGAATATTCCAGAGGGCAGGGGCTACCGCAGAGAAGGCACGCCTCCTGGACCCCATCAGATGGAACTCTCCTACAGATGGGGTTCGTAGCGTGCCCTCTCTGCATGACCGGGTGGGACGGGTTGATTGAACAGGGATGAGACAGTCTCTCAGGTAACCTGGTCCCATGCCATGTAGGGCTTTAAAGGTGATAACCAACACCTTGAATTGAATCCGGAAGCAAACTGGAATGCAATGCAGCTCGCAGAGCAAAGGTGTTATGTGTGCTGATCTTGAGGCACTTAAAATCGCCTGCGCGGCTGCATTCTGAACCAGCTGAAGCTTCCGGACACTCCTCAAGGGTAGCCCCATGTAGAGTGCATTACAATAGTATATGTAGCTCAGGGTTAAACTGTTGGGTTCTTGATGTTCTCTGAGCAAAAAGAGTACCAAGAACCCTACAACAGCCTTCTTCCGCAGGGCACCAGGCCCAAAGCTGATGTGCTGCAGGCATTCTTACCAAACCAGCCTTTTACATCAGCCTTCCTTGGTCACTAACTCCCTCAATGCTTCTATTTTTAATGGATTATTCTTACCATGTATCTTTTTACTCTGCTACTATATGGGATTTGTCAATTTTATGATGTTTACTCTAGAATAAGTTTATAGCTATTGCAAACCAATTCAAGATTTTCTATGATGAGAAGTGGTAGTGAAATACAATAGAGGAGAAGTAAAAAGGTACCTAAAGATACAATAATGAATTTGATGAAATAGATTCTATGAAACGTTATCAAAATTAATTTATTAGATTTCACAACATTCTTTGTTTTATGAAAAAGATACCCCTCAGCTAACTGCTTTAAACGAAAGGACAACCAATGCACAAAGAGCCTAGGTGTGATTTAAATTGTTTAACACACACATATATATAAGGAGTGAAACGTTTCCACTAAGAAAATAGAAATCCAGTTGACATGATTCAAGCTACAGACAATTCCACCTGGATGACTGAGAACCTTCATAGACATACACACATATATACATAATACAAATGCGTGTGTAAATATTACATTTTAATTATTCCCGTTTTTAAAAAGTCAACGGGTAGACGATCTCAGGAATTTAAAATCCCTGCCAGAACATGGGAAAATAGGTCCTTTTTTGTCACCAGTTATGTGCACGGACTCTTCCCTCCGTTCTTTTCTTGCATCGCCACAAGTAAAGCAATCTAGTGATTTATAAGAACTCTAAAATAGGAGAGATGCCGAAATACTCACGTCCCATCCATCCTGCAAGCAGCAGCACAAGCACCGGCACAGCCAAAGCTGGAGCGGTCACACACCATACGTTTCAATAGACTCCGCGGCCCGCTGGGATATGAAGTCTTCTGTGTGAATCATAGGCCGAAGTAGTTCCTCTTGACGACTACAATTCCCAAGAAGCTACTCGAAACATCCGATCTGGACTGATATAAGCCCATGAAGGTCCGGGCCAATCCAAGAGAGCTTAGATGCAATTGAGGGCGGAGTCAGCTTCCAAGTAAAAGTAAAGCCTTGTTGTTGGTTTCGGTGCTGAGAGTGGGTGGAGAAACCTTTCTGGGGAGAAGCTGTTGTAACCCATCAAAAGGAGTCCGGACTCGCGAAGCGATAACGAAAAGCTTATTTATGGGGGGAGTAGCGGCTGTGGGACAGTAATGAAGGCGATAGGTAGCTTTACCGAAGTGAGCGACAGGGTCCAAAGAAATGCAGGTGTTCAGAAACTCAGCGCGCGGCGCTGTCACCATTGCGAAAGGTGGAGAGCGAGCCCTTCAGCGCTTTTCCTGGCTTTCCCTCCTTGGAGCTTTCAACAGGTGGCCTGATGCAGAGCTTCCAAGGGAAGGAAGCGAGTCTAACTCAGATCCGTGACAGGAAAATGGGGATGGGATGAAAGCCGCGAAGGAAGGGCACGGGAGGGACGCTTCTAAAGACTTCTTATTTAAGACGGATGGCGCGAGAGTGGAATCTGTTAGAGAAGTACAAGAATCGTGTTTTGGGGCCACAACCCTTGCACTGCACACGCCCACACCACCTGGACATGAGGCGGAACTTCCCAAAAAATCACCTCCAAGCTAGCCAAACCAATGAAACTCCCCAGATATGGGCAACTGGAGGGCATTGACACAAGATAGAAATCTTCCTTGAAAATCACATTATGCTCCGAGTTCAGTAACAATCCACTACTACACAGGAACCAAGTCTGCAGCTGAGCTGCTGCACAGTGTTAGTGCAAACAGGCATACGAAAATCTCACCCTTAAATGAATCCTCCTAAACTGCAGTATCAGATGGGTCCTAAATTCTGCATTCTGAATGATCTTGCTCCCCATTGATGAAATTGACAGCATTTTCCATTTAAAGAAAACCATCCTTGACA
Source organism: Charina bottae (assembly GCA_023362775.1). Lineage (NCBI taxonomy): Eukaryota > Metazoa > Chordata > Lepidosauria > Squamata > Charinaidae > Charina > Charina bottae. The sequence continues at coordinate 3,496,640 of JALMGJ010000052.1, read as the reverse complement.
TCCAATGAGAATTCTGTATGTTGATGGGAATGAGGCAGATGTTCTTCACCATATCACATGGATTTCTGCCAAACTTTATGCCAAGAATATTTGTTGGGCACCCATGTCTTTCCATAAAGTGAACTGAAAAGGCTTATATCAGTACTTGTAAGGGCCTTGCCAGGCCCCTCACAACAGGGCACAATCAAAGAAGCAAGAATTACACAAACTGCAATAGGAACTTCCGGCACTTATTACTAGCAAGTTCATTAAGACAAAGTCTCTTTGTACATTTTGAATCTTTTCTTCCTGGGCTGAGCTGCCATTTGCAAGATAGCTGCTAAAGTTCTCTTTCTATGGTTGTGTTTCTCATGTCTGGATAACTGTTCATAGTTTCCCATGTAACATGCTGGATTTTTTTTTTCAGTAGTAGGGTTATTCTGAGAATGCAATGAAAAATGTGGAGCTTTTATTTCAGAATCTAGGGCAAAAGAAGATAATGAACTTGTCTTGCAAACAGTTTTATTTTCATTTGAAGCTTTTATCATTTGTGAGGCATCAGGAATTATATAAATGTGCATTAAAAAATAGTATGATGGAGTTAATACAGTTAGCTCATCCTTTGGTCTTGGTTTCTCTCTTTGATGTTCACCTATTTATTCTGAGTTTCCTCAGATGGTATATTATCTTAGTTTGATTAATATAGTTGGAACATAATTTCTTTTACAAGGAGTCAGAATTACTGTTTTTCTTTCCTCAAATAGAATTCATAGAATTCTGTCTGTTTCCCAGGACCTATATTTTAACATATTTTTTTCATATACTAGTGTGTCTTCTTGACTAAATCCTATGTGATTGTTAATCTGGTTGGTTTGGCTGGCCGGGTAGAGTTATTTCTAAAACACAGACTTTTGCCTAGAATGGGTAACAGAACATGAGTCCATTCAAAGTTTTGGGTCTAACATCATAAGAGCCCTCTAGACCAGCAGTCTGAGGTTGGGAGGGGATGAAAGCACTGGTATAAGCCCTAAAGAAGGTGTGTCAACAGTTGAAAAAATAAAGAATCTCCACTCCACAAAAAATCCAGCTTTGGTGCAGCCGCAGGCAATTTGTAGTTCTCACCCCCATTCCCAAATGCGGAGTGTTAAAAAAAGGCCCTTGTCCACCTTGGTTCTATGGTAACTAAACAAACATACATGTAATTGAAGTCTTCCAGTTTCCCCAAAACACTTCTATTTTATATTGTAACCCCCCTTACAGCTTACAAACCTGTGATGAAATTTAAAAGTGCTTCAATCATTTTTAATGGACATCATCAGCTGCAAACTTTATCTGTGATTTTGTTTGGTTTTAAAGTTTGCAGCTGATGTCCATTAAAATGATTGAAGCACTTTTAAATTTCATCACAGATAAAGTTAAAATAATGAAACATCAGAGGCAGGAACCACAATTTTATCAAATTTGGATGGATTTAGCAATAAACTATAATATACTTTACATATATGGTAAATTTGTACATGTGCAGTACCTGTCTCTTTATTTACATTGTAGTAGTTCTTTTTTGTATTTTGTATATCTTTCTTTCTTTATATGCATCTTGGATTTATGTTAATGTAGTTATCTGATAGTTTGTTAATCATAGTTCAGTGAAAACAATGGGAAAAAATCATCAGCTGCAAACTATAAAAAATATATGCCATATCCAGTATATCAGAAAAAAAATGCAAAGCCTGGGAAATATTAGCTGGTCACAATGTAAATACCATGTTCAAAACATTACACTTAACTAAAAATAAAGGAATTCTATAAATAGCATTACATTAAAATAGAAAATTACACAATTAGTTTTAAAGGAAAAAGAGTTACCAAGTTTCTTACTCTTAAGCAAGTAAGCTACTGCCCACTTTACAATCTGTGTATTTAAGAATATTTCCATAATAATATTTTCTTGATAAAGACATTGCCATTCACATTAAAGATACGTTCTAATATTTTTAATGTAAGGTCTGAGGTCACTTCATAAAATTATTCCAAAAGAATGAGTTCACTCAGTGAACTAAGATCAGGGTTTTTTAATAGAGCTCAGATGGCAAAGAATTTATTTTATTTATCACATTTGTATCCCTCCCATCTCCCCCACAAGGAAGGACCCTGGGTGGTTGTAGAATAGAGCATTTATGGTAAAAAAAATTCCAGGATGTCATGGAACGGAGAGGGAATCTGCTCATATCCCACAGCAGGAAAAAACAAGATTTCTAAAAGTATCTTGTTCTTGTAATCTCCTGATCTCTGAGTCTCCTTCATGACTGAAAGTAACTCCACCTGTGATTCAAAATAACCCCTCTTTTTCAACCATGGAAATTCCAATACAAATGTAAAATATACACTAAGGCCCATGAATTCATTCCAATATTCCTAACATTCATATTGGCAGATCCTAATATGAGTGAACTTAAGGAAGTCCATATAAGAAAGTTTTCAACCTCCTCCTCTGCCACGTTCCATATTGTCCAGAAGACCCTTTCCCAACTCCTAGGGAGGGGAGTGAAGAGACAGGAAATGCACGGTTCATGAACTTCTTTATATTAACTTTTCCTAGGATTCAAGCCTTTGCCTACATAGCACAAGTTACATGTCCATAAGGTAGCAATATACAATTTACAGGATACAGTAAATTCTTACATAGAAATTATGGCTATGTAGAAACTATAACTGTGAACTGGCTGGAAATAAGTTCTATTGAGATTAATGGAACTTACTTCCAGGTATATATGTATAGCACACTAACCAAATCAAAAAGCAGGACCAAAGGATGCATTCAATTTCATCAAGGAAGTATTATGCAACCATATGCAAGAATTATCAGAGTCATCCATCTACAATGGCTCTTGTTTTTATGCAACTTTTGTTATTCATATCTGATGTCATACATTGTCAGCTCTCTTGTTCTACCAGTTTAGAGAAATGCTGATCAAGCATCTACCATGTCTAGCAATGCAGACATGTGGAATTCACAAGCTGTTTCTTCTTCTTTATTAACTTTGATCAATTGTTTCAAGTATGCCAGTCTGCTGAATAAAGAGGTATCTGTGTCTCTCCTTTCTGTCCCAGCCTGAATAGAGAGAAGCATAAAATATGTTCAAAATCAAAGTAAATAAGCAGTAATGAAAGGTGACAAATACATAGAGATTTCAACAGGATATAATGTGAAGAAGGAATGGGCTATATATGTTGGATCAACCCAGTTAATCCCTAATATTTCCAAACACGCTGAGAAGTTTTTGCATTCAAATAAATGTAAGAAGCTATTTTCAGTTATTTTTCCTCAGCACAGAAAAGATAGAACTGAGGAAGTAGAAACCCCAAATCAATAGTTTGTAGTATTATTATTATTATTATTATTATTATTATTATTATTATTATTTCTTTCTACTTTTCAGGTATTTTAATTTTTGTTAAATTTGCTTCATCTATCTCTTATTTCCTTTTATACACACAATACAATACAATACAATACAATACAATACAATACAATACAATACAATACAATACAATACAATACAATGGAGATCTTAATATTAAGTAATTAGTATCAGACCAAAACATATAACTACTATTTTGATATGAAATGCAGCGTTTCTTTTTTAACGTTATACTCAATTTTGGATGAAAAGTTAAATAATTTTATGCTTGCAATATTGACATGCTATTAATATTGATACATTTTTACTTTTTTATTTTCAATACTTCAAGCTTTCTAAATAATAAAATGTTCATAATATTTAATAATACTACATAAATATTATTTCAATGAAATCTGCATTGAAATAATACAATGTATCAAGACTTATAACATCACAATAAAAGGAAAAATATATACCCATAAACCAAAAAAAAAGGAAAGATGGAACTGAGGAAGCAGTAGGAATGCCAGCAGTAGAGTCAACCTCTTATACACATTGCCATACCTTGTATTGGTGTAATGCCTAAATAATATTTTAACTGAACACCGATTTCAATCAAATGCCCATAATAAATCATGTTCAGATTAGGGAAATACATTTTAAAAAAATCACCACAAATGGTGAGGTCAAAAAGGTTAAGACAGTTATTGTAGCAGCATTATTAAAACTTCATCCCTTTCTATGCATGTGAAACACTGACACATATACAAAAGGGGTGGGGCATCAATTGTGCTGCCACTGTTGCCATCTTGACATTTTTAATCCCCCCTGTAGATGCTGCTGACTACTATATAATATAAGCTATCATAAAAAATGACAACCCTACCTCTAGAAAATAGGAATATGCTTTGGATCTTGCCACAATTTTATTTGATTTTATAGGATGCTGATTCTGCTATGACTTGAGTTATGTCCCACATCCTTCGCCAACTAAATCAATCATCCAGTATTAATGACAAGACAGCACCATGGATTAAATACAGTGGCTTCACCTGAGCCATGAGATTGCTCCTTGTGGGTCATATCCAACTCAAATCTGGTGGTTATGATGTAGCCACAGTAAAAGGCCTAATCATCGCAGCTCGACTGCAATATAAGTGCCTGGTCTAAAGTTTGCTGGGTATGCCTAAGAAGCTGATTGGGCAGAAATTAGTGTTATTGTTTCTAGTGATAGAATGGTGTTTTTAGGGTTAATTCGAAGAAGGCAGCCGGAAACGGCTGCCCTAACCAGCTGCCCAGCCACCCTAACCCATTTGCTTTGAGCATTTCAAAGGCTAATAAATAAGACTGGAGCTCTTCCGGGGTATATCCTTATCAGCCAGGCTCAAGTAGAGAAAGGCACGAAGCCACCCGCCCCAACTGGAGGAGGAATGGAGGAAGTGGTCAGTTGTGCAGGCAATGGGAACAGATAGATAACAAGTAGCTCATAGTTCTCCCCAGCAACAGCGAAAGTGCCCACCTTTTGGGAGTGTTTTGCCCACCCAAAGGCGTGAATAATTATTGTTTGCCATCTACAGTTTGCTGGGGATACCTAAGAAGCTGATTGGGCAGAAATTAGTGTTATTGTTTCTAGCTCCTTGCTTAAAGATTGGAACTGTAACTGACTTGTACCAGTCCTCAAAGATCTGAAGACAATGGTCAATGAAGGTGAATAGGGAGTCCAATATTGCAGCCAACCACCATTTTCTGAATTATCAATAGTGGCCTTGTACAGAACCCTAACCCAAAATCAGGCACATTTGAGCTTCCCCACAGAAAATTCAGAAATTCAGTCAGTTATACTGTATACTCCTTGTAAATTCCATCAATTCAATATTTGTTTATATTATATTTTATAGGTTACCTCTGGGCTTCTTGATTTTGGAGTTCTGGCCAATGGTTGAATAATCTGGGGCACAGGTACTAGAGTTTCAGGAAGATAAAGAGGCAGAGACAAGGAGTCCTGAAGTGTCTCAGAATCTTTAACTAACAACTGCTGCAGCTGTTCATCAAACCTAGACAAACCAGAATTAAACTTAAAACAAAAAAATTGATTACTTTCCATGAGAGTTCAACAAAGGTTCAAAAGGATTAATGATGAATTATACCCATCATCATCCCAAAAAGGCCTATATATGAAAGGATGCAGCAAAACTAAAGTGTAAAACTGGAATTGAATCACACCAGGGTATGGTTTAGATTTCTCCCTCAAACCGAACAAAACCAAAGTGACCAATGTTCCATTCTCAGGTAAGTGTGAGGAGACAGCTCTGAATCAGAGCTATCAGCTAGCTTCACTGGTATGGCAGGTTGAGATTAGAAATGGAAAAACCTATCGAAGAACTCAGTGGTGATGAGCTTCCAGGCTAATAGGCAAGAAGGGAGCTACAGAGCAGGCCTTTCACCTCTGAAGATGCCAGCCAGAGTTGTTGGCGAAACATCAGGATACCAAATAATTAGATCATGGCCTATTAGTCCAAAAGCTCATTACCACTGGATTGGCACTGACCATAAAAGCATACATCAATATATCAAAGAACTCTTCTTCAAAATGAAATCTATGGCAAAGCCAAGGTATCTACTGGGGTTGATCAAATTGTCACCCTTCAAATCTGTAGAATAATGGCAATAGTAGGGGATGCAATGGATATAGCTGTGAGACTTGTTATGAAAGATCTGCAGGAGGGCTTGAGTCATCTAAGCCAAGAAGATGTAGGCCAGCTTGCTAGACACCTATGCTCTCTTTGGAATTAGGATGAAAGAAAACAGAGCATTTGTTTGTTTGACAACAGTTTTACATATGTTCAGTCTATGCCATATCCCATCAGAGAAATCAGAAGGTCTGGGATAAAGGGAAAGAAGATTTCAGTTTCTCCACACTGCTGAGTAGACAGTTTATTAGAAATAAAAGACAGCTCTGCTCAGATGACAGCCCTTTATTTCTACTCAATCATTGTAGAAGGAAAGGGCATCCCATTCAGAGATTCTCCAGCCCAGTGGGACTGCCACTGGGAACACCAGTTTCAGTAAAAGCAGCATAGACGAATTTATTCCAAAGTGATTGCATAAGAATTTTCAGCACTATCTGTAGGCTCCATGATGAGAAATAATACAAACAAGAGGAATGAGTACGAAAGCTTTTCTGGAGAATACCCTTGAATCACAGATGTGAACTTCAGAGTTTGGAGAGCACTAGAAAAATGGGTGAAATATATTTGTGGTTCAGCCACTAATCAGGACCTGAAAATAGGATAGGAAAACGCTTCTTAAGACCCACTTCTGTATCGTTAAACAACTTGGGAAGAGAGGTCACTGGGCCTTCTTGGGTTAATGCAGTGCAATACAACTTCTTGGGTCAATAGTAAGGTACATTGAGGTTCTGTTCTCTAAATCTCAATTTTAGTTGGCAGGATTAAGATATAAAACTTGAGTTCATGAAGTTGCATTAACTGGAAGAAGTCAGCCCACATGAGGTACTGCTAATGAAGCAGTGCTGAGAATTATGGCTACAGCTGTTTCTTTGTGCTTGAAATACTTTGACTTGAATAGGCTGATCTCCTATTGTCCAGATTGTCAAATGGCCCAGATTTTTATCCAAATGCCTCTCTAACTTGTTATTCCTTCCAGTCTCTTTCATGGCAAAGCTCGAATTAAATGCAACTGACAAAAGACAATAATGTAAGAAAGATATTTTGAATTAGAACGTTTTGGACCAAAAAATACCTGATGAAGTGAGATACAGGTAGTCCTCGCTTAACAACCATTTGTTGTTCAGTGATGGTTCAGACTTATGGACTTATGGTGCTGGAAAAACCGACATGGTCAGTCCTCACACTTACAACCGTCACAGCATCTCTGCGGTCACGTGATTGCGATTTGGGCGCTTGGCAACAGGTTTGTGTTTATGACCGCTGCAGCGTCCTGTGGTCACATGAACCGCCCAGGGTCCCTCCTTGTGGGGGAGATGGGCGGTGATATAAATGTGATGAATAAATCAATCAATCACCATTTGCGACCTTCCTGGCCAGCTTCTGGCAAGCAAAATCAGTGGGGAAATGCGTGATTTGCTTAACAACCACGTGGTTTGCTTAATGCCCGCAGTGATTTGCTTAACGAACCACAAAAAAGGTTGTAAAATTGGGTCGGATTCACTCAATGACCGCTTTGCTTAGCAACCAACATTCCGGCCCCAATTGTGGTAATTAAGCAAGGACTACCTGTAATGCTCTGGTACAGGATTTAGAACAGGGGTGTCCAACCTTTTGGCTTCCCTGGGCCACATTGAGTGAAGAGGAATTGTCTTGGGCCACACATAAAATATATAATATAGTTAATGTATATAAGTAATAAAACTTCATTAATTTTAATTAATTAAAAGCCTATTGTAAATTTTTAGGTAGGCAAATAAACAAAACAAAGTTTAATAATCAAGTAAGAGTGTAAAATGGGTGAACTTAGGGGCGCCCAACACTACATGCACAACTGCATTCTGGACCAGTTGTAACTTCTTGGTGGTCCTTAAGGGCAGCCCCATATAGAGCACATTGCAGTAATCCAAACGAGTTGTAGCTAAAACACCATCATCTGAGCATAAAAGTGTTGGGAGTAAATTTATATTTCACTGCTGCCATGGTAGATCTCAAAAAACTTCAGCTGCTCTCAGATAAGATGTTTATTGTGTAATTGTCCTTCTTCAACATCAGACCCATAGTATTGACATCATTGGGTCCCCTTGAAACTTCTTGATTTGGACTGCTAAAGATCCAGCAAAAGCTGTTTTCTAGCACCAAACAAGATGTCAGGGACATAGAGGAGCTAAATCTGTCAAGTGCAATGTGGCTTAGTTCCCAATTTTTCTACTTTTGATATGGACACTTTCACACTTTCTCCCCGGAGGAGACCTCCAGCGCCGCGTCTCACAAACCCCTCCTTTGGGAGGAGAGGGCTGGGCAGGCAGCCCCCCACCCTGGCTTCCCGGTGCAGAGATTTATAGGCTAAGCCTCGCCAGCCCTGCCAGGAAAAGAAAGCAGCCCACCTCGTGCTTCTTGCCCGTTGCTGCAAACGCCTGATGGCACGCTCGCCCCATCGGCAATCGCTAGGAAGCCGAGGAAAGTGGGTGTGTGGTGCGTGTGTGTGTATGTCTGCGTGTGTGCAATCGCTACGAGGCCGAGGAAAGTGGGTGCGTGGTGCGTGCGTGGGTGCAATCGCTAGGAGGCTGAGGAAAGTGGGTGCATGGTGTATGTGTGTGCATGCACGCAATCAGGGAGGCCAGGGAAAGCAGGCACGGGGTGCATTTGGTTGCACGGAGGCTGTGGAAAGGGTGCGGGGTTCGTGCGTATGTGCAATCGCTAGGAGGCCGAGAAAAGTGGGTACGGGGTACGTGTGCGTTCCCCCCGTGCGGGGGGTGGTTGGCCACGGAGGCGTCCCTTCCTGCCTTGTGTCCCTCGTTCCCCCCCGCGGAGGCGTCCCTTCCTGCTTTGCGTCCCCCTCGTTCCCCCTGTGCAGGGGGGGCGGTCAGCCGCAGAGGCGTCCCTTCCTGCCTTGTGTCCCTGCCTCTCCCCCTCGTTCCCCATCGCATGCTCCGTCCGAGCACCGGGTGGGCCGCATTACTAGCTGTTCCGGGCCGCATGCGGCCTGGGGGCCGCGGGTTGGACACCCGATTTAGAATAAAACCTGTACTTTATTTCACCTTCCATCTGGAAAACTGCATATATAGCCTGTTTCCAATTTCTCTAATATCCCACGCACCCAGCACAGGCTCTTTGTATTAACCCTTTCCACACTTTTCTAATACATATTTTCTCCCTCACCATCTTTTTCAACTTTCCTCCTTCCTTCCATATTATTCCTCTATTATTCCTCTGGCAACGTTATGTATTTATTGATTTGAATTGATTTGATGCTGCCCAACTCCAAGCAACTAGAATATTAGAACTAGAACTAAATGAATGAATATTGAGTCCCGTCGTTTTATGATTTTTTTCTGTTCCTTCTACCCACTCATATTCCCATTCTCAGCACCTCTCAACATCTGTAAAGAAAGGGGGGAATCTTTACCTCTTGTTCTCTGCTTTTTCCAGCTGTAGCTTAGCAGACAGGCACTCTGGGAGAAGATCTGCTTCTGAAACTGCCAGTGTGAGATCTCTACCAGAAATACTGAGTTCCTTGTTGTTTTTAATTTCTTGGCTGACACAGTGTTTAGCTGGAGACAATAGAGGGGAATATACTTTTGCAAAAGTCTTTATTTTAGACCTAGAAGACAAGAAAACACAGCTGTTGTTGTTAAAATGTGTATGCAGCCCAACTCCCAAAGACTCTGGGCAGCTCACAAGTAAAAACATTAAGAAAAAAAAACAGTAAGAGATAAAAATAAAAGAATAAAAGATGGCAAGGATTACAAGGATTACAAGAACCGGACGGAAGGAAAAAGAAAGAAACCCACACGATCCAAGAGGGCTTCACTCACTCTCACCAAAGGCCTGGGCGAAGAACCAGGTCTTTAAGGCCCTTGGAAACACCAGCGGGAGGAGGGGGCTGGGCATCCAGATGGCAGGGGGAACCTTATTCCAGAGGGCAGGCACTGCTACAAAGAAGCCGCACTTCTGGGCTCCTGATAGGTGGCATTGTTTAATCGAAGGAACCTGGAGCGCACCAACCCTGCAGGATTGAATCGGCCCTGGGAGACAGGCGGTCCCTCAAGCTAGCAGGCTCTAGGCCATGTAGGGCTTGATAGGTAACAACCAGCACCTTGAATCGCACCTGGAAGCAAACAGGTAACCAGTGCAGTTTGCAAAGCAGAGGTGTTACATGGGCATACTGAGGCATTTTGGTATGTTTGTGCATTACCAAAATACCAGAGCTTTCAGGACAGCTAGGTTTTTAGTAAGTCTTACAATATAAAAAGCAGCAACCTATGTAGAATGATGAGCAACCCAATGCTTCCCAAAATCCCTAAGTAAGAGAGCAGGAAGGTAAGAACCTTTCTTAATTATCTCCAGTGCCAGGTATCTGCAAGCATCCTGGCTTTAGAGAGAGAAATTGCACTGCGCTACCATATGGTACATCACAGCACTTCCTTATGTTTGTCCTTGGTTTCATATCAACTGCTTTCTCCTGATGACTGAGTTCTAGCATAAGGGATAATGAACCATAAATACCCAACATGAAACCAGAAATAGAAGGCAACATAAACACGGAAGTACATTTTCTGTGAGACCGGACCTGTGTACTGAGCCAATGTCAGTAATGGCTGACAACAATATTGAGATCTTAAATATGAACACAGGAGAGCGCTTCATCACCTTGCTTTGCATCCACCAAATACATCCTTTATTTTTGGAGCACTAATGAGATCCCAGTAGAAGTTGATTACAACAGCCATAGCAATAAACAGGGTTATTTGAGGTCAGTGAGATGACAAAAACCTGGGCAAGAATAATCCAACTGAATCTGATACATAACCCTAAGCTCCTTTTAATAGCAGCCAATGGAAACAAAACTACAATTTGGATTAGATCTTTGTCAGCAGTAATATCACATTCATAAAGCAGTAAGATTGTCGTAGGCCCAATTACACACTTCCAATATCACCCTGCTGCCGTTCAAAATCACCTGATAATTATACCAAAGATAATCCTTTTTAAAGTCAGCTCAATTTTTGAAAAATCTAATCGGCAGGGTTTTGTGGCTCATCTTGACACAGTGGTGGTAGATCTAAATCTAATCCCGAAAACTATGAAAACTTTGTCAAAATCCTGCAATGTGCTGCCAGGACACACATATCAAGAAAACAAAAAGTATGTCCCAGGTGATTTCTGCTTAAAATGGTAGCTTGTAAAGCTGCATATCTCAGATTCCCCTTGTGTCAGCCCTTCAAGGTAGGCCAGGTCAGAAAACAGACTCCTTTGGAATGACTACTTTATTGAGGGTAGGTGATAGCAACAGATTCTTGAAAGCCTGACTGGGTTTTCCCTTCCCTCCCTCTTATACCCCTAGGAGTTAAGTTGAAGCCCATTTGAGATTCTCTCTAATGTTTTCTTTGTTTCCTGGGCTTAAAACATGTTTCTGTAACTATCACTGCATAGTTTTTCCAAGGTCATCTCTGTGGCTCTCCACACCTTGTTAGTTTCAGAGAAAAACTGTAGATAACCTTGAAGAAGGTGTGCGGGAATAGTTCAGGCAAGGTAAGAGACAACTCCATCTTGGGGGGAAAAAGACATGATAAAGAGGCTCAAAATAACCCCACCTTAAGTCTGTTTACTGGAAGAGGGGGCAGTGAGAAACTGTCAGGATTTTAAGGTTCTGTTGTTATACCCTACAACTATAAAGTAGCCTTCCTGGAATTCCTACACTATCTGCTTCTCGACCTGGTCTAGGAAGGAATCCAGAAGAAGGAAATGTTTTCTCCAGAAAAGCAGGTAAGGAGTTATATACTGTTGATGATGCTGGTATGTCTGAAGTTGCTCATTCTGTTCCTGATTAATTAGAAAGTTATCCTAACCCCTATCTACATTCCTGAGATGCCAGACGTTTTTAATTTCTCATTTGGCAGTTACAAAAGTATTCAGCTACTGTCAAGGCAATCATGCAGAAAATCAGCATATTTAATAAATATGAGAAAGAATTAAACATGATGACTACAGAGTCTCATGAGACAAGGATTGATCAACTTGAAAACTCCAATAAGAAATGTACAAAGAAATGGAGGATCATCCAAGTTTTTTTTAATGTAAAGCAAGATCAGCCTCTAGTAGCCCTTATGGAAAAAATAAGGTTTTTTTCAGTGCAATTTGCATATAATCTGGAATCTATATTACACATGTGTTTCATTCAGAATTGAACGCCAGACCAGATAGAGTTTATTTATTTATTTATCACATTTATATCCCGCCCATCTCCCCCACAAGGAGGGACCCTGGGTGGTTCACAGCAAAAATTTAAAATCAATAAAAACTATAAATACCAATAGTAAACTATATATATATATATATATATATATATATATATATATATATATATATATACACACACACACACACACACACACACACACACACACACACACACACACACACATTACACAGTTCGATCCAGGAATGGTAGATCTCATCCCATTGGTCAATAAGGCTGGACACGGCAGATCTAAGGGGCCAGCCAACCCCAAGACTGGCTATTCCTCTCCCCTCCCCAAGCATGGTGACATAACCAGGTCTTTAGGTTTTTTCTAAAGTCCAGGAGAGAGGGGGCTGATCTTATTTCAGGAGGAAGAATATTCCAAAGGGCGGGGGCTACCGCAGAGAAGGCACGCCTCCTAGACCCCATCAGATGGAACTCTCTTACAGATGGGGTTCGTAGTGTGCCCTCTCTGCAGGACCAGGTGGGACGGGTTGATTGAACGGGGATGAGACGGTCCCTCAGGTAACCTGGTCCTATGCCATGTAGGGCTTTAAAGGTGATAACCAACACCTTGAATTGAATCCAGAAGCAAACTGGGACCCAATGCAGCTCACGGAGCAAAGGTGTTATACAGTATGTGCCGATCTTGCGGCACCTAAAATGGCCCGCGCGGCTGCATTTTGAACCAGCTGAAGCTTCCGGATGCTCTTCAAGGGTAGCCCCATGCAGAGCGCATTACAATAGTCTATCTGGGAGATGACCAGGGCATGAGTGACTGTTCGAAGGGCCTCTCGCTCCAGGAAGGGGCGTAACTGGCATTAAAATTCCTTAAATCAACAACCCAATCTAATATTTAATTAGTTAATTAATTTAGTGAAGTTAATGACTCTGGGAAGCTGAGAAAATTAAAAAGTTAATTAAAAAACAAATCACCAGCAATGACAAAAAAATATAACTGAACACAGAATGGCAGCCAAGGGTAACACCAACACTACAATAACACCCGTCTCAGAAATTAACTGAGGGAGCAGAAAAGGACAATTAGAAAGTTGAAAAATGACCAAGGAAGATGGAACACTATCACAATATAGCAACTAACCAACCGATATATCAACTTCTCCAAAATGGCAGGCCTCCAAACAACTTCACAATGAGTATTTCGAAGACCTTTTGCAATGGTAGAGCTAAAAACTACATTAAATATACAAAATTTGGCAAAACTGCTGGCCTCAATTACATTCAAACTGAGCAAATAAAACACTTTGAGCTGGGCACCAGGAAATGGTTACTGGAGCTTTTCAATCAAGTGTAAAGGCAGATAAAATGCCCAAGATATGGAAATAGTCATATGTAGCATTGATGAAACTGGGCAAAGGTTCTTCAGATCCAAAGACCTTCCACCAATCTCTCTCCTGTTCTACCCATACAACTGCATAATGCAGAGCTTTACAAACTGCGTGTCGCGACACAAACGTGTGTCGCCACACACAGCATGGTGTGTCGCCACACCACCCGGAAGTGGCGGCGCACACGTGCACGGTGGCAGCGGCAACGGCGCGGGATCAGTGCTTCCGCGTTTTAGTGGAGGCTGCCGCCGTGCACGCGCGCACCGCACGTCCCCCCGCGCCACCGCCGTGCGCACGTGCCGCCGCCGTGCGTGCGTGCACCGCCGCTGCGCTGCCGCCGCCACTGCTGTGTCGCCAGCGGCAACACTTTGGAAAGCCCTGGCATAATGCTTATACTTTCACCCATAATGGATGAACAACTCATATCAGAGTAAGGTGGATTCCAGCATGGAAAGTCGCGTACAGACCAAATACTGAAATACCCACTACTGTATATTAATGACAGTTTTGAAAGGCACCAAGTCACAGGCTCTGTGCTTGTTAAACTCAGAGTAGCATGCTCTAATATTAATCATTGCACGTTACTATAGAAGACACTGAATTTTAAACTAATACAATTGATTCAGGCACTCACTGAAAATGTGTTTTATGTTGAGTTTGGAGACAACTGCAGCTAGTGGCATATTCACCCAGATAGCTCACCCCCTAGCTGGGCTGAATCCAATATTGGCTAGGAGCCAATATTGTGGGAAAACAAATATTGCCAATATTTGGGAAAACAAATGCACACTGAGGTTGAAGTGGATGAAACATGAGTTTCATCAATATCTTAAGAGGAAGAAAAATCATTTTTTTTAAAGGGATAACAAGGTGCTAGAAATTTTGTGTCACATCAATGCTGATTTGTAGACAATATTGTGTGATCATTGAAGGTTGGTGCGGTTGAAGAGATGAGAGAAGCAGCATTTAGAATTGTCCATTTGTAATATACACAGAATTGGCCAGTTTCATCATTACTCGGCATTTCTAATTGAGCCAACTGACCAGAATCCTAAAATATGGTGCCTTGATAATCATCGTTTCAGATTCCTTCATTTCTACCCTGATATTTACAAATTTTGCTCCAAAGTGCATCATATTACATTTTCTTCTGTTAATACTTATTTATTTCTGAATAAGGGTGCCAGATCAAGAAGAAACGAAAGGAAGTCAAGGCAGCAGTAGTAATAAAAATAATGGCTTATTTCCAAGCCCAGCTACACTTTGTAGAGCTTTGAGGATGAAAGAAGTTAAACAGATATATGTTATTCATAAATACAGTACATACACAAAAAGACAATCCTACCTTTCTTGATTTTGCTGGATCTCCTTCTGAGTTTTTAATCTGGCTTCCTCCCACGAGAAAGGACAAACGAATTTTTGCAATTGCTCTTTTAAAAAGTATATGTGTATCTGTCCATCTTTACTCACTGCTTCTAAAAAATGCAAAAACACACATCATGAAATTAACAGCAGGCAGATTTTTTCAAGTTTATCACAATTCATTTATTATGTATTTTATGTATTTATTTATTTACACTGCCCGACTCCCAGTGACTTTATTGTTAAAATAAAAATTGCATCAATGTATATAGCATGCAAACTTGAATTCTTAACTAAACAAGAAGAAAAACAACAAATCTCTCTGTGGATGAGTATCTTTCGATCTTTTTATTCTTTTCTTTTGGCCTTTAAAAATCATCAACATGTAAAAACAGGTTAAAGCAATAGGTTGAACACATAAAATATCTTTACCAGGCAGCACAATGAGATTTCTAGAGCATAAAACCAATGTCCCCCAAAGGCTTTAATATGGCTCTAGAGCTTCCAAAAGTTGCCACTGAAGTGGTTTTTAAATGGGGGGGGAGGGAAGAAGGATAGTAAATAATAATTAAACTCTAATTATAGTTAATATAAATTATGTTTCATTAATATTTTGTCTCAAGCCCACCCACTTTTTTGAATATCAACCTGAAAAAGGGTGTGCACCCCTGATTAGCATGAGCATTTCACAAACCAGAGCATTACTACTAAAAATGTCTTCTCAGGAACTCTGCAACTACCAGAAATGCAATTTAGATGATGGGGACAAAATAACTTTCCAAATATTCTGTTCCTAAATAGTTTAAAAGGGAAAACATGACATTTTGAACCGAGCATGGAAATACATCAGGAGTATTAACAAAATTGGATGAAAAGTCCCCTTCCTCCTTAGCTTCCTGAAATTTTTATTTTGAGCTTAATCACAGTTTCCAAGCTCTTTTCAAAGGGAGCTCAACAAATCTATCCAGCCAGAGCCTGCTGAAATGATGGTTTGAGCAGTGAAGCACATAAGAATGTAAAAACAGCCCTGCGGGATGAGGCCAAAGCTTATCTCAGTTCCAAATTTTGTTGGTCAACTGGTCCACCAGATGTTCCTGGGGCACTCATAAGCAGGAGATTGTGATATGCCCCAGTCCGCTCAGTTTCCTGCCGCTACTATTTGGGGGCACACTGCCTCCAAACTGGAGGTAACACTGAAAGTTCAAGACGAACAGCCTTTGAAGCCCTGGTGGGAGAAACATCTGAGAGGGTGAATCCACATTCTCCATGCCATGCACAATTTTATACATTTTGATCATGTCTTCCTGAATAATCTTTTTTTTAAATTTAAAACTAAAACCAAATTTCTTCTAAACCACAGGGTTCCAAAACTAATACGTATATACTGACACAATTTAAGAAGAAATCTTTAACAAAACTGAAAAATAATTGCTCCAAGTGTCTTTATTACCTGGTGCTACTGAAAGACGAGGAGGCTTCCAATCTCTCAATTTATGGTTAATGCACAGGGCCAAGATATGATCCCAAGGAATCTCCCAAACAGAAGGGCCATTTTCTCCTGCGTTGACATGCCTCTGATCCTTCCACTTCAAGTAAGTGTTGCTCAACAAATTCTCTACCTGAGATTGAAGTATCTCCTGGGTCTGAAGAGAGCTAGCCGTTTGGGACACATACTGGAAAATCATGACACAAACAGGATGCCAGGGAGCTGGGGGAAGGGGAATAGAAAAACATTTATTTTACTATGCCCAATTATGGGGAACCACAGTTGTTATATTATATCCCAATTTCTGTTCAGACAAAACGTCTACAAGACATCTGGGAAGGGCCCAATCAAATTAACTGTAATCCCTTCCAAACAAACTTTAAACCATGTCTGCTTATTCAATTTTAAACACGTATGTATATTAAAATTATGATCTACCCCTGGGTAGACGTTCTTACCACCGAAAGGAGGAAGGTCCATTTGAGGCATCTGAAAGGACAGCAGTGCCTTCTTTAGCCATGCAAGATGGCTGGGTTTGTTCCACTGGAGGTGGGGAAGCCACTTGCTGCCTCCAGCCTCTGCAAATTCGGTTACAGGCCAGGACAGCTCTCTGAGATCTTCTGAAGAGGCAACTTCAGCTAGGAACTGTATCACGCTGTTGTATAGCTCTATTATGGCACTAGGATCTTGAGAGGGTAACCCAGCCATACGTCTCTCCCACTTATCTTGGTAGGAAGCCTGGGTGAAGTGACAGTCGAGGCCATCTTCAAGGTACTGCATGAGTGTTTGGCAGCAAAGTTTGACAGGCTGGGGGCACTGAGCGACCAGCCACTGTACTGCCTCAGAGAGCTGCGGATAAAAGCAGAGACAGCAAATTCACAACCTGACGAGAGAGAAGGTAAAATGCAAATCTTGTGTCAAATTCCTTCCCAGATTAAGATTCCTGCTGAAACTGAAACATTTTAGTCCAGCTCTTCCTCAATGCTATTTCTTTATTAGATTTATATTTGTTCAGGAAGTCAAGGCACCATATAGAGTACTTCCTCTTCCCATTCCCCCCCCACAGCAACATTTTGAGGTAGGTTGGGCTGATAGAATGACTGTCTCAAAGTCAATCAGTCACCTTCCGTGGCTGAGGGTGAATTTGAACTTGGATCTCCCCAATACCAGTCATGGTATTACTATTACACCATTATACTTAGACCTAAAAATATAATTTATTTTTTAAAATGTCAATCTCTTAGGCCTCTGTTCCCATGAAGAATGGAACTGAAAAGAAGTCAGTCTGTTGACTTCATCACTTCTAATACTTGTCTAGAGTATGCAATGCTCCCTTTAAAAAGATCAATTAACTACAGAAGAACAGAAAATAAACCATACATGCAAGAGCAAAAACCGTAACAAAAAATCATTTGTGAGGAAACAAAAATCAAAATATCAACACTTTTTAAAGCATTAGTTCCCAAGAATCAAAAACATATGACCCACTTATTTCCAGCATTCCTTATGAGAAAATTTGCCTTTGTTCTTAAACAACTGATATTAAATACAATGTTTAAAATGTAATCAAGAATAGACCTGGGCAGGTCTGCACTTCCATGTAAGGGTGCCTGTGTAGCATCTGCCAATAATTCCTTAAAGCAGTTGTGACCTTTCCAGGAATCGTACAGCTGCCTCTCTCTCTTGCAATGGGTTCCTGGGAAAAGACATGTTTGTTCTGAGCATGGTTTACAACCTTCATCCATAGAAAGTTCTTACCTTGATGGAACCCTGCAAATCATTCACAGAATCTGGGATTTCAACAACATTGTAGTCCGATATAAGTTTAGCTGAAATCAAGTCAGGTAGCATCAAACCTTTGAAAACAAGAAGCTGCATTTTAGTAACATGATGTAGAGAATAAAGAGGATGGCCTTGATGGAGGGAGGGAAGATCCACTGCCAAGGCAATGAGTAGATAAACACTGCTTAAACCCAGATGAGGAGGGAGGGTTATTTAAATGTCTCAAACAGGCACTCCCCTAATTCATATGATTTATAAAAGTGGGAGGAAGGGAAGCACATTCAGACTTGCAAGATGACTGCAGGATGCTGCAACTGTTGTAAATGCGCAACGGTTGCCAAGCGCCCAAATCACAATCACATGACTGCAGGGACGCTGCAGCAGTCGTAAGTGCGAGGACCAGTTGCAAGTCACTTTTTTCAGTGCCACTGTAACTTTGAACAGTTGCTAAACAAATGGCCATTAAGCAAGGACTACCTGTATGCTGAGAAGATTCAGCTGTAGCTGTCCTTGATAAAAGCCTAGATTTTCTATTAGAGTTCTGAACTCTATTTATAAGCTAATTAAATTTGTTTCTATCTTGGATATTACCATAAATAATATAAATTATTCCAAAGTTCTTTACATACCTTCCTCTACTTCCTTTTTCACAGTCTCATTTCCAAGACTGGGGACAAGAACCACAAGAGGTAGTTTTGGTTGGAAAGGTTTTACTTGAAGGAGCCGTTTCAGCTGAAGCAAGGCTGAAAGCCAATATACATCTTCCTCTGCAGGATCCTCACTTCTTACTTGAGGAGATAGCAGAAGAATAAGCCCACTAGTTCCAAGTAGTTCTTTCACAGTTTCTGGGTCTTCAAGTTCAGAGGTGCCAAGTGTTCCATAAGCCACCTGCACAGGAAATGGAAAACGATTTATTTCCACACATAGAAAGAGCAAGCTAAAGGCATAAACACTTAAGAGCAGCCCTGAGCCTGAGGTCTTATACTGTATCTACTGTTCTGCATAGCTATCCAAATACTTTTGGAAAGGATAGAAAGCATTGCCTACGGATAACAGCCCTCTCCTGCAATTTGTCTCCTCTACCCAGCTAGTATTCAGAAAGCTGCCTGATCATCATGATAGATTTATTCTTCTTAGATTCTTCTTAGATTTGTCCAATTCTGTTTTAAAATAATTTAAAATACTACATAAATTTTCTGTAGAAGGAATTTCTGTTCTGCAGGCAACGATGACAACTGAGTTTCTAAACATTATAAACCCTGCCTCACAGATGATGGTTTCCCCACTGCCACCAGAGTTGAAATCCTTCAGCCCATGGAACCACTGCTAAGTGAAAGTGAAGGAAAGGGAAAAAGGAAAAAGAAGAACAAGAAAAATTGACAAGAAAAGTGGTCGGTCTGTTCTACTTTTGCCTGACTGCGTGGATAGCCAGCAGCACTTGCAACCAGGCATGCTCTCTGGAGCCAGGAGGGCTGGAACTGGGGAAGGGGCTATCCGCTCCCACAGGAAATAGTGTCAGAGGCACTCTAAGCCCTGCCTCTTAAGTGAGTGATAACCACAATAGGATGTCCTGGCTCTGCTGCAGGAAGACATTTTTTCTATAAAAATAACACACCTGAAATTCCTTCCAATCTGCAGCCAACTTTATATGAACAATTGTAACATAAAAATTTGTTTGTAAATAAATAGTGGGATATTTTAAATACAGTTGTAATCAAAATTATTCAACCCCCATTGCAAATCAGTTATTGTCAAAAGCAATTGAAATAGCTCAACACAACAAATGCTTCAAGTGGTTTCCCCAAATTCAACTGGAAATGCAACTTGCATTGGTGTTGGTTATCACCTTTAAAGCCCTACATGGCATGGGACCAGGGTATCTGAGGGACCGTCTTATCCCGATCACATCCACCCACCCCACCCGGTCATGCAGGGAGGGCATGCTTCGGATCCCATCACTCCAGGAAGTTATCATCTTTAATTCTGGATGGGGTGGCACTACCCCGTTCAGACTCAGTCCGGAGCTTGGGGGTCCTCCTGGACTCACGACTCCTGCTCGAAGAGCAGGTGGCAGTCATGGCCAGGAGGGCCTTTGCACAGCTTCGGCTTGTGCGCCAGTTGCGCCCCTTCCTGGATCGAGAGGCCCTCCGAATAGTCACTCATGCCCTTGTCATCTCTCATATAGATTATTGCAATGCGCTCTACATGGGGCTACCCTTGAAGAGTATCCGGAAGCTTCAGCTGGTCCAAAATGCAGCCGCTCGAGTGGTTATGGGTGCGAGAAGATCAGCACATGTAACACCACTGCTCCGCGAGCTGCATTGGGTACCAGTTTGCTTCCGGGTCCAATTCAAGGTGTTGGTTATCACCTTTAAAGCCCTACATGGCATGGGGCCAGGCTATCTGAGGGACCGTCTCATCCCAATTGCATCTACCCGCCCCACCTGGTCATGCAGGGAGGGCATGCTGCGGACCCCGTCAACAAAGGAATTCCATCTAGCTGGGTCCAGGAGGCGTGCCTTCTCTGCGATAGCGCCCGCCCTGTGGAACATCTTCCCCCCAGAGGTGAGGCAGGTGTCCTCCCTCTTGGCCTTTAGGAAGTCCCTAAAAACCTGGTTCTGCCGCCTGGCGTGGGACAAAGGTAGAGATAGTTCCTCCTGGGGGTGGTTAGTTTAATAATGATCTCCTTTTAAGATCCTACCATCCTCTGGATTTTTATATTCTTATTTATTGTACTGTTTATTGTATTTTAATGATTATTGATCTTTAACTTTAATTTTAACATTTGTTGTAAACCGCCCAGAGTCTACCGTGGTAGAGATGGGCGGTGATAAATTTGATAAATAAATAAATAAATAAATAAATAAATAAATAAATAAATAAATAAGTCTGTCAAGATAGTGGCGTAAGAAAACGATTATTTCACCAACCTTTATGCACACACTAACACAAGTT
This sequence comes from Charina bottae, assembly GCA_023362775.1. Taxonomy (NCBI): domain Eukaryota; kingdom Metazoa; phylum Chordata; class Lepidosauria; order Squamata; family Charinaidae; genus Charina; species Charina bottae. The sequence goes on along the minus strand of JALMGJ010000052.1, from coordinate 3,475,392 downwards.
TCTTGATCTTCTTGTGCCTGGAGAGATGAATGCAGTGCAAGTGTCTGAATTCCGTAATTTGCCCGAGATGCAGTTTCCTTTTCATTTCTGTTGATTTGAAATTTAGCTTTCAACCATTCCATTAGAATTCTATAACCAGAAAGAGAAAAACGTACTTTCAGTACTGGATCACAGATTTGATTCCTAGCACTATGTCCAATTAAAATGTTAAATATTTTAAAATATTTTTAATCATAGGAGAAAACATTATTTTATCGAATGGTATGAGATTATAATGAAGACGGTATCTTTACCTTTAATATTGTCTTCATATTAGTTGCGCTTTGAAGCAATCTTATTAAAACCAGTTAGTTTATAAAAATATACCCACAGAACCTGCAACAGAAGTGTTGCAGTGTGAGCAACACTTGTTACCTTACTTCCAAACACCTTACCTGGACCATTTATGGTTCTATTCTACACTTAGGAAGATTTCCTCCGAAAGATTTTTTTGTATTTTTGCAAAATCTTAGGGTTTCCCAAGCTTCCCTCTTGTGTATAGTTGTTGTTGTTCGGACTATATTAGCAACATCCATTGTTAAATAGTGGAAATGTACAGCATGATTTGCAGTTGCAATAAGTGTATTTTCTCAATTATTTCTTCATTTTCTGAAGCTTTATGTGGCTTCAGAAGACAAGAAAGACAAGAAAGGAAGCATTCTGCTTTTGTTATAGAGAAGAAAAAAAGTACAGTATCACAGTGAGGAGCCCAGAATCAAAGGTAAGTTCACTGGGATACCTTCACCCGCAGCAACACTAAGCCACATTTAATGCAGCTGTTGGGATTTATTTGCATAAAACTGCTGGCACTTTCAGCCCACGGGGCTATCCAAAGACAACCATCTAAATTGGCTAGCGACACTGACGCTGGCCTCGCAGTTACAATCCCCTCCTCCCTGCTCTGTATTTACAAGGCAGGAACTGTGTTCAAGAGCTAGCCTGCAAACAACAGACGTGCAAAAGGCTGTTTCCTTTTCCAAGGCATGCTTAATTATTCTGTCCTAGAAAATTCCTCTAGATTTTATTTAAGCATATGCAGAAAATGCTTTCCAGACTCTTGCTCCAAAAGTAACCTGCTCCTGCCACTCTAATCTAAGAGCATGCAACCTGAAGAATAGAGTTTAATCCAGGGATGCACAACAATCTGGAGTACAGTCTCCAGAACCCCTCCAAAATTTACCACCAAAAGGTAATATTCAATGTGACAGCATTAGGATGTTATTAAATATATGGGAGGGAAATCATATTAACCTTAATTGAACTTAATTTTAATTGAATGCAAATATATATATATATATATATATATATATATATATTTATTTATTTATTTATTTATTTATTTCCAACTTATATCACCGCCCATCTCCCCCCATTCCGGAGGGGACTCTGGGCGGTTTACACCAGCCAGCAATTAAAACATATAAAAATTTATAAAATAGAATACATAATTTAATTAAATATATAAGACCCAAGAGGCTCTGATGTTAGGTTTTAAAGAACTCTACGGAGCAAGCCAACCCCAAGAGGAGCTATTACTCCCCCCATCCCAAGCGAGGTGGCAGAGCCAGGTCTTCAGTTGTTTCCGGAAGGTCATAAGTGTGAGGGCTAGCCTCACCTCCAGGGGCAGAATATTCCAGAGGGCGGGTGCCACTGCCGAGAAGGCCCACCTCCTGGACCCCGTCAGGTGGAATTCTCTTATAGACAGGGTCCGAAGCAAGCCTTCTCTGCATAACCGGGTGGAGCGGGTCGATGCTCTGGGGATGAGGCGGTCCTTTAGGTAACCTGGTCCCATGCCATGTAGGGCTTTAAAGGTGACAACCAACACCTTGAATTGGACCCGGAAGCAAACCGGTAACCAATGCAGCTCGCGCAGCAGAGGTGTCACATGTGCCGACCTTGGGGCACCCATAACTGCGCGCGCAGCCGCATTCTGGACCAGTTGAAGCTTCCGGATACTCTTCAAGGGTAGCCCCATGTAGAGCACATTGCAATAGTCTATGTGGGAGATGACCAGGGTAGTCTTTGCTTAACAACCATTTGTTTAGTGACAGTTCGGACTTACAACGGCACTAAAACCCGACTTACAACCGGTCCTCACACTTATGACGTTGCAGCGTCCCCATGGTCACGTGATCACGATTCAGGCGCTTGGCAACCAGTTCACATTTACAACCGTCGCAGCGTCCCACGGTCATGTGATCACAATTTTCGACCGTCCCAGTTGGCTTCCGGCAAGCAAAATCAATGGGGAACCGTGTGATTTGCTTAACAACCACGTGGTTCGCTTAACAACTGCAGTGATTCGCTTAACAACTGCCGCAAAAATGGTTGTAAAATCGGGTTGGATTCGCTTAATGGTCGCTTCACTTAGCAACTGAAATTCCAGTCCCAATTGTGATCGTTAAGCAAGGACTACCTGTATGATTTATTTTTTGTCCTGACCTTGCACACTATTTGAATCTGGCCCCTAGTGTTTCATTCAAAGGTCAAATGAGGAAATGAAGGAACTGAGCCCTACTGTATGGCAAGCCATCCCAAGCGGAGGGGCTCTCTGGCCAGCCAGTTTAATACCTCTCCCTGTTCTTCATCCATGGTCTTGGAAGGCAGGAGGCATTACAGGGAATTAGCCTTCAAATATTAAGATTTTTCTCCTGACAGGAAAACAATGGGCAAGGAAAAAAAGCACAAGTGAGCTTTCTTCCTTCAGCAAAGGAAAAAGCCCTCCTCTGGTGATAACAGAGAACTTTCAGGAATTGAAAGTATGGCAAAGGGGTCAAATGAGTGAGAAATTAGTAAGCAGTTAAAAGAAATGGGAAAAGAGGTTTTAAAAGCAAAATGAAACTCATCTCACAAGTCTGAACTTACGAACAATGCACCTATGAGCCGAAACTCTTCTTGCATTTTTAGGTAACAGCATGTTATTACTAGCAAGATTTGAGTGGAACAGTTGAGCCAGTCTCAGCCCAACCCACCTCACAGGGTTGTTGTTGTGGGGAAAATAGGAGGAAGGAGTATTAAGTATGTTCGCCGCCTTGAGTTATTTATAAAAATAATAAAGGCGGGATAGAAAATAAAATAAACAAACAAACAAGCAAACAAACAAACAAACATTCAACACTGAGAGCTGCACAGTCAACACACCAGCTGCTGACTCCCTTGCACTGTTTCTCTGCAGCCAGTACCTGCGGGGATCTGTGGCAGGATGCTCATCATAGCTTGGCAACACCAGAAGTGCTTTCCAAAAGATCTTTTCTTGTTGCAGAGGAATGTTTTCAGCAATTAATGATGGTAGGTCTAGTGGAGTCCACGCTGCATCCCTTAGACACACAACATAACATTAAAAATGTAACAGTAAGTATTTTTCATTGTAGATTGTATTTCCTAAAGAGCGTTGCAGGAAAAAGTGGATTACTTTAAACCAAGGCCATTTAAAATTATTTACTTTAATAATAAAGAACAATAATTCCAAAACAAATCCCTTGGAAAGTTTGTTTCCAGAACAAGCCTGCATATTAATTTTATTTATTTATATTTCAAATTTAATCGCCGCCCATCTCACTCAAAGATAATAACAATTATCTTAATAGTTTAATAATCATAATGGTTAAAGCATACTAGTTTACAGCTTGATAGAATTTTTGTCTAAAAATATACTCCAAAGCCTTAGGGCACATAAAATCCATTCTTATAAACTCTTGTCAAAAAAGTATTGTTGGGGGCCATACTAGATTATGCAATGAGCAGTTGTCTGAATGCATTTTAAACGTAAATTGTACGTAGACCAATCTGGGGAGTTCTCTGAGCAGGTGTCCTGACTTCGAGTGAAGGAAACATGCTGAGACTTGGTGTACAGGCTCTGGTGTTTTATTGTTCTACTCTGCTAGACAGAATCCAGCTAAACTAAAATGAACTAGTGATGTTCAGAGAAAGGGCCCAAGAAATCAGGCAGTGCCACCCTCAGCCTCTTGGGAGGAAAGCAAAGCGATTCAGTACTGCGCATGCGTTTCTCCCCCTGGAGGGAGCCCCCTCCTCCTTCACCCATTATCTCCCTGACAGCAGGGAAGTCAGCTTTCAACTTTTCCCCTGCATCTTGTCCAGTCTGGCCATCAGTAATCCACTTCAGGTGATATATGCAACACAGGCATTCTCTTCTTTGTTCAAGTATCACAAAACCTATCTTACATAAAACCAGTATGGATTCCATTTTGGCTCAAAACACATTTAGTTCTTAAATCACTCCTGACTTTACAGTTAGAAGGACTGAAGGTGGTAATCCCAAAGTTTGCAGCCTTTGTTCTAACATAGTTTAATTAAAATCCAACATACTGTAATAATTGCTGATAAAAATGCTGTACTTTCATTTGGTGGATGGTCTTGTTCCGTATCCAATGTAACCTGGAAATAAACACCACTTTATCAATCACTTGGCCATATCAAACAGCAAACATTTCTCATTCATACTTAGCCATCACCTGGTGTCCTTTGATTTATCAAATTCACAAGGACCTGCATCAACCATTCAAACAAAGCCAAGAATAGCTTCCTAGTTTCTGATGTGATACAACTAAAAATTGTTACAATGCTGTTGTTTATGTCTGAACAAATCCTATACACCTGAGAAAGAATAAGGTAAAGGTAAAGGTTTCTCCTGCACAGGCGTGTCCGACTCTAGGAGCCGGTGCTCATATCCGTTTCTTAGCCGAAGAGCCAGCACTGTCCGAAGACGCTTCCACGGTCATGTGGCCGGCATGACATGCGCGGAACGCTGTAGAAAGAATACCTGCTAATTATCAAAACATTACACATGTGGATATAAATCAGAATGAATCATAATTTGCTATGCAAAGAACATCCATCAGTTTAATGAGTTTTCTTGTAATACTCTCTTTGATAGAATAACACAACTGTGGTTATTTTTATTTTACACTGACATAGAGCACCAACTCTCATCCATACCTAGGCCTTTTAAGGCATTTTTTTCCCCAAAATATGGCAGGACTGAATACAAATGTAAAACATATTAGAAACTCTCTATATTTGGAGACTTCTTATCTGAAAAGTAAACCAATTTATTTAAAAGACTTCTCTCTCATGCCTGGATTACCACATTTATGTATCAATTTAGACACTTAAAATAAATAAAAAAGAAAGCTGGATCTTATTTAAGAACAGATCCTTTGAAGTAAATGAGACTTAAATTAATCAACAAAACACGGGGATTAGGAATCTGTGGCTCTGTGGAGGTTGTTGAACTCCACTCCCAGCATCTCCCATTGTTAGTCAGCATGGCTGGGCCACAGTTTCTTTCAAAGTTTCTTTCAAAGGTGCAATAGACAAATTGTTAGATGCAACCACATTGTCTTACGTGCTGCCTGGAGAAAATTGAAGATATGTGTATGTGCACAAGCCAAGCATTAGTAGTAGGAAAAAAATAAACACAAATATGTCTGGGTGAATGTATTCTCCAAGGAATAACTATATTTCCCTTGGACCCCTCCATGTATAGAAAAAGCTAGAAAGTGCCCTGTTGCTTTGTACAGTGCACTAGAATGGACAGCAAATTGCCCGTGCCTGCCCAATCCAACAGGAGCAGCTATTTCATTGTACCTAAAGCACGTGGCTTCCCAGAGCAGCTTGACACCTTGCCAGCTAACCTAGGAGGACTGTCCTGATGGTATCCTGAGAGAGATGCACTGGGAAATAGTTACAGCCCTTCCCCATTCAGGCAGCTGCCTCACAATTTGTCACTGTGAGAACTCCTCAGAGCAAAGTTACAGAAAGTGCAATTGAAGGAGGAGGAGAAATGCACTGCCATCAGGGAAAGGATAGTGGAAGCAGGAGCTCCGAGGAAATAGCCTTCTCCTCCCCTCTCAAACAGCGAGTCCCCCCAGGCAGGCTGCCCTATAAATGGCACTCTATTGGTATGGATCTCAAAGTGTTTACACGAGCAGCAGGTAAAACGCTTGATGTAGATGCATCAGAAATGGCTGGCCCCAATTCTCTGCAGTGTATATCCACTGATAGAAAAGGAGGACAAGGGAAGCGATCAGAGACAAAATGTGCCTATTCTTCAGGATAACAATCAAGGCATCCACGGGGAGTGGGAGGGGGGATGATATTACATCATTTGCATGATGACATCATCTTGCACATATCATCATCCTGACATCACGACAGCTTGTGGAGGGGAAAAATAACTGCTACACATTATTCTTTCATTTCTGTGGAAAGAGACAGCACTTACTGCAGGCAGGAGGTACCAAGATTCCCTGCATGTCCCAAGTTGACAATTCTTTTAATGAGGTGCTCCCTGGCAATTGGCCACTCTGCCGAGGGTGAAAGTGCTTTCAGTTTATCTTTCGGGCCCATGTAACACGGTGCTGCTGGGAAGGCTCTCATCTGTCGCTTCAATTTCTTTCGGGCTGAAACAGCTTCCCTCCATCTTCAAGAGGAAGTACAAGCAAGGTTCATTAAGTGACTGCCAAACTGCACAACTTGCTAGAGCCATCTTTTCAGTCAGACTGTATTCTATCTGCTTGATACCAGGTTATAACCAGCTCTAGTGGGGACGCAAACATTTTCTGCTCTGTTAGAAGGAAAGAAAGAAGAAAAAAGGCTGTACAGCCCTCTCTGTAGAACATAGCAATCTATGTACTCCTTCACTGGATTGCTCACTTGCACTATAGTTTACGCTACATGTCTCTCTTGTTGCCTTCCTATTTTAGCCACCTTGAAGAAACCGCTAGCTCTCCCTCTCTCAAACCGGACTGCATGTGCAGGAATGCTCCGGAGTGGGGTAGGACGTTGCTGTGGTACTCAGACAGGAAGAAAGAGCCGACTTCTCGTGGCATTTCTTACTATTTCACAACTATCTGCAAATACCACATCTCTTCACAGAATCCTCAGTGTATGCCTGAGGTCTTCAGAGAAGGGATTGGTGGCAAACACTAATTACAAACCAAACCTTTTGTTGGGGAACTTTGCTGAACTGAATAATCCCAAAGCTAATTCAGAAAGGCTTTGTCTGTACACTATGATATATTAAGTTTATGGTTTCATAAGCCTATTTCTGATATACCACATCAGTGTCCTAATTGACTAAAAAAAATCTAAAAAGAAATAAGACAAAACGAAAAGGGAGGGAAAGAAAAACAAGAATACTCAAGTAATCATTCTTAATGTTAACACTGATCTTATACTGACTAGCTATAACATCCATATAATGCTGTAATAAAACTATTATTGGTTGGTCTTACTACAACTGCAGAATGAGAACAATTCAAAAAGAGGAGCCCCAAACTGCTGCTTTCTCAACCATGACATGAAGGACTTCTTTTCCAACCCTCCTTCGGACAAGAAGGCTACCAGATAACAGTTGTGTTCTATGGACGTGACATTCCGAGGTGCTGGTGGTGAACCTGCTTTCCTTCTCTCCTCTCGTTACACTCTGGTGCAGTCATCTGTTTCTGTCCAGCTGATCTGCACTCATAGGATGTCATATGATAGCTCTGGAAGATCTATTTACTTCAGGAGGGGGGGCCTATGGCCAGCCAGATATTGCTGAGTTACAACTTCTGGCATCCTTCACCCTCTGCTAAGCTGATTGGGGCCACTGGTAAATGCAGTCCAGCAACACCCAATTCCTCACCCCTGGCTTATATAAAGCCTCATCTTCAGACTTAGTTTCCAAATCCCACTTAGAGGTTTGTCTTGGATGGACTTGCTAAGGAAATACAAAAGTAGCTGACTCAGTGGCAGTGCCACTATAAATTCAGAGCAGACCAGGCAAAGGCACTAAGAAATGGGAGGTATAAAGAACAGTCAGAAGTCCCAGGATAATTTGCAAGAGAAGTACTCCCAGGATTTAAAACTTGAGAGACAAGTTTTATCCTGTAGTTGTGTCCTGTAGAATAAAACTGCAAGAATAACGAAAATATTTTACACATCCTATCCTGCGCTTCTTGGTAGAAGAATGTGATATAAATAGAGTAAAAATAAACTTCTCAAGAGCCAACTTTAATACACTTGACCTACCGTTGTAAGTATTTGCAGAAGCACTGAAGTTCTTGCAGGGTCTCCTTAGCATTTTGGAAAATTTCATCCTCCAAAAATGCACCCATCATTTCAGCACAGATTTCTTTTGAACACCGGGCAATGCGTACCTTTTGGTCTTTCTCCACAGCACACCTAAGATACAATAACTCATTTAATCAAGCAGATCCCAAGGAGAGATTATAGCACTGATAGAAAATAAAACATTTCTGGCTTTCTGTCATACAATAGATTAAAGAAAGATTTTATTTCAAAGAGCAATTCAAGAACTTTTTAAGAGCAAATGTTATGGAATATAACTTCAATAACTTTGTTGGTAAGAATGGCAGCATAGTTTAAATGGAAATTATTGATCACTGCATACAAAGTATCATGTCTCTATTTCTCCAAAATTGAAGAAACAGTCCGAATGAGATGAATTAATAAATTTACATCTAGATTAAACGAAATAAATGAGAATTTGTAAAATGAAAAGAAATTCTCTATTATTCCTGCACCACCAAAAATATTCTGGTTTTTAATCAATGGCTGTGTGAGCAGAAAACAACTCAGAAAACAGCTCTTTCTCCTCCCCACAGTTCCCTGTATCACCCCACTTCTAAAGGGAAATGGTTGAAATCAAGTTTCGGGCATCTTGAGCCAGATTCTCTGTTTTTTTCCCCAGTGATTACAGTAATATCTATTATATAAAAATCTAAATCATGATGTTATTAAAAGGGGGGAAATCCCTAAACTGAAGAAAAAAGTATTGCTTTACTAGATGCTCACTTACATAAAAATAGCCTAAGATGTATGGAAAACAACAATCGGTTCTGAGAAAATAAATAAAAATGCAACTAGCTTCCTTGGAAATATATATACATTTGATTACTGGAGCCAGAGTATTAGAAACATCCATAGTAAGAAGAATGACAGGATATAAAGTGGCAGTATATAGTGATGGCAAAAAAAGTGTTATTTATCCAAAAAAAAGAATGCTTTTTATTTTATCTTTCATAACAAGGAATCCATTGCAACAAAATATGTATCATAATTAATTGTGGAACAATCATAATAAAATAAAATAATATGATTATTAATCATAAAGACATTATAATCAGCAAAGAACATGGGTCTGCAACCTACTTTAACTCCTTAACTGAAATCTCTTGCGTTTCTTGCTTTACTACTTCTTCCATCAGTTCTGCACCCAGTGACTTGCTTAACATTTGTACTCTCTCTTCTTTTTCCCTTTTCTGCCTAAGATGATGATGGAATGAAATCCAATCATTATGTGTTAGGAAAACTTCAGGCACTTACCTTAAGTTACAAAGTTTCTCAATATTTAAAAAAAAAATAGCCGCCTTAAAAATACAGTATTAAGTATAACATACAGAAATATTACTAGGATACAAGTAATACTAAGTACGTTCTGCTTAACTTGCATCTACTGCTTATGTTCTTTATTATTTGTTAGATAAATTTATATGTATATATGATATATATATATATATATATATATATATATATATATATATATATATATATTAGAAACATCATTTTAAAGATAGAAAGGCCTGAAATAGAGAAATGGAATAATATGAAAAGCAAAAATCATCTCTGCAAAGTGGTGCAACATGGGAACCTGCTTTTTACTAAGCCAGAGATCTGATCCATCCGGCTCAGTTACTGACTGGCAGCAGTATTTTAATGTTTAAGACAAGAAGCTTTCCTACAGTTCCCTGGAGAGGAAAAGAGTTGGATCAAGAATCGTCTGCGTGCAATCTATTGCCTTACAGATAAGTTGCTGGGGTTTAGATAATCCTCAGACATTGGAACAATGTATAAGAGAGACCATGAGATCACGTAGGCTAGTCTTGCCCATCAGCCATCAGCAGCCAGATTCCCCAGAGTCTAAAGAGGCTCTACATGTTTACTGACATCCACAGGTAGCAGCTGTGTATACATTGGCCAAATAAGTAACTAGCAAGGTGCATGGTCAATAGTTACCTGACAGATTCAGGTAAGCCTAACTATAGAGGTGCTTCCCCAACAGTCTTTCTTATGTATCTTTGCAAGTATAATGGGTTGAATGAATCTCTACCATCACATATGACTGACTCAGAGAAAGCAATACTGCAATATCTATACACCCTGAAATTCTAAACAGTGTCAGAACAAATGTTAAAGAAAAGTTACTTCTCTTCTTCGGCCTGACGCTTTTCTTCTTCCAATCTTTCCCTTTCTTCATTTATAACAACAGTTGCAATTTGTCTCAAAATTCCTGACATCGCTTCTGTAACAAGTTCATTTATAGTAATGTCAGAGATCCTATAGAAGAAATGAAATTCACTGTGAAGTCTTAGTTGAAAGAACCAGCTGCACATTTCTAAATTTTCTAGAACTTCTCCAGCTCCTCAAGATGGTTGTTTATTACTCACTTGTACAACCAGGTTACATGTATTAACGCATCAATATTAAAATCACAGTTTCAACCCCATCACATTATACAAGTACTTAAGTAGTGTTGGTTTACCTGAAGAATTCCCTAATCCTATTACTCATGTAAGTAGAAATACCCAGCCAGCATCAGTGCAAACCTATGGCAATACCCTCTCATCTCTGCACCTCTCAACCTTACCTGCCACCCCATCCCAACACCTCTGCTTTGCCCAATGCTGACCTCTCCACCCCATGTGTCACTGTGACCACTGGCCACCCCTTCAGCCTTCCCTAATTCCCCTCAATCTTCTCTGCCTTCCTGGGCTTCTTCGGCCTCTCCTCATCCCATTCCAATATCCATAAAATCACTTTCCTTCCATCTATCCTCCTGTTTTCTCATTCAGTTACTTCTTTTCATCTTGCAAAGAACAAAGTACAACTTTTTAAAAGCTACAAATATTGTGGGATGTTTGCTTCTAAAATAATATATAAATCAACAAGTTGACCTGAAGCTATACTTCTACCTCTACATTGGGCCAGAAGAGTTCTACATGAATGTTCTATTTCCCTAGCCCAGTGAATGGGAAACTGTTGCTTTGGTGTGCCTAAGACTTTGTCCAGTATGCACTGGCTACAGAACGTTTGGCTACTCTTTAATTCCCTCATGATGTCTTTTCCAGGGAGGCTGGAACTACTGAGATTGCAGAGACTGTAGCATAATGGGTGTCCCCTGTCCCTTAATGGCTTCCATAGGCCTTGGTATAACCAGGTTCATTATCTCTTTGGCTGATTTGCTTGCTGGGCTGCTTAACAGGCTTCAGATTTCCTTTGTCTGAAACAGCTACAGTATCATGATACATTTGCAAGTTCTCACTATCCCATGCTGAAAAGCGGGCTCAGGAGTTTTTATTAATATATGCTCCCTGAAATAGACTGACTTCAGAAGAAACTTGGGTTATGTGATTCCTAAGACAGAGGCATATAAAGTACACTCCCCTAAGATATATAAGCCAGTTTGGTCTAGTGGTTAAAGTGCTGGGCTAGAAACCAGGAGTCTGTGAGTTCTAGTCCCGCCTTAGGCATGAAATAAGGTTGTCTTCTGATTTAGATGGGGTTCAATTGTCTTGATTCAGGGGAGGGGTGGGCTTGTGAATTATGTTTGGTGACTGACCCTTGCAAATAGAAGCCTTTGCCCTGTGCCCATGTGCTTGTAAGTCTTTGCCTTGGGTTTGCTGCAAGTGCAATTCTGTAACTACAGAACATGAGCGTAGCAACCTATTGATTTGTTTTTATATAAGCATAGGTAAATGGAACTCTAAGCTATAATAAAGGTACAGGTACTGTAGTTCTCAGGTTACAACGGCAACTGGGACCAGAATTGCCATCGCTAAGCAACACATTCATAAAGCTCAACATCACGTGACTGCATCACTTAGCGACGGCAATTCTGGCAGTCCCAGTTGCTGTTGTTAAGCGAGGACCATGCGGGTTGTTAAGTGAGAACCTCCCATAACTGCAACTTCCGACTTTCTGCTGACTTCCCCACTGACTTTGCTTGTGGGAAGCTGGCACAGAATGTTGGAAATCACAATCATATGACCTCAGGACACTGCAGCTTCGTAATCGCGAGCTTGGTGTCAAGCGCCCAAATCACGATCGTGTGACTGCGGGGATGCTGCGATGGCCGGAACGTTGTAAGTGCCCCCTCATTCAGCACCATCATAACTTTGAACAGTTGCTGAACGGATGGTTTTAAGTCGAGGACTACCTATAGTTTTAAACATAAACTACCTTTATAATAGCTATATATTAAATATATTGGTGTTTATGCCTCATGGGGAAAATGTAAGGCTACTGACCCTGGTATGAGCTCTCTGATCAAAGACACACAGCTGCATAAATTTTTTCCTACATGTTTTGGTAAATACAGAAATATTTACCAATTACATTCTTTTCTATCTACCCACAAGACTCTTCTAAAGATAAATGTTCCTGTTTGTTTGTTTGTTTTCTATCCCACCTTTATTATTTTTTTAAATAATTCAAGGCGGCAAACATACCTAATACTCCTTCCTCCTCCTATTTTCCCCACAACAACCACCCTGTGAGGTGAGTTGGGCTGAGAGAGGGGGACTGGCCCAAGGTCACCCAGCCGGCTTTCATGCCTAAGGCGGGACTAGAACTCAGTCTCCCGGTTTCTAGCCCGTTGCCTTAACCACTAGACCAAACTGGCTCTGTTATACCCAAGCATAAAGCACAGACTGGTGGGTCTACTACATAAACCCAGTAAGTATCTCATTTTAATTAAAAACCAAAGACAAGATCTGAACATCATAGTCAACGTGACAAGTAACCTTTTTCAAATGCAGAAGAAAGTTTGATGTGACCACAGGAACTTTTTAAAAGAGGAGTTGAACTTCAAAGTGCCAGGGGGGAAAAAGAGGAGTGGAAACATCACTATGATCAGATTTTATATCTGCTGTATTCAAAAAACAAAACAGGATAGCATCTGAACCAGACTAACTAATGACAGCACAAGTAAATATCACGGCAGTGAACAGAAGTATTCTGCCTGGGAAAATGGAATGATGAATGTCTCATGAAGCCCCATTCTGGCAGACAGGAAACATCAAAGCCTAGAAGTCTGAGATCCAATCTGAGAAAGGATCTTCCTATATACAAGGCATGATTTTCAACGTACTGTATATGCACATTGACCTAAGAATATAATATGTATCTGTAAAGAAGCTGCTGAAAAGGGGCTAATGAAAAAACATTAATGAAGATAAAATATGATTTTATCCTTATGAGATAACAATATCCTTCAAGAACAGTCATATCTTTTGCCACATTTTGGAATCAATCCTTATGAGGATAAAATCAGGATAACAGACTCCTTTTGCTATTTGAGTGGAAACAGTGCAAACCATGCACTGTTAGGTGTTTTATTTTTATATCATGTACTTTATTTGTTTTTTATCTATTTTATTGTAAGCCACCCAAACTCACGTATGTGAGACAGGTAGCTATATAAATCAAATAAATAAATAAACTATTGAGTTTAAGCCACAAACTATCTTTTATCAACCAAAAATTTGCCGTATCATCTTGCCATCTGCCTGCCTATAATAAAGGAATGTCAGGGTTAGTTTAATTTTCCTTTCTTGGTTCCTGGCAGAACAGACAGAAAAGGAATGCCCCAAAACAGTTCATACATGCCAGGAAGTGGAAGAAAATTGCAAATTTTAAAGATTTGCTAAGGAATGAAACTGGGTAGCCAAAGAAAATAAAATTTCACACGCCTTTTCTTTGCATCTTGGCCTCCTGAAATACTTTATAATGGCCTTTAATGTCTCTTGTAATTTAGCATTTAAAGTGCTGTATGGTATTGCTCTCTCTTATAATTTCCACAGTTAATTTCTTTGTGTAAAGAAATAGGAAAAGAAGAGGGGAAGGATATCACCTATTAGTACCACTTCCTCTCTCTGAGTCTGAACGATATCTGCAGACATATTCATCATTCCATGTCCTTTCCCAGTTGAGAAAGGGGAGGGAGGTGCAATATATTTGAGGAAGACATCTTTCCAGAAAAAATAGCAGCATTAACTCAACAGGCTGAGAAGAGGCAGTAAGTGTCCAAGAGGGAGCAACTGGGAACAGAGCAAGGACCAGACCAAGAGTGGGGAACCTATGCTGCTGCTGGATAATTCCTACGATCCCTAATCACTGACTATGCCTGGTAGATCAGAGGGAGTGGAAGAAACCCCCTTCCTCTTTATTGACTGTCCCCCAAGTTCTAGTCTCCTTCAAGAACAGTCATATCTCTTGCCATATTTTGGAATCAATGGACGACCTAAACATTTACCTCCTTCATCTCCCCCTATGCCATCTGGGGTAAAAAGGACAAACATTCCAAATATCATTCTCCACAGGCTTGAAGACAATAGGGCAGGGCTTTCCAAAGTTTTCCCGTGGCGACACACCAACCGCCGTTGGTGTGTCGCCGCGGGAATACCCGGAAGTGCCGCCGTTGCGGCAGCGCGCAAAAACCCGGAAGCGCTGCTGCCACTTTCGTTTTTTGCGCGCCGCCGTTGGGGTGTCACCGTGGGAAAACCCGGAAGCGCTGATGATGATTGAGTGTTGTGTGGCGACACACCAGACTGTGTGTGGCGACACACTTTTGTGTCGCGACACATAGTTTGGAAAGCTCTGCAATAGGGGAATGTCAGGAAAGGTGACATCCTACATAAAAAGGCTTTTTATATAGAGAAAGATTTTACACATTCCTATAAGTGGTTTTTAAGGGGCGTGGTGGCTCAGCGGGTAAGACGCCAGGCTTGTCGATCAGAAGATCGCAAGTTCGGAGGTTCGAATCCCTAGCCCTGCATGTGGAGTGAGCTCCCGCACTAGCTCCAGCTCTTGCCAACCTAGCAATTCGAAAGCATGCAAATGCAAGTAGATTAATAGGCACCACTTCGGTGGGAAGGTAACAGCGTTCTGCGCGTGTCATGCGGCCACATGACCATGGAAGCGTCTTCGGACAATGCTGGCTCTTCGGCTAACAAACGGAGATGAGCACCGGCCCCTAGAGTCGGACACGACTGCACAAATGTGTGGAGGGAACCTTTACCTTTACTTTTATAGGTGGTTTTACTGATACCAAGGAAATCTATAGTAGAAATTGTTTGTTTATTTAAAAGATCTGTATGGCCACCAATCTTAAAGCACAACTCTGGACGGCTCACAAGAACCATAAAACCATGACACCATAAAACCCGTAAAACCCGTAAAACCACAGCTCTTTAACGTCCTTTCCTTGGACCTTCTGTTAGACTAGTATGGGAAGAGTTGTGCTGAAGCTGCAAAAGCCTTACGACTGATATAGATACTCTGTTGAAACAAGTCAGAATATCTGAGGGATGAGTGAACAAGGAGGCCTTCTTGAAATTCTAAAGCAATAAGCCCATCCTATCCAGGTTCAAGTAAAAAAAAAAACTTCTCCCACTCACACCTAGCCAAGAGAATCTGGAAGAGGAAGAAATGAGAGGAAAAAGTGCTGTGAAGAAAGAAAACAGATGTTAGTTTTAATGCCAAGAGGGCTCAAGAGTAACAAAAACATGTCAGCTGAAATATATTATTTTCTGCCAGCTCTTTTAGACTTTTCTCTAATAAAGGAGATATTGATGCAGTACTGGTATGAATCATCTCTAAAAGTTGAAACTCACATTTTCCTGGATGTTCAAACTAGCATTTGCAGATATTCCAAGTAATAGTTTAAACTTCATAACCAGAACAAGTACACTAATCTGAACCAGACAGCAATATTAACATATATAAAGATAAAGATGATGATAAAGCATCAGACCAGAACAGTGGCATTCCTCATGTTTTCTCTAAATATAGAGCTAAATTAGAAAAGTTATCCAGTCTGATAACTCCCCTTCATCAATGCCTTAGCTGAACCTTCCCCAATCTGAGCGTGTTCAGTTCCTAGAATTCTTAGTAAAAGCCATGCTAGCTACAGAATTTTGGGAGTTATAATGCACACATCTGGAGCGCACCCAGATTAGAGAAAGCTGCACTAAGTTATTATAGTATTCAGGATATATCTACAATGACAAATAAGCAAACACCAACACCTGCTTCCAAAATGTCATTAAAAACAAGTGAGCCAATAATATCTATACCGTATCGCTGTTTGTATATAGGCTGCTCCTGCTCTGCTGATTTCTTTGCATTCTTCTTCTAGTACCTCATATGTAAAGTCTTCAGCTACCTCTAAAATGTCCTGAAATTAAGAAGCAAGGACTAAGAATTAGCCTTCAACACTGATTTTTTTCCACATGCTTTGCAATATTTGTAAAAGCAAGACAAACAAATTGGCACAGTACATGATAGCGCAGTATTAAAACCCATTTGATGAAATAAGAGAATTTAAGCGAATCAAAGATATTACAACACAATAGGAGAACACTACTCAGTCTCTAAGTATCAACACCCATATCAGGGTGATGTAAAGGCCTAGAAAGGCTGCCAATTTCTATAGGAAGAACTATAGGGAAACCCTGTGAATTAAAGAAAGGGGAAATGAAAAGGAATTGAAAAGAGGGTTGAAACAGAATGCAGGGTTCTGCTTATGGAAACACATTTTCCAAGGTCAGGGAGACTGCTTTGCCTTCCAGTTATTCTGAAGTGAAAAATCTTCTGGTTTGGTATACTGGAGTCATCCTTCCATTTGTTCTCTCTATCAAATCCAGGAAAGGCAAGGATCAGAATCAAGTAACGTGAAACCTTTCAGCTAAATGCAGCGGCTTTCCTCAGGCTTATTCATTGGGAAGAATAGAAACTGGAAGGGCTAGTGGGGAAGTTCCACAGGAGGAAGAAAGAGAGTGCCAGGAGAAACTGTGCATACTGAGAGATTGTATGCTCAGCTTTGAGGGCAAAAAGGTCATTTCCTCAATAGCTACTATTATGATTACACCACATTCCACCTTTAAAGTTTTCTAACTATGCTTCTTATACCAAGAATTCATATGCTAAAATAAAAACAGAGATATAAAATTATTTTTTGAAAAAAATGTGATAACTTAAGAGAAGAAATGTCAGAGGCTTCTTACCGTATCACTGTATTCAGGCTGATGCTTTGGTGTGGGAGACAATGGTTGTGAAATGGGCTGGAAGATGGACTCTGCAGAGGAAGACACCAGTGTAGATGGGAATGGTAGAAGTAAAAATGAAGATTCAGACTGAAGTGCTTCCTTGTTTACATTTTCCTCTCCCATTCTTGGTTCTGTAGGCAAAACCAGGAGATAAAATATAACGCTATTAAGAAAGAGAAACAATATTTTCATAACATTTAAAAATATTTCAACGTATTTCAAAATACAGATATTTGATCTTCATTTCAACAGTATTAATAAAGAAGGATATAATATAATAAATATGCACCATTTACATTTTGTAGTCCATTGTGTAATTGCAGTAAACATAAATGCAAATTTCGCATGTGGAAAAAGTAAGTACACCTCTACATTTATTGATACCTCAAATATCTACAATTAGAATCCGGTGCACCACAACATTGTTAGAGAGGATCTGGGAGGAATCGGTCTTATTGAAACCTCAGACATTTAGTTTGATTTGCTCATTGTTGTTGGAAGTGTGTGGTATCACCATGCCTAGCTCTCTGAGGCCTTCAAAAGAAGGTTATAGATGCCTATAACGCTGGGATTTTAAAAAAATAGCCAAACAACTGGATATCAACCATTCCACTATCCAGAAGATCATCTACAAGCGGAGATTTCAAAACTGCCAACTTGCCCAGGCCAGGCTGCCCCAGCAAGTTAATGAACACCTGGGCAAAAACCAGGACTTCTGGAACAATGTGCTCTGGACAATGAGGCAAAGAGAGAGTTACAATATTTGGACACAGTACCAGAAGACATGTTTGGTGAAAACCAAAGACAGCATTTCACCAGAAGAATCTGATACCATGGTGGTGGAAACATTATGGTTTGGGGCTACTTTGCTGTATCAGGGCCTGGGCAACTCATCACCATAGAACCACTACTTCTGCATTAATTGTGCTTGCTTTCTACAGATAAAGTTGCAAAAACATTAAAAATAATCACTGTAACAAGAATTTGTTGTACTTATTTTTAAAGTTTCACAATACTAAAATATCTATAATAAATGCAAACTGTGGCAGGCCACTGTGATTTATAATAGGATCTAGGAAGCAATTGTGTTTCCCATTGCCATTTTATGACTGTAGCCTCTTACCTGTCATATCAGCACTGACTCTCTGAAGATTGCTGGCTGAATCCACTACTGCATTCTCTCCTATGTATTTGTTCTGAGCATTAAAACTGCACACAGGTACATGACGAGTCATGGGCGAGAGAGGCCCCCCACTGACAATTTCTCCAACAGACAGGGTGAACTTCTGCCCAACAAACAGTGATTTCTTTGGCTTGGGCAAGCTTTCTGGTTCCAAAAAGGCAGACCGATTCAACTCCACAGAGCTGTGACCGTGAAATACAGAACATGTATTAGCTAATTTCAAGATTATAATGAAGTATTTCACAAGGTTGTTTTAAAATACAACTACAATCAATCAATCAATCAATAGCAGTGTCTTAGTTTATCTCTCCTTTTGATTTGACATTATTTGGGGCAATGATTTAACATTAACTGAACTTCTTAAAGAAAAAAACACAAAAGCCGTTACCCAGTCTGAATGCAGTGCATTAAGTATACTACATTAGGAGAAATTATGTACATCAGCCTTTCTCAACTTTTTGACCCTGGAAGAACCCTTGAAATATTTTTCAGGCCTTGGGGAACCCCTGCACATTCAGGCTCAAATATAGGCCAGAAGTTACAAAATTATTATATTTGTTTCATGTGTAGGCCTCTATATATGCATTAACAGTGTTCTTAAACGAAAGATAAGGAATGAAGCTTACCTGTTTAAATGTGAAGTTGCCCGAATTTGAAATAATTTTTTTAATAAATCGTGATCTCCCAGGGAACCCCTAGTGTAGAGCTTTCCAAACTGTGTGTCGGGACACGTTAGTGTGTCGGCTGCAGTGTCTGGCTGTGTCGCGGCTGCCGCTGCCTCCGAGCCCTGCCAGGATTCCACGCAGTCCCTAGTGCCTGCCTTGTGCCTTGCTGCCTCCAAACCTGCTGTGATTCCGCGCAGGTCCTAGTGCCTGCCTTGTGCCCTGCTGTAAGAGTGTGTCGCGAAATGATGCATGTCTAAAAAGTGTGTCACCAGCATGAAAAGTTTGGAAAGCTCTGCCCTAGTGACTTCTCACGGAACCCTAGGGTTCCACAGAACCCTGGTTGAGAAACCCTGATGTACATGAACAATAAAAGATGAAGCTCTTTGGCTTTGTAGAGTTATTTTAACAGAACATCTGTGGCAAATGCCTTGAAGTCCACAGTTGGTGCCTTTAAAAGGACACTGGGTTTGCATACTTTTTTCTAATCACTTTAGGAAATTGCTTGTTAACTGCCTTTCAGCTATTAGGAACCTTTGGATCAACAAGTCTGAAAACACCGGGTGAGTTTCCTTCAATCCTTATCAAAAGAAGTTATAAATACAAGTTTAAGTTAATTTTTTTTAATAAACAGCAAAAGGGTGAATAGAACTTTGATTTTGGAAAGTTACAAATGGACTAAGGGTCCAGATGGATTTGAAATAAGATTTTGGAATTAATTATAAGAATCCTTCCCATGGGAAAATGCTTTTGTTTTGAATTCATAAAAAAAAACATGATAGGATGGGACTTTGAAAGTTGGAAACTAGAGGGAACCAGAAGGAACTAAAGATTACAATTAAAGGAGAAGAACACTTAAATTTCACTTACTAATATGGAATGGAGCAAAATATTTTAACATTGGACATACTGAAGGATATTTTTGAACAATGGACCCAGAAGTTAATTTTAAGAGTGTCTGCCTCTATAGATAAGATTCTTTTTAAAAGATGTTATGGAAGAGGAACAAGTTTTACCGACAAGACTGAAACTGATCTGAAAGTGGATTTTAAAATGACAGGCTACAAGAATGATATGGAAAAAGATGCTACACTGGACATATAAAGGAAACTTAATAATTCAAAGGGATATACAAAAAACAAAGCAAGAGAGTGACCTTGATAACTTCCCTATATTGGATTTACAAAAGAGACTTGTTCTGAAGAATTTTGTGAGGAGCGACAAAGAAAAAATGAAAAGAAATCAAGTTCTAGGACATTTATTTGAAGTGACTAACGATCAAGACTGTTAAAAGGAAGGAATATAAAGTTGGTTTATTTGATCAAGGTTAAAATATATATGTTATTATCTCTGGTAACCCTTAATGGACTTTTGCTGACATCAGGACTGAAATGACGAGGCTTTAAGGATTTGTTTATAGATAAGAGATGGGATATGGGAAGAAGAGATTATTTGTTGTATTTTAAGAGTAGGTGATAAGTTACTAAAATTGTTTATACTTGTGATGAAGGGGAAAGTCATTTCTTTATAAAATTCTTTTTTTCCCTTTACTATATCATTTTTTCTTTCTTTTCTATTTTCTTTTTCTTTTCTGCACCTTCTGTTGTTCCCTTTTATTCTTTTATTTTTCTTAGATTGTATTAGTTTTTTATTGTTATAATTCTAATTTTTAATAAAATTACTATAAAAAAAAGAAAATGGACAGCCAGAAATGTGTTATTTGATTCATACAGTGGGGCAAAAAAGTATTTAGTCAGCCACCAATTGTGCAAGTTCTCCCACTTAAAAAGATGAGAGAGGCCTGTAATTGACATCATAGGTAGACCTCAACTATGAGAGACAAAATGAGAAAAAAAATCCAGACAATCACATTGTCTGATTCGGAAAGAATTTATTTGCAAATTATGGTGGAAAATAAGTATTTGGTCAATATCAAAAGTTCATCTCAATACTTTGTTATATATCCTTTGTTGGCAATGACAGAGGTCAAACGTTTTCTGTAAGTCTTCACAAGGTTGGCACACACTGTTGCTGGTATGTTGGCCCATTCCTCCATGCAGATCTCCTCTAGAGCAGTGATGTTTTGGGGCTGTCGCTGGGCAACACGGACTTTCAACTCCCTCCAAAGGTTTTCTATGGGGTTGAGATCTGGAGACTGGCTAGGCCACTCCAGGACCTTGAAATGCTTCTTACAAAGCCACTCCTTCATTGCCCGGGCGGTGTGTTTGGGATCATTGTCATGCTGAAAGACCCAGCCACGTTTCATCTTCAATGCCCTTCCTGATGGAAGGAGGTTTGCACTCAAAATCTCACGATACATGGCCCCATTCATTCTTTCCTGTACACGGAACAGTCGTCCTGGTCCCTTTGCAGAGAAACAGCCCCAAAGCATGATGTTGCCACCCCCATGCTTCACAGTAGGTATGGTGTTCTTTGGATGCAACTCAGCATTCTCTCTCCTCCAAACACGACGAGTTGTGTTTCTACCAAACAGTTCTACTTTGGTTTCATCTGACCATATGACATTCTCCCAATCCTCTTCTGGATCATCCAAATGCTCTCTAGCAAACTTCAGACGGGCCCGGACATGTACTGGCTTAAGCAGGGGGACACATCTGGCACTGCAGGATCTGAGTCCCTGGCTGCGTAGTGTGTTACTGATGGTAGCCTTTGTTACGTTGGTCCCAGCTCTCTGCAGGTCATTCACTAGGTCCCCCCGTGTGGTTCTGGGATTTTTGCTCACCGTTCTTGTGACCATTTTGACCCCACGGGGTGAGATCTTGCGTGGAGCCCCAGATTGAGGGAGATTATCAGTGGTCTTGTATGTCTTCCATTTTCTAATTATTGCTCCCACAGTTGATTTCTTCACACCAAGCTGCTTGCCTATTGCAGATTCAGTCTCCCCAGCCTGGTGCAGGTCTACAATTTTGTTTCTGGTGTCCTTCAACAGCTCTTTGGTCTTCACCATAGTGGAGTTTGGAGTGTGACTGATTGAGGTTGTGGACAGGTGTCTTTTATACTGATAACAAGTTCAAACAGGTGCCATTACTACAGGTAATGAGTGGAGGACAGAGGAGCCTCTTAAAGAAGTAGTTACAGGTCTGTGAGAGCCAGAAATCTTGCTCGTTTGTAGTTGACCAAATACTTATTTTCCACCACAATTTGCAGATAAATTCTTTCCGAATCAGACAATGTGATTGTCTGGATTTGTTTTCTCATTTTGTCTCTCATAGTTGTCTACCTATGATGTCAATTACAGGCCTCTCTCATCTTTTTAAGTGGGAGAACTTGCACAATTGGTGGCTGACTAAATACTTTTTTGCCCCACTGTATATTTTCATATTAATTGGAGCAAGCATTCATAATCATATGCCACTAATAGTAATAACACCTCCCTGTGGAACAAAGATTCTATATATGTGGCCAAACATAAACTGAAGATTTTCCCCATTATTATATCTTTTTGGGAAGATAATTCTCTAAAAAGGCATTGGGATTCTAACAGCTAGGCCATAGCTTTCCAAACTGTGTGTCGCGACACAGTACTGTGTCGCCTGCGGGGCCCAGGTGTGCCGTGCAAAAACCCGGAAGCGCTGATGGTGCGCCGCCGCGGCGGGCCATCAGCACTTCCGGGTTTTCATGCGGCACACCAGGACACCGCTGCTGCCGCGTGAAAACCCGGAAGCACTGCCACTATGGTGGTGCGCGAAATCCCAAAGGCGCTGCGGCAGTGCGTGAAAACCCAAAAGCGCCGCAGTGGTGGCGCTTCCAGGTTTTTGCCTGCCGCTGCAGCACTTCCAGGTTTTCGCCTGCCGCCGTTCGTGTGTCGCCAACTCAAAAGTTTGGAAAGCCCTGGGCTAGGCTCTAATGAAAATAAAGTGAATTTCTTTCAATCAGATTATGTTACCAAAAACTCCCAATGTGTCGCTTCTTTTGCTATGGTATCTTCAAAAATATAGGCCAACTATTTGTAGGCCATAACAATATTATAAAGGGGATTTTTTATTTACTAGGTTAGTTTGTATCTTGCTCTGTGAATTCACAGTATAATGCCATATAGCTCCTTTTCATATGGAAAATTGTTTCTAAACAGAATGCCACATTACTAATAAATTAAGTGATCACAATGAAACTAAACTCCACTAATGAACAACTAATGAACAACTAATGAAGTAATGAGTTCCCTGTTGGGGGAGATGGGCAGTCATATAAAATGAATGAATGAATGAATGAATGAATGAATGATGAACTTCACTAATGAACAACTAATGGGACCTGCAACAAATGTTCAACATTCTAGCTACTGCCTTCTATTCCTTCTTAACCCATCCTGGTTCCTCCCCCCTCCCCCCTTTAACATTTAGAATTTCACAGCTACTAAGCTTGCTTTGTCCTCACTGAGTTATGTGGGATCCCCCAAATGTTCCCCTAATGTGCTTGGAATTGTTGCAAATCTCAGTGTTCCCTACCCACCCACCCCAGTTAATAATCCCTCATGTGTTGGAGATAAAGTGATTTTGGATGCATAAGAATCATTGTTCAGAACTGAACTATATTTATAAATACATTTTTAAAAGGCTATAGTGACTTCCAGATTTCAAATTGTGACCTATGGTTTAAACTCAGTTTCAGTGAATCTGCATGCAAGAGATCAGAATCAAAAGCTAAAAAAAATGTTGCCACAACTAATAAATGTAGTCACTCCTGCTAATTACTAGGGGGGGAGCTGTTTATGCAAGAGAAACTAGGTCTACCTCAAGTTATATATTTTCTAATATAAATACTTGATTCTCTCAAGACAGGTAGTAGGGTGAAGTGACAACACTTATTAATTCCAGGTTATTATCTTCTTGAGGGAGATACTGATTTCAGTAACTTAACATTAATTTACTTTCACATTGCTTTAACTTTTTATTATAATCTGTTTTATTCATCTTCCTGTGGTTATGCAAGATCAAGCACTTACCCATCACACACAACCAAGCCATAATAACTTATGAAATCAGTTGCCTCTTCAAGGTCTCTAAACAGCAACATGCGAACTATATTATCCAGTGGAAAGATGGTGGATCTCTGGTAGTTCACAGTATAAGCAAAATTGAGAGTTTTTAGAGCATCTTTACGAATCTGAAAAATATTTTAAGAGATATCATTAACATCTTTACTATTATGATAACATATTACATTATTAGAACATTACAGCCATGTCATGGTCCCTGCCAAGTTTCAATATTTTTTTTCTTTTGGAGTTGAGTGTTTCATGCACAACTACAATGGGCTTGGAAGTTCCACTGGCCATTAGGTCAGAAAACATGGACATTTTGGGAGAAAATTAAAGTTGTACCAATATTAGGAACATAATCTCTAACAAAAAAGGTTTCCTTGGCCAGAAATATGTTTGGAAAATTACCAAAGACAACTTTTATCTGAACTTATGAAGACCTTTTGCTTAAAAAAAAGTTGTTGAGAAGGTATAAGTAAGTCCGGGGAGGCAAAGCTTACATCAGTATGCCTACTCCCTTTACATTCTTGGAACTTGGAAAATTACTTTAAGGTCTTATAGTTTATGCCAAAGATAAAGAATTCTATTGAGAATACATTGAAAAGTATTCATGTCCTCACTCCTTGTAATGCGCTTGTAAGTTTCTTGATGTGGTGTGTTAAAGAATATCTGTCTTGACTCAATAAAATTATGTTGCTGTCCACAGTTGTACTGACCATGTCCTTGGAGAACACCGACCATGGAATGGTACCTAGTGTTCTGAAACTAGCATCTGTGGAGAAGACTACTTTTAAAAACAAAGTCAATCACTGTCCACCAATGGAGATATTTGGTCTACTGCCCTGCTTGAGAAGGTCTCTGATAAAATTTACATGCTTAAAAAATTAAGTGGAAAATCATTACTATATCAGGATTATCAGGATTTTATCTGTTTTGCAAGTGGCAAAATTATTATCCATCAGGATGCATGAAAAATTTAAATAGCGTGATATAAGAATATAGAAGTTGTTTGTCATGCAATGTAATATAATATAAACTTTGTATTACATAATATTATAAACATTAAAAAGACTTATTTCTTACCTGATTGAAATAGCAATGAAGCAAGCATGCATTCAGGTAAGAAGCTGTCTGCACAAGTTTGAAAAATCTGACAAAATTATTGCTGTTTAATGCAGCAAAAGCTTGAACTGCAAATCTAACTTCAGGAGAGTTTCGGATAGATGGACGAAACTGTTGCACTTCTCTGTTGAGATAAAGATGCAAAAGAGCTCACTTACTTTTTTATTCACAATGGAAACTATCTGCATGGAACATGTGCATTAAAAGAAGCTGCAAGAAATACAGGGGTACTTGAACTTGAAATTCACACATTTACATTTACATTTAAAACTGCCACAATGCATTTGAAACGTTTATTTCAGTATCTACATTTTAATTAAATAATTTATTTTAAAATCTATGTGTTATTAATCACAGGGGGATAGCGTTCTTAATATGCTAAACAAAAGTAATGGATGGGCTATTTTTTTTAAAAAAAAAATTAAATTCATGGTGTTATGAACAAATCAGTGATCTGGTCCTCACATAACACTAACTCATACCATATTAAGCCCCAAAAAATAAATCACATTACAAATTTACGATCGATTACGATCAAAGTGGTTTTTAGACCACAACCAATTTCATGATAAGAGTTTTCCCTGGCTGGCAAATAAAAACAGACATGGATAGATATAAGGATTTGGTCGAACAATCAGAAGGTGCAGTAATGAAGTCAGTATAAAAGAATGAAAACAACCTCTTGCACCTCTCAACTTTTATGCCAGTTTACCACCTTTTAAATCAATATTTATGACAATAATCAACTTCTTCATGGCTCTGATGAAGGAAGTTGAAGCTGATGAAAATACATATCATAATAAATCATTATAAACCATTGAAGTGCCTGAATTCTTTCTTTTGAACTAGCTGACCTATAACTGTTTTATTCTGGTTTGAAGAGATGGACGAATTATTCAACCTTATTTTTAAGTAATTCTCTTTATTACAAAAGAGAATATGGACCCTTGGGGAAAAAAAGAATTATCTATATCTGTGTTCTGAGAAGAAGCCTTCTACCTGGACAATTTAATACTGTCGAACAAAAGCAGCTATCCTGCTGATTTCAAAATCAGAGCATGATCTGTCATTACCAACCAGCAAGAAACACTGTTCTGGGCTATATGGAGCTAAAAGAACCAATGGGCTAAAAGAACCAATTGGGCTAAAAGAACCAATGATGGATGGATGGCTTTGTCTTTGGCAATGTTAGATGGTGATAAGGCTTTGCTCTTTTCTAATCTCACACTATGAAAATCTGTAACAGGTTCAAAGGATGTCCAGAGATCTTTTGGATATTTATTTTTATTTATTTATTTATGTTTCAATTTATATACCGCTCCATCTCCCCACAAGGGAACTCTGGGCGGTTTACAAAACACAAAAATTAAAATCCGACAATTGAAACAACCCAATAAAACACTCTAATATATTAAAATTAAGTATAAAAATCCAAGATGCGGTGGTATGATGTTTGGATGTTTAAAAGGGCCCTATGGCACCAGCCATCCCCAAGAGGAACTGTTCCCCCCTCCCCCCACGCAAGGCGGCAGAACCAGGTCT
This sequence comes from Charina bottae, assembly GCA_023362775.1. Taxonomy (NCBI): domain Eukaryota; kingdom Metazoa; phylum Chordata; class Lepidosauria; order Squamata; family Charinaidae; genus Charina; species Charina bottae. The sequence continues at coordinate 3,448,710 of JALMGJ010000052.1, read as the reverse complement.
TTAAGTTCTTTCTGAAGGCCGGGAGCGATGAGGCCTGCCTCACCTCCGGGGGTAGCATATTCCAAAGGGTGGGCGCCGTTACCGAGAAGGCACGCCTCCTAGACCCCGTCAGGTGACATTCCTTTACGGACGGGATCCGTAGCATGCCCTCTCTGAATGACCGAGTGGGACGGTTCGACGTTATGGGGATGAGACGGTCCCTCAGGTAACCTGGCCCCATGCCATGTAGGGCTTTAAAGGTGATAACCAACACCTTGAATTGGACCCGGAAGCACACAGGCACCCAGTGCAGCTGTCGCAACAGAGGTGTCACATGCGCTGATCTAGGCGCACCAATAACTGCGCGAGCAGCCGCATTCTGGACCAATTGAAGCTTCCGGATACTCCTCAAGGGTAGCCCCATGTAGAGCGCGTTGCAATAGTCTATACGGGAGATGACAAGGGCGTGAGTGACTGTACGGAGGGCTTCCCGATCCAGGAAAGGGCGTAACTGACGCACAACACGAAGTTGTGCAAAAGCCCTCCTGGAGACGGCTACCACCTGCTCTTCGAGCAGGAGCCGTGAGTCCAGAAGAACCCCCAAATTACGCACTTGGTCTGAATGGGGTAGTGCAACCCCATCCAGAACTAGAGATGACAACTTCCTGGATCCACGGGAGCCATCAATCCACAGCCACTCCGTCTTACCAGGGTTCAGTCGAAGCCTGTTGTTCCCCATCCAGACCCCCACAGCCTCCAGGCACTGAGAAAGGGTAGCCACTGCATCACTTATCTCACCAGGGATGGAAATATATAATTGAGTATCGTCTGCATATTGATGGTATCTCATCCCATGGTGACGGATGATCTCACCCAGCGGTTTCATGTAGATGTTAAATAGGAGAGGGGAAAGAACCGAACCCTGCGGTACCCCACAGACGAGGGGGCGAGGATCGGATCTTTCCTTTCCTATTACCACCGATTGGGAACGGCCCTGGAGGAAGGAGGTGAACCAGCGCAGAACTACGCCTCCCACCCCCAACTCCCTGAGCCGTCCCAAAAGGATACCATGGTCGATGGTATCGAATGCCGCTGAGAGGTCAAGAAGAGCTAGGATGGATGCACTCCCTCCATCCCGCTCCCGCCAGAGATCATCTGTAAGCGCGACCAATGCAGTTTCCACCCCATATCCCGGCCTGAAGCCTGACTGGAAGGGGTCCAGATAATCCGTATCATCCAGGATCCTCTGGAGTTGCAACGCCACCGCTTTCTCAACCACCTTCCCTAAAAAGGGGAGGTGGGAGACAGGACGAAAATTGTCCAATATAGTAGGGTCCAGTGATGGTTTCTTGAGGAGGGGGTGCACCAAAGCCCCTTTAAAAGCAGCTGGGAACACCCCCTCCCCCAGAGATGCATTAACCATCACCTGGACCCAACCACATGTCACCTCCCGGGCTGCCTGTACCAGCCAGGAAGGGCATGGGTCCAGATGACATGTGGTGGCCCTTACAACCCAAAGGATCCTGTCCACTTCCTTAGGTCCAACAGGATCGAACTGTTCCCAGATAACCGGGCAAAGACGTTCCCTCGGCATCTCCCCAGACTGTGCTACACGCTTAGAGTCCAACTTAGACCGAATCTGAGCGACTTTATCCTGCAGATGCTCAGAAAATTCTTCTGCACGGCCCTGTAGGTGGGTCACAGACCCCACCTTACCCAACAGAGATCTTGTTATCTTAAACAGGGTCGTCGGGCGGCATTCTGCGGACGCAATAAGAGCAGAGAAATATTGACGTTTCGCCGCTCTTACCGCCACAAGGTAGGTCTTAACAGCGACTCTAGCTTGTGTTCGGTCAGATTCAGACTTTGTCTTTCTCCAGTGGCGCTCTAGGCGTCTCTTAACCCTCTTCAAGACCCTCAACTCCTCTGTATACCAAGGGGAGTATCGGGTCAAGTGTGGCAAGAGAGGCCGCATAGGCGCGATCCTGTCCAAGGCCCCGACCGCCTCCCTATTCCAGGCTGCGGCCAGGACCTCCGCTGGAGCGTGCAGTAGATCCTGAGGTACAGCCCCCAGCTCCCTCTGAAACCCTATTGGGTCCATTAGTCGCCGGGGGCGGACTAATCGATTGGGTCCTGCCTCCCTGCGGAGTGGGGCGGCATAAGAGAATCTCAAGGTCACCAGGGCATGATCTGACCATGACAAAGGGGAAAGATGTAACTCTCCCCTCAGAGCATACTGCCACTGCTCCGACAAGAAAACTAAGTCCGGGGTGAGTCCACTGTCTCGAGTTGGGTCTCGAATAATCTGGAACAGGCCCATGATATGACCCACAGAATCCTTACAAATGTTCCCAGCAAATTGTAATTATTAATGTTATAAAATAAAGCTTCTAGACATGGGGAGTAATCACATTAATGATATTTTGATCAATTTAACACAATAAAATTGTTAAACTGCTTTTTTGCTCTTACCTACTACTTATCTACTTCTTAATCCTGGCCTTGTCTATCTTTTGGAATGCAGATCCTGGTCAAACAACATTGAACACTCCATCATATAATCACACTTCTCTACATTAAAAGTGATCACCTTGTCATTCTGAATATATGAACAATGCAATGAAATGTTTGCAGTGAAAGAAGTCAAATCAATGCTGTAACCATTTAAAAAGTCACCTGAGGATATCCCCCTTGTTGAGGTTCAGGAGGACATTGTATCCTCTAAATTCTGCTTCACCCTTGCAGTAAACACCCTTGTTTGCAAGGTCCTGATACATCTCCTTCAGGCTCTGGAGACATTTAGTCATGTTTTCATTGTTAATCTTCGCATCAAATGATGACATGGGTTCTTCGCACAAATGATGGGAGCAGTGAATATGAAAACGGGTACATTTCTCAATCAAGGAAACAGTCAGAGGAGAACAGAGATGTTGCTGGGTTATATCCTGGCCAAACATGAAATGGCAAAATGTTAGAACAACAAAACAAAACTCAACAAAACTCATCAAAATCTACTTACAAACTTTACGTGGCTATTCTTAATGATATATGTTTCTATAAATCTCAGTTAATGCTTTATATAATGCAACTGTGAGTATCCCAGATAATTCCTGATCCCATTCCAAGAAGTATGCAGTCAATAGAGATCACTTTCTTTATCCGGTGGAACAGCGGAAGATGAAGAGGCAATGCAGATAAACCAATATTTCCAGGTACTAGAGCAGGGCTTTCCAAACTGTGTGTCGCGACACAATACTGTGTTGCCTGGGGGCCCCAAGTGTGTCGCGTGACAACCCGGAAGAGCCGCTGGCGGTGCTTCCGGGTTGCCACATGGCGGCAGCGGCTGCCCCTTCGAAAGGGCAGGCTCCGGGGACCCCGAAAATGCCCTCGGTTCCAGCAGGGAGGCGAAAAGCCTCCCCACGCACACGTTGCCGAGCTTTCCGCCGCTCAGCTGATGCGCGGGGAGAATTTCCACCCTGGCCCCAGATCAGCTGTGCCGGGAATCCCGGCAACGCACGCGGCGAGGCTTTTCGCCTCCCTGCTGGAACCGAGGGCATTTTCAGGGTCCCCGGAGCCTGCTCTTTCAAAGGGGCAGCTGCTGCCGCGACAACCCGGAAGCACCGCCGCCGGCACATCCGGTTTTTGCGCGGCACTGGCCGCGGCGCTTCCGGGTTTTTGTGGGCCGGCCGTTGGTGTGTCGCCAACCGCAAAAGTTTGAAAAGCCCTGTATTAGAGGAAGTAGAAGCATAAAAAACCAGAGACAAGCAAGAAATCAGGCAGCATAAACAGATTTAATGTGCAAGGATAGCAAAAGAGACAGAGAGAGACCCAGCCTCAATACATTCCATATGTTTGAGAAATAAGGCCAAGAATGTGCAGTGTATACATGGAACAGATAAGCACCATCTTGCTCTGTCTCTAAAATGTGTCCCTCTTCCTTGCCCTCACCTTTTACTCCCCTCAGCCTTACCATTCTGTTTGTATTTATTCTGTGAAATACAATGATTTATTTTTAAAATTGTTACCTTTCTTATCCCTCGGGTTCTGTTCCAGACAAAATCATACCACTCCCTGTAGTTCCCTTCTCCTTTGTCCATGATACGAGTTACTAAATAGTCCATGGTCATGCTCAACACTTCTGAAGGCCTCAGTTCATGTGGTAAAGGTTCTTCCTGGTCTGCGGAAGACCTACTATACTCTTTTACTGCTGCTGCATGGTCAACCTCAAAGAAAAGAAAATCATTTCCTCGGTAAAATAATTATTCTGGATTGAAGTTTATATCCCACCATTTCTCCAACAGTCCAAGATAGCTTATATGGACATCTTTCATTTTATCTTTAGAGGTTGGGCTGAAAGAGTGATTGGCTCAAAGTCATATAGTGAGTTTCCATTGTTCAGAATGGACTCGAAGCTGGATCTTCTCAATGCTAGACAGCACCTTAAATATTACAACACACTGGCCTTCATGTTTCAGTTGTAAGGCAAGAGAGGAACAGAAAAAGATTTGCTAGTCTTTACATTGCTGTTTACAGTGCAATCTTTATTATGGAGACTAATTTAAACAGTATAATGGTTTATTAGAACTGTGGTGGATTGCTGGAGATTTTCAAGCTACATGTCAGGGATGTTGTAGTAGATTCCTTCCCTGAGTAAAGGACCAGATCAAATGATCTGTAAGTATTTGATCTAATATGTAAGAATTTGATTACAACTTCTCCAAAAGAATCTAGATTTTGATTGAAATGATGTAATTTTGAAACAGTGTAGCCTAATAAATAAACCGCCCAGAGTCTACCGTGGTAGAGATGGGCGGTGATAAATTTGATTAATAAATAAATAAATAAATAAATAAATAAATTATGTTATAATTAGTGAAATGGGGAATTTTATATCATAAAGAACTCCAGACAGAGACACCAAGTTCAGATTCTGGATCCTTTTCCCATACTTTTTAAAGACTTTCAAGACAGAGTCTTGTATTTAATGTTAAATGATTGATTTGATGGTTTTAATTTTCGATGTGGATATACATATACTGTACCATTCTTCAGCTACTGTAAATGGTTCCACTGATGACATATAATAAAGCTTAAGAAGATATGACTGAACTCATATGAAACCAGGTAAGAATTTGTTACTTTTAACAAAACACTTCAGCAGAGTACCTCTGATCTTTTTAAAGTCTGGTTAATCAAAAACTAAGGAAGAGGAAAAGAACCAAGAACCAGGAATTATTCTTTTTCCCCCCAAAACTTCTAACATATTTTTAAATACATATTTGTAACAACAGAAAATAGTTTCTTAACAGTGGCAAAGAATGGAACTCACAGAATGAAAGCATACTCCTAAATTTAATTTGTATCCAGTAAATGTTATTGATTTCCTAATAATATGAATCGTCTTAAGTAAAAAGCATCGAAGTACGGTTCAGATCTGGTAAGGGAAATCTCCATCATAGTTTTGTTGGTGCTGCATAATCCATTTTGTTGTATTTGTGTAAGAAAGGAGAGAATTCTTTGCCATGTGCAGAATTAAATAATAGACAATGCTTAAGACTTTGGATGCAAGACCACTTTGTACCCAAACCCAAATAATGGGCAAGGTGGTTTAAAAATCTCAGGTAGCAGCACTTCTGCATGGAAACCATTCAGTTATTTTTACCTTGTCAGTTCCTGGGATCACTTCAAAAGAACTAATTTGGTTCCTTGTTTCTCTCATGTAACGCTCTTTTTCTGGACACATGTCTGGGCATGTGCCAACGAAGGTTTTAGCTTTGCCAAGATCTATTTGTTTTACTCGAGCTAAAAGAGGTATAGAGAATCCATTTCACTAGAAGTACACATGTGAAGAGAGAATCAATATTTACAATGATGAAAACAACATCATTAAGCCAATCATTGCTGTGTAACAATAGTTATATGGCTTCATGACATCACAAATTTTCTCATTCCATTTGTATTTCAAGTATCATTATCACAGTGCTTTAACAACTCTTACCTTGCCGCATTATTTTATCTCTCTGGTCTAAGAGGCGGTACTTATCCTCAGAGGTCTCTGCCACCATTCCTACAAGACTGCTGCTGGAGGAGGCTGACACTTCTGAATGCTCTGAGCCCTGACCTTCAGATCCACAGTCAAAGGCATATGGCTCAAATTGCAGAGACTTTTTAAGGCCAGATTTCTTAGCTGGAGAACTGTAAGCAAGACATAGAGAAAGCAACATTTCTTTACCCAGTGGACAAGAAGCTTCATCTATAGGACGTCGGCAGCCGGCTCCGACGCAAGGCATTGTGGGGCTTGTAGTCCAAGTAACCACGGAAGAGTCGGTTCCCTTACCCCTTCCCTTAGTGCGCGGTTAAAATTGAATTGTATATGTATGAAATGTATAACGAAATATATATATGATGTATGTAAGCCGCCTAGAGTCCTCCGTTAGGGAGGGGATAGCCGGGGTATAAATATAAGAAATAAATAATAAATAAGAAGGAATTGGCCATGAATGGGGCACACATGCACCCCTTTTTATGCACAACACAGCCCCCTCTGACATGGTGCATACATACATTATATGGAGCATCTGGTGAAGGAATAGCTTTGTTTCTTTTGTGTCCATTGCATATGGTTGTGTGCATGTAACGATCTAGATTAGCTATGGTCTGGAATAATATTATTTTATAATTAAACCATGCTAGTTACTTCACATAAATATTTTACACATGAAGAGGCACTATCGTTCCTCAAGACTAACAAGTTTAAAAAATGAATGTTCTGTTGAATGCATCTGTAAAATGATAGGATATTGTGGGAGTTGTCATTCAAAATATCTGAAGGATATAAGGTTGCCTACACCTGGCCAAATTTCATCTTCCCCTGTCTTGTGACATTCATACATGTTCGGTTTCAGCTTTCTCAATTTCCAGTTAGTATTTACCATGCTGCTTGTGAGATCCTGAGAGTTAATGTAGCACATCTAGAAGGTTTCAGATGTTGAATACAACACCCCTACCCACCAAATGCTTCTTTAATGATACAGAATAGAGAAGGGAATCACATAGTGTCCATCTCACTTCTGATGCCATTACGTACACAAAAGGATTAAAGCTGGAATAACCAAAGTCCATGCTAATTACCCATAGCAAATTTAATTATTTTTTATTACAGTGTTTAATCAACAAATAAAAAAAGAAAAAAATTGGCTTCCGGTGGGAATGGCGGACTGAACGGCTGTGCCCGCTGGTTCAGTGGGTGGAGCTGACAATACAGTAACTTTTTTCGGGCTCAGGCAGGTTTTCCTGAAGCCCGGAAACGTTCTCCGGATCAAGGAGAATACCTGGAAGCATCCCATCTGTCGTCCGGATGGCTGCTTGCAGCCAGAAGTCCGCAAACAGCATTTCGCGTTCGACTGGTAAGAGCCAGCTGGGAGGCGGGGACTTCATCACTTTCCAAGCCGCACTGTAGCCTTAAAGGGACACTAAGACTGGCCACCCCATTTCTAAATCACCAATGTGTAATTTTGGAGATTCCCAAACTGGGAAAAGTTGTTATATATCAAACTTTGTGAAATAGGATGACAATCTTACCTAGCATAAGGCAGCTTCTTCTGTTCCAACTAATTATATCCTTGTTATTTTTTAGAAGTTATTAACCAAATTACATGTTCTTCATCATTAGAATATTAAATTATTAAAGAGAAAGAAAATATCTTCTCTGTATATTTGAGTGAATAATTATAATGGCAACTACCTTAAAAGCTGTAATTTTAAATATTTCCCTAAACTTATTTATCCACGTTTTTGAGAACTTTATTGTATTCATTTCATAATATAAATAAAGCAAAACTTGGTTTCTTTCACAATTAGATTGGCAACAGCCCTCCTAGTTTTCAGTTGACCAGAAATATCCCTGTTACCACAAAATAGTCTTTCCCAGTGGCAGTTGTATTCAACACTACCAAGCCTGCGGCAAACTCAAAATGAATATGACAGGTAAATATATAAAGGCATAATGCAGATAGCCCACAGAACTACCCTTCTAAATGTTAAGTTATAACAAAATTTATTAAATATATAAAGTGTCTAGCAATTTTATTTCACAAAGACTACTGAGAAACACATACCTCTTGTTTGGCAGATTTCCACTACCAATGGGACGGATTAAAGACTTAGAAAGTAGAGAAGGCTGATGACTCAGTTGGTCATTGCTCTGCCTCCCATCACTTTCATCTAGCTTCTCCTCCTCAGGTGAATAGTCTTTCTTATTAGGACCTTTACATATTGAGAACACATAAAAATTAACATATTTTACTACTTAACAGTTTATCTTTAATAAATTTACAGCATTTCAATATAATGTTTAAATATAATCTCACAGAATCTATCCCACAATGACAGAGATAAATATATAAAAGCAGGCATACGCAGATGAAAGAAAATGGTATGTTCCCTTTTTTTCTCCTTCAGTGTTCGGCCCAGACACATTTTAATGGATTATTGATACACTTATTTCAGAAACATTAAGAAACAACATCTAAAAATGAAACACTTTCAAATTGATTTAAAATGAAAACCTATACAGATATTGTTGATAAGCTAAGTAACAGTACGGAATGATAACCATTGCTTAAAATATTATTTCTAGTTTAAGTGGTGAATTTTGTACCTGATTTACTTGCTCTACCTTTATCCTTCTTTTCAGACAAGCATTGTTTCCCAATCAATGAGTTTCTTATCAATTTAAAATAAAAAGAGAAAAAGGCCCTCTATCAATTAATACATTTGTTCATCCTGCCTTATGTAAAAGTAAGATGGTTTTGAGAGTAGAGGAAATGTCAACGTTGCAGATGGGCTGTGACTTCTCCAGTGACCTTGTTCTAGTTCTGCACTCTTGAGGACTGATGCCAGAAAACCCACCAGTGTTCTCTTTTTTGGTTTTCTTTTTTTAATTTGTATGCAATAAGATCAAAACATACTCATTTTGCTATAACCCCTTCAACTTTCCCCTCAATCCCTCCTACTTTCTCACTTCTTTTAACCCAAGTATTTTTCCGGAGTGCCACTTTAATGCATAGCACAAAGCTGAATGTCCTCTCAGCCTAGAAAGCACTGCTCATCTTCAGAATGAATAATACTAACTTCCCCCCCATCTCCAGCCTTGAACATTCCTTCTCCTGGCCATAAAAGAGGATAAAGGGGAATTCAGAAACATTAATCTTCAGTCCTGACAAGCTGCAACTTCTAGTACTGTTAATTTAAGTAAACCACTTTAAGAAACCACCATTTGTTAAAATTAACAATTGCCTGCTGGATTCAAATGACACAACAAATTGTGATTAATCAAAGGCTGAACTGAAAGCTTTTCATACTGGAAGAAATGATGTGGGGAAGCTCAGGAGGTAATGCTGCTCATTTATGTCTCACTAAGTCACAGATTCTAGTATAAGGTTCAAACATTACCAATGAATCTTTACAAAGAATCCCATACTATACAGTATACAGTATCTCTGAAGCACAAAATATTCATAATATTTTAATATCTGATCTTTAAAACAAAGTAGCTTACTTGGTTTCTTTTTATGCCAATTTGTCACTATATCTTTGTGTAGGTCTTTTACTTTCTTTCTAGCCAAAACAGCAGATGCCTAGAGGGGGAAAAAGGTCAGTTAGGAACAGAGTGGCATACAAAATATTATATAACATGATTTAAATGACAGCATCTGTTTATTGCATAAAGACGACTTTAAAAAGCTATTCATTCTCTTTGGAAACAGGACAATTCTTGTGAGAGCAAATACTCCAAAAAAACACTAGAGACAGGACTTACATGAAATGTCCATCTTCTCTGATGAGATGGAGTTGCAACTTGAGATAAGTTGTATACACATTTCAGGCACAAAACAAAGTAAATTATTATAATTGGGAAATGAAGGAGTAAAGTAGTGAAAAATTGAAACAGAGAATTTATTTATTTATTTATTTATTTATTTATTTCGCAGAAGCTGGTGGATTGGAAGAAGATGGACATGGTTTTAAAATTGGAGGAAGAAATATCAATAACCTCATAAGCTGATGACATTAGTCTCAGAGCTAAAAATGCAAAGGATCTGCAAGCTCTAGTAATAAAAGTCAAGGAGCACAATGAAAAAATGGGACTAAAATTATTTTGTACTACTTGCTTGTAACAGAAAAAAATGAAGTTTTGATTTTGGGTTTTGACAATTAAATGGTTTGATTTTAGAGAAATAGTGTTTTTAAAAGTTTAATTAAAAGTAAGAGATCAACTTTTTAATATGCTTTTATATCTGTGAGGTAGAAGGTCAGAAGTCACCTGTCTTTTGTACCTTGCACTGTTGCACCTGTCTTTTGTATCTTGCACTGTTTTAGTTTTATTTATTTCTTTTTAGATCTGTATTCTATCTGTTCTATATTCTATATTCTGTATTTTAATTATATTTTGAAAAATATTAATAAAGCTTTAATTTAAAAAAAGAAAGAAAAAATGGGACTAAAATTAAATGACCACCAAACTAATGATAACAGGCACAACAACCAGCTTTAGAACGGACAACTGAAGTGGTGCCATTGAGATCTTTTGTGAGAAGGAAGGATGAGCTTTCTGCCTAGATATATATACAAGCAGCATGGAGAATAATAACTTAGGGTGGAGACTTATACAAGTAATGCCTTTTCTGATAGGGGGAAAAAAGTAAATTACATGCTGTGGCAGGATGGAAACTTGAAAAATTTAGATATTATCTATTTATAACTTCTGCTATGAATCAAGATAAAAGTTCCTATAGTTGAGGTACTTTATACACTCTTTTCAACTAGTATTTTATGTTATTTTTTTCCTTCTAAGCCAAGAATGTTTTTACTGTGTTTCATATAAATACCAAAAATGCATACAAATATAAATTTAGGAACTCTCATCTGAAATTGTATGAACATTCTTCCCCATAATTTGGGGGTTGAATAAATAATCTGGAATAAACCCAATACAGGAGTCCCTTTCTTCAGTGGAACATTTTCTAGCCCTGCCTCTCATAGGTACCTAAAGGAGTGCAAAGATAATTTTCCTGAAGTTTGGATTTTCAAACTTAATGAAATCTGAACTTAGGAAAATGACAGAGCTAAAAAGAATAACTTTTGCATCAAGTTTCTCATCCAGTGAAATGTGAAAGATACCCAGGCTAGAAAGAACTGGTGCAGCCAATCTCCTATCTACATGATATGGCATGATTTGCATTATTCTTGATAAGATCCTGGAATCATAAGGTGCTTTTGCGCTCTCTTTCTCTCTATATACACACACACACACACCAGACACAATCAAACAAATCACAATAAAGGTAAATAATTAAAATATTTTAGAAAGAATCCATTGAAGTTTGTCTGTCAAAGGTGTAAGAACTGAGAGGGGATACTCTTTACTAGAAGATACAGATGATTTCATATACCTTCTGCCATCAGAAGCTATTGGGAAAAGTCAACTTCTCTAGTTATTTTTCTTCATTCTCCTCCAGAATTCATATAGGGTTAAAAATTATAACTGCCCCTCTATCCCATAAAAAACAAGGGATTCATCCATAACGCTTGAATAATAAATTGCTGTCAATACTTATTTTTACTTATTCTCTCTATTTATTGTTTTATGGTAATTTTATGTATAGATTTTAACTTTTGATATTTTGTAAACCGTCCAGAGTCCCCTATTCGGGGAGATGGGTGGGGATAAATTAAATAAATAAATAAATAAAGTATATGGATGTCTGGAGTACAATGAAAAAAGTTATACCTGTAGTAACAATTATTAGAGCACATAATTAGCGCATGTACAGCCTATATCTTGTGACAAATCCACACTCACTCATTCACTGAATAAGGAAATTGGTGCCTCAAGAGGGCAAATTCCTATGTTTTTGCTATGCCAATGCTTTTTTTGTCGCAATTTACCACAGTAATTTACTTTTTCCAGGAATTTTCCATTTAAAAGGCTGTAATTTCTACTATAAAAAAATGTCAACATGCTGACTTGGTATCATCAACTATTAGAAAGTTTTATGTCACATAAAACTTTTGAAACATTTGAAAAGAAATGTTATGTTTTTTGAAGTTTAAGTAAATAAATATTTTAAATCCACTCATTTCCATAATACATGCAATATAAACTGCAACTCAGAATGGCCACCAATATGCCAATATTTTCAATGAAATTTGTGTCTAACTGCAACTAAAAAGGGTAGCCAACATAACTATGCAAAATATTAAAGTAGCACTTAAGTACATTCCAAACATTTTTAGAAGCATATGAAATAAATCTCCCAGTAGTCAATCTACTATATATCCTCTATAGATAAACCTTCTAATCTTCTGACATTTTAAAACTCACATGATCAAAACAGCGTATAATGGCTAGCTTTTTGTTACGGTTGGTACGGATCTGTTGGATTTTAATAAACTTCTCAAAATGATTGTGAAGAACATTCCTGTCATTTAGATGATCAGGAATATTTTTACACTGGATGGCTGTCAGTTCACTTGGCGAGCATCCAAGGCTCTCTATACTCCCACTGCTCCGATTTCGACGCAAAGGGTTTGAGGCAGCAGAATCTGAAAGTAATAGAATAGTAATTAAAAATAAGCATTCATATTTCAAATTATATCAAGCAAAATGCAAAATACTCTACTTATAAGTATACCACTACTTACAATTTAATTAATTGCAACATTTTCTGTTACGTACCGTGTTTCAATTTTCCCTTATTTTCTTCCTTTCTCAGTGTTGACATTGGTTTAGCCATTGTAAAACCAGACTGACTTCCCCCTACCACACTTGTTGGTTCCATTTCTCCAGATTCAATGGGAACACGCTCAGTTTTGGATTCTTTTTTGTTGCTTTTGAGAACATCCTGTAAGACTCTACCAAACAGACCTTGTGTAGGGGGACGATTCAGTCTAACAGGACGCTTATTGGAAGCATGATCACTCCTTGATGGAAGTTCTGGTTCATCCACAGCATCATAATCATGATGTCTTGGGGAATGCTCTGGTTCTTCTTTCCTTTTTAGTCCCTTCCCAAGAGTGGGAAGTGGTTCGCTAGAGATTAACAAATCTTCATGTTCCATTTTGTTAGTTTTATTAATTTGGAAAGTATCTCTTAAAGGCAAAGATGAGTTTGAAAAAGAAGTAAAACTACTACCAGGACTTGTAAAGAGAGCCATGGGTCTCTTTTTATCATCTGCCAGAGTCTTACTCGGTAAAGGAGCACTGAAAGAAACTGCTGAATTACTACTACTCACTGGTTTGGAAAAACTGAAACCTGTATTGGTTGAACTGCTGCTTTCTTGAGAAATGACAAATGGGGTTAATTTTCCAGGTCCTGTGCCACCTGGAAAAGAAAATGTGAAAGCAGAAGAAACAGCAGAAGTTGGTATTTTCTCTGGTTCTGAACTAGTGCCAAAGATAGGCTTGAACACGGCATTTTCAGGACTTTTGAAACTGAAATCTGGTCCCACAAAACCACTGCCTGAAGTTTCTCCAAGCACAGCTCCAAAAGCAGAAGTACTCTGAGAAGTGCCAAGATTTGTGGGCGGTCTAAAACTGAATCCTTGTTTGCTGGGAACAGAAGTAGTTGGTGCAGAAGTCACAAAGGATGTTGTTTGTCCAAGAGAATAAGACTGTGTAAACCCTGGAAGTTGCCCAAATCCCAAGCCTTGCCCTGGAGAATTATGCAGTCCTGAAGTTATGGTAAAGTCAGGTAGGTGAGTAAATCCAGGATTCTTTACTCCTCCACTGTTCGGTCCAAAGAGAGAGAGCTGATTAAACTGGAACGGTGGCTGACCTGGAAACATCCCAGTTGAAACACCAGATGATGCTTGAAAAACTCCCGATGGCTGTCCACTGAAAGGAGTATTTGGATTCATTTTTGGTGCTGATAATGTATTAAATAGTTTTTGTCTAGAATCTTTTATCTTTCATCTCTTAGTCCTGGAATACAGAATTTAAGTCATAAAAATTAGTATACCAAAACAATACTTTTAAGCTGATTTCTTTTAAAAAGAAAAGAAAAAGAAACACAGAATTTTACATTTTTATTTATTTATTCAATTTCTATCCCACTGCAATCCAAAGCAACTCTTGGGTTGGTTTGCAATGTTATTCTCCAATAAGACATATTCCACTTTAAGAACTGAATTGTACTACCAAGGATGTACCACAAATGCACTTGATCTGCATCTAGGATACAAATGCAGCACAGCCCTCCCATTAAAATGAGTCTTGACTCATAAAGCCTTTCACAAACTATACAGCTCACTAGAAAACACTGAGCACATCACTATCAGTTCTCTCACTGTCAAACCTAATTTGAAACTAAACTAAAAATTATAAATACAAGTATCTTGCCATAAATCATTTGTCGAATAACAACCCTGATTAATTTGGCTATGGACCCAAATAATAGTCAGTTAAAATAATAGTTTTATTAATAACTATAACTAAATCTAAGTTAATCCTTTGGCCTTCCATCCTCTTCCAAAGCAGTTTGTTTTTAAGTACTGTTACCTAACATGAGAAATGAAACAGAAGGACTAAACAGGACACTGACCCAAAAGGGATATATGCTAGGCTTCTATTTTTTTTTCTTTAAAAGGCTTAAGATAGTACAGGGCTTTCCAAACTTTTCATGTTGGTGACACGCATAATTTCGTGACACAGTAATGAGGAGTGCCCGCCCCCCGGCCCACATGATTGGCTGCCAGCTCCAAACCCCGCCCCCAGCCCATGTGATTGGCTCCCGGCTCAAAACCCCACCCCCAGCCCACGTGATTGGCTCCCGGCTCCAAACCCCACCCCACGTGATTGGCTCCCGGCTCCAAATCCCACCCCCTCGCCCTGTACTGTATGTATTGTGTTGTATGTAATTGTAGATAAAATACAAAAATGCCCTCCAGGTGTGCTTGATGGAGAGGTCATGGACCCAAGACCATGAGCAGTGTTTTTCAGTCTTGGCCACTTTCAGATACGAGGACTTCAACTCCAGCAAGGCTGGCTGGGGAATTCTGGGATTTGAAGTCCACAACTCTTGAAGTCGCCTAGGTTGAGAAACACTGCCAGAAGATGGGAAAACTGGGGGTGGGGGGTGCAGGGACCAAGCACTAAGAAAGGTGTTTCATCTGCACATTGTGGAGCTAGTAAGGAGTTGTGGCTGAGGAGGGTGGATAGGATCAGGGAACCCATATTCTAATCTGCCCAAAGAGTGCCTTTGGGGCAATCACCCTTATCACCTCAATCTACCTGACACCTCAGCAGTGGAATGCTATAAACACTACCATGAGATCGCTTAGAACAGTGTTTCTCAACCACAGCAACTTCAAGATGTATGGAGTTCAACTCCCAGAATTCCCCAGGCATCATGTTGACTGGGGAATTCTGGGAGTCAAAGTCCACACATCTTAAAGGTGCTGAGGTTGAGGCTATACTGTATACACGGCCATGTGAACTGGGGATAACCACTTCTGTCCCCCACGCTTTCCACTCTCCCTCCACATCTGCCTCTCTCCCTCCGCGTCTGAATTATGCCAGGAAAAACGGCCCTGCAAACCCGCTTTTTTACGACCACCACCAAGTCCAAGGAGACGCTCGTCGCTCCCAGCAAACACGAGAGCCGAGCCCAGACCTTCGAGCCGTCTTCACGGCCCCGCAAAAGAGGCGCGCGAGGTCTCTCCTTCCATCTCCTAGTGGCCTCCCGTTCAAATACTAAACAAGTTTGCCCCTGCTTTATTTATTTTTTAAGATCAAAAGTCAGGTATACAATAAATGCAATTAAAATAAACCTCCCAATCCATTTAGAAAGCGCAGGCACACTGGAGTTGCATTCACACAAGCCACTTAACCGGGTCCCTGAATTCGCCCAAACCACCGGATCATAAACTAACCCGCCGGCCTGGGTCCACCCAACACGTGAAAGTGCACCATCATCATCAAGGTGAGGCCAGGCAAGTTGCGCAGCTTTCTCAGGGTCCTTCCCGTCCCGCGAACCCAGCCTGGCCGCCGCTCGATTTCTGCTCGGGATTAGAGCGCAGAGACGTGCGCGGGGGGAATCCAAGCCGTCCTTCACAATCGCGTTCTCTGCGGCGTTTTCCCCACGGAGGGAGGGAGGGAGCCGGAGCGAGCGGGCAGCGCTCCCGTGACGGCTCCCCGTTCAGCCCGCCGAGCTTCCCGGGGTGGCTGCCCTGGCATCTCGGCACGTGGCCGGGAGAGCTGCCGAGCTGCAGCCCCGCCGCTCCTGCCGAACTGTAGCGGGCAGGCGGCGGCGGCGTGCGTGAGGCGCGGCTCGCAGCCGCAGGGTCGCTGGGTGGGCGGCGGGGGAGCTGAGCACGAGGGCTGCGGGCAGACAGGAGCGCTCCCCGGCAAGTCCCGGCAAGGGGCTGAGTTCCTCTCCCCTCCTCCCGCGGGCTCGGCTTTGCAGCGGGGGTGCGAATGCAGTTCCCGCCTGAAGCCGAGCGGCAGAGTGGCTGCGAACGAGCGAGCGAGCTGGAGAAGACGCAGCCCGCCGAGTGAACGCCTAGCTTTGTCTCTCTAGACCAGGGCTTTCCAAAGCGGCGCGTGGGGGGGGGGCGCGGCGGCGCTTCCGGGTGGTGTGGCGACACACCACGCTGTGTGTGGCGACACACTTTTGTGTCGCGACACACAGTTTGGAAAGCTCTGAGATAGTAAATGTGTATGTGAACTAAAGTGCTTCAAACTAAAATGAAAGCTCACATGGATGGCTGGTACTCCAATTCCTTGTACGCATGATATTTCTTATACTGTATATGTAACACAAATCGTTAAGAGCAGAGACATCACACTGACAACAAAGGTCTGCATAGTTAAAGCAATGGTATTCCCCGTAGTAACCTATGGCTGCGAGAGCTGGACCATAAGGAAGGCTGAGCGAAGGAAGATAGATGCTTTTGAACTGTGGTGCTGGAAGAAAATTCTGAGAGTGCCTTGGACTGCAGGAAGATCAAACCAGTCCATACTCCAGGAAATAAAGCCAGACTGCTCACTTGAGGGAATGATATTAAAGGCAAAACTGAAGTATTTTGGCCACATAATGAGAAGACAGGATACCCTGGAGAAGATGCTGATGTTAGGGAAAGTGGAAGGCAAAAGGAAGAGGGGCCGACCAAGGGCAAGATGGATGGATGATATTCTGGAGGTGACGGACTCGACCGTGGGGGAGCTGGGGATGGTGACGGCCGACAGGAAGCTCTGGGGTGGGCTGGTCCATGAAGTCACGAAGAGTCAGAAGCGACTGAACGAATAAACAAAAATATGTAACACACAGTTGTATATATGTGCATCCACAATTTAATGGACTAAGGGAGAAAGGGGCATCCATTAAACCAGAATAGCTATTAAATTAAAATGAAATTTTACACATGCATATTTATGTGTTTTATGCATGTGTAAAATGGGGATGGAAATAAGCATGCATATTCTATGCATTTTACACACACATAAAATTGGAATGGGATTTTACACATGCTCAGAAGCATAGGGTATATTTATTATTTATTTATTTATTATTTCAATTTATTCCCCGCCCATCTCCCCTGCAAGGGACTTGGACAGATTTTGTCCATTGCTAAAACATGGTTCATTAAGTGAAATGTTTATAATAAATTCTTCAAGTGCAGCGAAGCATACAGTCATATGAACATCTGACTAATCGTACTGCTACCTTGAATGATACAGCTCAGATAAATGTTACTATTCTATAACAGCTCTTTAAGTTAACCCCTCTCCCCTGTAAAAGCTTTTTTTTTCAGGAGACAGTTAGGATTTTAAAAAATAAGGGCTAAGAACAGAAGCATGAAACTGAGCATTAGAAGAATGGTGTTGGAACTGATGGAAGATCTATCTGTCCCAGTACTGTTTCCACAATAACCAGTCATAGGCCTGTGGGAAGCCAAGAGGCAGATCACAAAGACAAAAAAAAGGGGGGCAAAAGACTGTGAATTCTAGTCCCGCCTTAGGCATGAAAGCCGGCTGGGTGACTTTGGGCCAGTCACTCTCTCTCAGCCCAACTCACCTCACAGGGTTGTTGTTGTGGGGAAAATAGGAGGAGGAAGGAGTAATAGGTATGTTCCCCGCCTTGAGTTATTTATAAAAATAATAAAGGCGGGATAGAAAATAAATAAATAAATAAATAAATAAATAAATAAATAAATAAATACACACACACACACACACACACACACACACACACACACACAGGTTTCTGTTTCCTATCATCTGACATTGAGAGATAAGTTGCCTGTGATACTGGTTGTAATAACTATTATCAACATTAATCTTCCATGAATTTTTCAAAGACATTCAACCTCAGAGGTCACCACTACCCCTTGTGGGCATAATTAGCAGAGTTTATTATATAGTATTTAATAGACTTAAATCACCACCACATCAGAAAGACTCAAAGCAACTTACATTTAAAAACTCATAAAACTGTGGGGAGGTACGTAAAAAATGGTTTCAGCCATCCCTCATCAGTCATCCCTCATCAGGATCACAAAACCATCTCAGCCCTTGAGCTTTCTGAAAAGCCAAGTTTTCAATGCCTTTCTAAAGCAGAGCAGGAATAGGACTAAACAGACCTCTGGGAGAATGGTAATCCAGAGGGCAAGAATTATGACAGAGAAGAGACGCATCAAGGATCCCACAAAATGGCATTAAGTCAGTGTTTCTCAACTATCTGCCTTGCAAGGTAGTCCAGACAAGAAGCACACCCAGAAAAACTAGCTCTTGAAGAGAATATTTGTAGCTCAGTGTTGAACTTTGGAGTCCTTGGTGCTCTCTGAGCCTTGTTGTTCTGAGCCAGGGTATATAAACAGAGAGCAAGTCCCACTCCCTTTTCGCACTGAAGATGTTGCCTAGCCTGGCAATGAAACGTCTGCAAGAAAACAACAAGGCTCAGAGAGCACCAAGGACTCCACAAACTAGCTCTTATCCAACCATCACCGTGGCTGTGGCTCTTCCCCCTGTCTCCCAAGGTCATTCCCATATGCCATTATTTATTATTTATTTATGTTTCAATTTATATACCGCTCCATCTCCCCACAAGGGAACTCTGGGCGGTTTACAAAACACAAAAATTAAAATTCAACAATTAAAACAACCCAATAAAACACTCTAATATATTAAAATTAAGTATAAAAATCCAAGATGCGGTGGTATGATGTTTGGATGTTTAAAAGGGCCCTATGGCACCAGCCATCCCCAAGAGGAACTGTTCCCCCCCTCCCCCCATGCAAGGTGGCAGAACCAGGTCTTTAAGTTCTTTCTGAAGGCCGGGAGCGATGAGGCCTGCCTCACCTCCGGGGGTAGCATATTCCAAAGGGTGGGCGCCGTTACCGAGAAGGCACGCCTCCTAGACCCCGTCAGGTGACATTCCTTTACGGACGGGATCCGTAGCATGCCCTCTCTGAATGACCGAGTGGGACGGTTCGACGTTATGGGGATGAGACGGTCCCTCAGATAACCTGGCCCCATGCCATGTAGGGCTTTAAAGGTGATAACCAACACCTTGAATTGGACCCGGAAGCACACAGGCACCCAGTGCAGCTGTCGCAACAGAGGTGTCACATGCGCTGATCTAGGCGCACCAATAACTGCGCGAGCAGCCGCATTCTGGACCAATTGAAGCTTCCGGATACTCCTCAAGGGTAGCCCCATGTAGAGCGCGTTGCAATAGTCTATATGGGAGATGACCAGGGCATGAGTGACTGTACGGAGGGCTTCCCGATCCAGGAAAGGGCGTAACTGACGCACAACACGAAGTTGTGCAAAAGCCCTCCTGGCCACGGCTACCACCTGCTCTTCGAGCAGGAGCCGTGAGTCCAGAAGAACCCCCAAATTACGCACTTGGTCTGAATGGGGTAGTGCAACCCCATCCAGAACTAGAGATGACAACTTCCTGGATCCACGGGAGCCATCAATCCACAGCCACTCCGTCTTACCAGGGTTCAGTCGAAGCCTGTTGTTCCCCATCCAGACCCCCACAGCCTCCAGGCACTGAGAAAGGGTAGCCACTGCATCACTTATCTCACCAGGGATGGAAATATATAATTGAGTATCGTCTGCATATTGATGGTATCTCATCCCATGGTGACGGATGATCTCACCCAGCGGTTTCATGTAGATGTTAAATAGGAGAGGGGAAAGAACCGAACCCTGCGGTACCCCACAGACGAGGGGGCGAGGGTCGGATCTTTCCTCTCCTATTACCACCGATTGGGAACGGCCCTGGAGGAAGGAGGTGAACCAGCGCAGAACTACGCCTCCCACCCCCAACTCCCTGAGCCGTCCCAAAAGGATACCATGGTCGATGGTATCGAATGCCGCTGAGAGGTCAAGAAGAGCTAGGATGGATGCACTCCCTCCATCCCGCTCCCGCCAGAGATCATCTGTAAGCGCGACCAATGCAGTTTCCACCCCATATCCCGGCCTGAAGCCTGACTGGAAGGGGTCCAGATAATCCGTATCATCCAGGATCCTCTGGAGTTGCAACGCCACCGCTTTCTCAACCACCTTCCCTAAAAAGGGGAGGTGGGAGACAGGACGAAAATTGTCCAATATAGTAGGGTCCAGTGATGGTTTCTTGAGGAGGGGGTGCACCAAAGCCCCTTTAAAAGCAGCTGGGAACACCCCCTCCCCCAAAGATGCATTAACCATCACCTGGACCCAACCACATGTCACCTCCCGGGCTGCCTGTACCAGCCAGGAAGGGCATGGGTCCAGATGACATGTGGTGGCCCTTACAACCCGAAGGATCCTGTCCACTTCCTTAGGTCCAACAGGATCGAACTGTTCCCAGATAACCGGGCAAAGACGTTCCCTCGGCATCTCCCCAGACTGTGCTACACGCTTAGAGTCCAACTTAGACCGAATCTGAGCGACTTTATCCTGCAGATGCTCAGAAAATTCTTCCACACGGCCCTGTAGGTGGGTCACAGACTCCACCTTACCCAACAGAGATCTTGTTATCTTAAACAGGGTCGTCGGGCGGCATTCTGCGGACGCAGTAAGAGCGGAGAAATATTGACGTTTCGCCGCTCTTACCGCCACAAGGTAGGTCTTAACAGCGACTCTAGCTTGTGTTCGGTCAGATTCAGACTTTGTCTTTCTCCAGCGGCGCTCTAGGCGTCTCTTAACCCTCTTCAAGACCCTCAACTCCTCTGTATACCAAGGGGAGTATCGGGTCAAGTGTGGCAAGAGAGGCCGCATAGGCGCGATCCTGTCCAAGGCCCCGGCCGCCTCCCTATTCCAGGCTGCGGCCAGGACCTCCGCTGGAGCGTGCAGTAGATCCTGAGGTACAGCCCCCAGCTCCCTCTGAAACCCTATTGGGTCCATTAGTTGCCGGGGGCGGACCAATCGATTGGGTCCTGCCTCCCTGCGGAGTGGGGCGGCATAAGAGAATCTCAAGGTCACCAGGGCATGATCTGACCATGACAAAGGGGAAAGATGTAACTCTCCCCTCAGAGCATACTGCCACTGCTCCAACAAGAAAACTAAGTCCGGGGTGAGTCCACTGTCTCGAGTTGGGTCTCGAATAATCTGGAACAGGCCCATGGCTGCCATGGTAGTCATGAACTCCCGAGCTGCCTCCGAGGCACGTCCCAGGGACGGCAGATTGAAATCCCCCAGAACCATAAGCCTAGGGAATTCCACCGCCAGCCCCGAGACGGCCTCCAGCAGCTCAGACAGGGATGTCGCTACGCAGCAGGGAGGCTGGTACAGCAGCAACACTCCCAACTGTTCTCGAGAACCCAACTTGAAAAACAGGGTCTCACAACCGGCCACTTGCGGAGCAGTGCCCCTGAAGGCCACTAGAGACTCTCGAATTACAACCGCCACCCCTCCTCCCCTGCCCCTGAGTCTCGGCTGGTGCCACACTTGAAACCCGGCTGGGCATATTTCAGAGAGGGCTACCCCCCCCTCCGAGCTCAGCCAGGTCTCGGTGATACATGCCAGGTCTGCCCCCTCTTCCGTGATCAAATCACATATGAGGGGGCCCTTGTTGTTAACAGACCTGGCATTAAGCAGCAGCAGCCGGAAACCGGGGCCCTCAAGGATCTGCTGACCAGGACCTGGGTATGAACATGGAGGGCCGGAACACGCCACCGGTAATAAACACCGGGGGCGTCTTCCCCAACGATGGCCCGCCCTCCAGTTCCCGTCATAACATCCCCGGCCCGTCACCACTTCGATAGGGCAGCCCACTCCATAACCCCCAGAGCTTCCAGGTCCAGATGCCTCCACTCCCAGACCTTCAAAGACCCATTACAACCTGAAGTTGAGAAACACTGGTTTAAGTAATGAGAACTGGAGCTTGCTCAATCTGTCAGATTTGAAGGATGGGCAGAGGCAATTGGAGAAAGGTGGTCCCATTGCTACTCAGGCCCTGAGCCATGTAGGGCTTTATGGTTGACAACCAACACCTTGAACTGCAATTTAAACTCGATACACTTGATACTGTATAAGCTGAACTTCTTTTAATCTGTTCTGAATCTTCCACCAGCTCCACTGGATAACCCCAGATGCTAGCATTAATAAAAGGCAGAATTTCTAAACACGCCAACCAAAGTTGTAATCTATCCCAACCTCGAGTGCTCCCCTCTCTCGATAAATTTGACTGCCTTTTATCACCCCAGCAACATCCATCGTAAGGGACAAGGACCAAAGCAAGTGGAACACCGTTACTTCCCCTAATCAACTTAGCCAGTAAACCTCCACCTGCGCTGCCTGGGCCCAACAATAAAAAGGAGAGGGGAAAAAAGATACCTCTGAAGCTGAATAGAGGTCACTTTCCTCACTACAAAATCAAGCGTGAGACCCGAGCTCTCTCTTTCTCTCTCTCGCATAAACAAACCGCCATTGGGCCGAAGAGGCGGAAGAGTTCAGCTCCACCCACGGAAGAAGGGACTCCGCGCAGTTCCGTGGCTTCCACGCGCAACGCGGAAGTGACGCAACGCAGCAGACAGAGCATCGCCAAGGCGCATGCTCTTGAAGAAGAGGGGGCTTAGAATAGATCAAAATCAAAGTATCTGCGGGTGGTGTAGCGTTTGGACTCCGTTTTACTCCTCTCACCGAAAATGAAAAGGTGCTGAGAACAAAATAGTTTTAAAAATTAAGAGTTTCTTTTGACGGAGCTTCGTCCCTCTTTTTTTCCGAATCCTCCCTCTATGTTTTCGATTTTTGTTCGAGAAATAGTGATGGGAAGAGGATTACATACTTGAAATGGCGACTACGTCCACTTAACAAATGTACGGATTAGGAAGGGCCTGGAGGCAGCCTTTTAAACAGAGTGATTGGGGAAGTGTTTAGCATGGTCGAGTTTTCGACAAAGGCATATTCACGAAAAGCCCACTTCTCGTTTAAAAGTTTAGCCCTGGATTAGAGCAGTGTTTCTCAACCTCGGGAACTTTGAGATGAGTGGACTTCAACTCCCAGAATTCCTCACCCAGCATGCTAGGTGGGGAATTCTGGAAGTTGAAGTCCACCCATCTTAAATTAAAGCTGCCAAGGTTGGGAAATACTGGGTTAGAGCATCCACAATTACTTGCTAAATTACAATCGTCCCCTCGCAACTTTTAATAACGGGCTCATAGACACTGACAGAGGAAAATGTTTCTGAACATTAAATTTAAATAAGTAAAATCTTTAAAAGGGGGGGGATTAGGTACTCCTGTTTTTCCATCTCCGTTTTTGCGGTGGAAGAGCCAGGCTCAGGCGCAACAATGATAACATTTGGGAGTTCTCTTTTATTGCCAATCGACTATCATAGAGACGGGAAGGACAGAACTGTCGCCTCTGCACTGTAATCCTTTTTTATGTCTAGATTTTAAAACTCTGTCATTATAGATGCTGTCTTCAATTGAAAAACCGACCTGAAAAGGGCTGTCTCGGGACCGCGCTTTGGTGAAGAACCCCGAAGGACAGATCTGATGGGTTGGGAATCCACGATCGGCCGCTGAAAGTCCGCGACATTTTTTATGGGCTGAGAAAAGCTTTCTGGTAAAATCTATTTGCCGAAGAATCTTTCTTGGTGGTTGTTCCTCTTCCACCTATAGATTGCGTTTAGGAAATATAGTTCATGGGAGGTCTAGATTTAGTATGATGAACCGAATGAGCTTGCTTGGAAGGTTCTCGCCTTCTTTATGCTAGTTTGGCTGGGTTGAGATAGTCAGGATCTGCCTAACGTTTATCTACCAGACGTTCGTAGGGTGGCTTTTTCTTTCATTTTTTTTCTTCTTGTCTATGACAGTAGTAAGTAGCAGTGATAATAATTATACCAGACAGTGAGTGCCTTGTAGTATTTTTTGGCGAGAATAACGAGATGATTCTAACACCATTATTTTCATACCTACCCTGCCCCAGGAAAGGGTTTGTTCCATGCTAAACTCATTTACGCTATTCTCTTCTCTGCCTTTTAAAAACCAGACCCCGCACTCGCCCCAGCTCTTGCCAACCTAGCAATTGGAAAGCATGCAAATGCAAGTAGATAAATAGGTACCACTTCGGTGGGAAGGTAACAGCGTTCCGCGCGCGTCCTGCCGGCCACATGACCGTGGAAGCGTCTTCGGACAGCTCTTCAGCTAACAAATGGAGATGAGCACCGCCCCCTAGAGTCGGACACGACTGTGCAGGGGAAAACCTTATCAAGGGTTCAGTCTCTTTCTTTTCACATCTCCAGAGGAAAGAGCAGATCTCAGGATAATAGACCAAAATCAAAGGCAGGATTTTTTAAATTTATTTTGCTTACCTTGATGAGTGCTTTTGCTGTTATTCTTATATTCTTATATGCTGGTATATTAGGCTTCACCGCAGAGCCAGTTGAGTCTGAAGTCATTTTTTTCTTGATCCTCCAGATTTCATTTTCCATTCTCTGTTTTGCAAATTCTTTTATAAAACCTTTAGTTTAGGGTGTGCCTTTTTTGTCTTGGGAAACCTGGCAACTCCAAATGAAATTGAGAAATATGCTACAATTCTTTGTTATTCAAGGAAGTCTTATCTAAAATTCTGCCTTTTCATATTTGTTGTTCTACCTGCTGGTAACTATCAATGGTGTCTAATCATAGTCTACTTTGCAGAATTGTGTATTCACCATTTTACAAGATGAGCCTGATCATACGTAATTTGCAGAAAGTTATTCCAATCAGGAGAGTCCCACTTCGCAAGAACATAGAACAACTCCGTTCTATTTTGGGTGTGCAAAAGTTTGATCTTGGTGTAATCTGTGCTAGTAATACGTACATACAGCAGCTCAACAGAACTTACAGACAGAAGAATATCCCTACTGATGTGTTATCTTTTCCTTTTCATGAGGTATGTGTTTGCTCATTTATTTTTTTACAGCTCAGCAATAATTTTATGCACCTTTTAGGAACAGAAATCAGGTATTAATACATATAACAATTCCCTGTTTATTTATATATGAGGACAACAGAAAAATCAGACAGCCAGATTAGGGGCGATTAAGGCCCTCCCCAGAAATCTTCATGTTAAAGGAAAGGAGGACCACTGTGGCACATCAGAAATGAAGGCCCTGAAAAACGGCAGGGCTCTTTTAAATAAGCTACAAACAAAAATGCATCAATCTTCATTAGTGCACATTCCAGAGTGTGGGAATAAATCTATATACAAAGGATCATTACTTTGTTTTTCAAGGTCAATTAGCTCTATTAAAACTATTGTTTTAATTAATACGTATGAGAAGAAAGTAAATGTAAATGTTTTACTTGTAAGTTTATGTAGGGGGATAGCACTACAACTAATCTCCATGTTCTCTGCAATTTACTCCCAAATTACTAGTCCTAAACATATTTAGATGGAAGTAAATCCCATTGAAAACAGTGAATTATACTTCTGAGAGTGTACAATTACAATTGGGCTTGTATATAATGTTTTGATTAATATACCTAAGCAATCCTGGTATAAAACTAATCCTAAATCATAATATAGTTTGCTTTTGGCTTAGTGTGATATGGAAACTTGTTCCAAGAAGGAAGCCATAGTTTATAAACCATAGTGCATGAGAATATACTTGATGAATAAGAAGCAACCAAGTGTAAGTCAGGAGAACATGGGTGAAGGAGAAAAATTTAAATTCATATTTTTTTAATTTATTTATCAAATTTTTAGCACCACCCATCTCCCCCCTCAAGGAGGGACCCTGGGTGGTTTTTATCTCCATATCTCCATGGTCCAAGTACAATCATGCTATGTCTTTTAATACCATGAAAGAGTTTAGAAACTGATATTGTATGGTCTGTTCTTAACACCCCTATATTGTTTTCTACCCCAGTACATGGCATCTGTTTTACAAAATTGAGAACATGTGCTATATGTAACTGTATTTTGTTTGGGCCTGTTGACATCACAGAATCTGAAAGGTGGAGAGCTGCCCCAGCCTTGTATTCAAGATGACTACAATTTGGGAGACATTGTTCTAGGAGTAGAATATATCTATCAACAGTGTGAGAAGAACCAGGAGGATTATAACAGTATTCTTATAGTAAGTGTATATTTATAAAAGTAATATTATTATTTGAATAGAGTTCTGAAATTATCAATCAAATGATGATGTATAAAAATGAAATATTTTCATTGTATTTCTCCAGTTATTAAAAACATTTTGGTATCAGAAACTATGGCATTAATGTCTCTGTCCCACTCAGATCTCTTACTGCAGAGCTTTCCAAACTGTGTGTCGGGACACGTTAGTGTGTCGGCTGCAGCGTCTGGGTGTGTCGTGGCTGCTGCTGCCTCCGAGCCCTGCCAGGATTCCGCGCAGGTCCTAGTGCCTGCCTTGTGCCCTGCTGCCTCCAAACCTGCCCTGCCAGGATTCCGCGCAGGTCCTAGTGCCTGCCTTGTGCCCTGCTGCCTCCAAACCTGCCCTGCCAGGATTCCGCGCAGGTCCTAGTGCCTGCCTTGTGCCCTGCTGCCTCCAAACCTGCCCTGCCAGGATTCCGCGCAGGTCCTAGTGCCTGCCTTGTGCCCTGCTGCCTCCAAACCTGCCCTGCCAGGATTCCGCGCAGGTCCTAGTGCCTGCCTTGTGCCCTGCTGCCTCCAAACCTGCCCTGCCAGGATTCCGCGCAGGTCCTAGTGCCTGCCTTGTGCCCTGCTGCCTCCAAACCTGCCCTGCCAGGATTCCGCGCAGGTCCTAGTGCCTGCCTTGTGCCCTGCTGCCTCCAAACCTGCCCTGCCAGGATTCCGCGCAGGTCCTAGTGCCTGCCTTGTGCCCTGCTGCCTCCAAACCTGCCCTGCCAGGATTCCGCGCAGGTCCTAGTGCCTGCCTTGTGCCCTGCTGCCTCCAAACCTGCCCTGCCAGGATTCCGCGCAGGTCCTAGTGCCTGCCTTGTGCCTTGCTGCCTCCAAACCTGCCCTGCCAGGATTCCGCGCAGGTCCTAGTGCCTGCCTTGTGCCCTGCTGCCTCCAAACCTGCCCTGCCAGGATTCCGCGCAGGTCCTAGTGCCTGCCTTGTGCCTTGCTGCCTCCAAACCTGCTGTGATTCCGTGCAGGTCCTAGTGCTTGCCTTGTGCCCTGCTGTGTGTGTGTGTGTCGTGAAATGATGCCCTACTGTAAGAGTGTGTCGCCAAATGATGCATGTCTAAAAAGTGTGTCACCAACATGAAAAGTTTGGAAAGCTCTGTCTTACTGTCTCATATCTAGGGTAACATGGTCTGCACAAATCCAAATGTTCACTAAATGGCAGCAACAAGTTTTCTATATCCCTTTGCTGCCATCTAGTAGTTGTCTAGATTTTTGCAGCACAGTTCTGGTAGCCCTTTTATTGAACTATAGTACTCTTCAAGTTAGCCCATAACATGCTTGCTTTCAGAGTTTATTTTTAGCTTTCTCATTTCTTCTAGCATGTGCTTATTGTAAGATTTTTTTTGTTAAGTGTGTTATGTCATCACTGTAAGCTTGTTTTCTTTCATAGTTAAGCTATCTAAATCAACTCAAAATGTGAATAAGTAGGGAAGGTTTATGGATACTGCTCTCTGTGCTTGTCAACTGACCTTATTCCCATATACCCTTACAGCACATGATTTTTAAGTGATGTTAAAGTGACCAATATTAAACAGGTAGGGAAAGCATGACTTTTGGAACTCTTTCCCACTCCTTAATAATAGCTCCACTGGGTCATGTGACCAGGGAGTGAGGGGACCTTAGAATTGAGGAGTTGGCAACATTCCAAGCAGCTACTCATGCCTTTCTCATAGGAATACATTGGAGGCATTTTTTCTGCATTTCCCCCCCCCCCAAACTGGATCTACCCTTTTCAAGCATAATCTTTTCCTGGCTTCTCTCCCCAGACCAAATCTGATCCTATTCAATTGATTTCAGTGGGTTATCTTGCTGATAGAGAGGTAGAGTCCCAAGGCCCTTGCATAATTTATTTCCAAAATTCCATTTAGTTGGAAAGAATAAAAGAGCGATTACTTGAAAAATCTTGTCATGTATCCTCTAAACCATAAGATAAGCACAAGTCCTGAGACTGCACATAGTAGTAATGCAATGCTTTATTACAGGGGTTGGCAAACTACAGCCTATGGGCTAAATGGGTGGGCAGCAGGTCACCAGGCCCAATCTGAGTTCCCAGCGTCCCGCTTGCTGGCGACGTCCAATGTCTGCCATGCTCCTTGGCCTGCAGACCTGCCAGCTGCGCCCACCAAGTCAGGGGAGGGGTGGGATCTGACCCTTTACGAAAAAAGTTTGCCAACTCCTGCTTTGTTATAATTGTTAGCAATACAAAATGCTGTTTAAATTGAGTGGCATATATTGAGTACATTTGTTCACTCTACAGTTCTAACTCCTTTCCATTGAATAGTGAGAAATCAGTGAAGCTTGCACTGTATTCTTTGTAAATGCTGGCTTGTTACTATTATGATTTATTTATTTATTATTTAAATTTGTATTACCGCCGATCTCCTCCAACCACAGAACTCTGGGCGGTTCACAACAAATAAATAAATAAATAAATAAAATTATGATTTATACTATTGTGATGTGAGATTTCTCTAATATTCCACTTTGCCTGTCAATTAGAAATATGTGAACCATTTAAAAGCTTTTTTCCCTTGAACAGGTGACAGTTGCCCATGGCATGTGCCACTTACTTGGTTATAAACACAATACAGAAGCAGACTGGCAACAAGTAAGTATTCTACTTGATTTGACAAATTCTAATTTTTCAGTTGTCTTTTGTGTTCAAAAGCTTCCAAATGTGTTTGGCTGTTCAGTACAAGTTTAAATTTCAAAATTCAAATCCAAGTTTGTAAGATCAGGCATTGTTGTGTTATTTGAAAGGAAATGTATGCATTCACTGTTGCCTTGCTCTTTTTCAGATGTATGAAAAGGAAACACAAATTCTGCAGGAGCTAAGCAAATTGACAGGCACAAACTTTGAACCTCTGTCAAAACACCATTTCTAGATGTTGTATTTATATGCTGCTTCACCAAAATAAATGTCCTATTTTATTAATATTCCTCTCCTGTTTACTTAGTCAGCAGAAGCTGCAGAATATAATTCCCCCTCAACAGATTTTGGTAGAGAATCCAGTAGGGGCTGTAGTCACACCAGCAAAATGCTTTGAAAGCTCCTAATTGCCCTCCTGCTTCCTTTCCTACCTTCACCTTCACTGCTGCTGCCCCCCCTTTGAAAGCTGTCTTGGCCAGCTAGTTGAACTGCTTCAGCATCAAAGCTCTGCCCCCGCCCCGCCCCACAAACCGTTGCACACCCAAAATAGAACCCAGCATTATTTCTCTTCCACTGAAAGTCACAATTACAACCCCTCTAATTTAAGATGAGTCACACGATCCCAAACGTGTTTGCTTTTGATTATTTTTTCCCAGAAGAAAAAAATCAGAGTTGAGGTGAAGGACATCAGAGCTCCTTTAAGGGCATTCTGCAGACGCTATTAAAGGAGCCCTGCATTTCCTCCTTTATAACTGTCTCAGAAGAGGAGAAGAAGGCCGTATGGATGCAGTACAAATTAAAGTGGATCCCATATTGTGGGTTAGGGTTCAAGGTCCTGCACTCGAAAAGACCGGTGCATCTCCACAGCCCCCTCTTCCGAAATTCAAGCCAGGTTTTGCATCGGACCTTCCCTTCTTCGCTCCCCGCCTCTGGCCCAACCCAGCCCGCCCCTTCTCTCTGTAGCGGAGGGTTCAGATGGCGCTGGGCTGGGGCTTCCCCCGCCCGTCTCCCGTCTTTATTTTGTTTGCTCTCGCCGCTGCCCAGGCGCCCTTTGAGGCCTTCCAGGCGGGCCACAGCGCCTCCTCCCTGCCCGCCGCTGCCGTGGCGGCGCCTTTCAGACGGTGAGAGAAGCAGCGCAGGCGCCGGGCCCGAGTGGGCGCGTTTGCAACATGCCCGCGCTTCCGTCTCTTGTGCGGGTGGTCGCGGAGCCGGGGGGCTCGGCCGCCCTGGGTCTCCGCCTGACACTGAGGGGTCCCAATATGCGTCCTCCCTGTGTCGGCCGTGGGGAGCCTCCCCTTGGGCCTCTTTCGCAGCGGAGAAGCCCGAAGGATGGCTCCTGAATCGGCCTGTGCGTATGCGAGAGCGCACCCGAGCTTGGCTGGGACGCTCAGCGTTGCGGCCTCCTGCCCTGCCTGGTGGCTTTGATTCCTCAGGCTCTGATCCGATTCCCTGGCTCAGCCTCTTTCTTTTCTGGTTCCTGGCCCAGTTCGGGAAAACTTATCAGCCTCTTCTTAAGTGATCATTGTTTCTGGTTTTGGTTGTTGTTGTTTTTTTATGTTGTTAGAATATTGAGGAAGTTTTAAAGTAACACGGTGACATTCGCCTGCTTCCCATCTCCTCATCCCACCCCCAGAATTGCTTCTTCCAAATGTTTGTACCGGTAACAACTAATCTATAAGTACTCTCCCAAGAAGTGTTAACAAAGTACTGTAATGTTTTATTAAATATTATACAGTAATGTATATTATAAATAGACATGCATATTTAAAGGGAGTGGTTTAGGTGTGTTGGGGGGGGGAACCTTTACTGTTTATATGCGGTAGCTTGTACATCATAAAAAAAAATTGAAACTGGCTGGGCAGGCTGCTGCACATAAATAGGCAGTAAACCCCACACTCACACTGTGTGACCTGGTTGGCTAAGGAAACTTCTGCAAGCAAACAACCAAGGTCAAGGAGCACCAAGGACTCCAGAGAGAGATTTAAATACTCAAGAAAGCCAGGCTTATTGACAGGGAAGGGATATCTAGTGGTTTTGAACTGTCTAACGCTTTGCTGTAAAAGTTTTAGTCAGAGGAGTTAGCAGGATTTGGGGGGTGGGAAGAGGAAGTACAAACAACTCCTTGGACTCATCCCTAGTACAAACCTAAGGACAAGATATTGCAGAGTAACTGGATAAAACATAGAGTAAATGGCAAAGGGCTTTCAGCATGTTACAAATAAGGAGGGGCACTTGAGCAGTGATCTTTGGTGTTTATCCATGGGTAAACACAGGAACAATATTTCATTCAATATTGAAGATGGCATGTTACCATTTGCTGTAAAAGATGCTCTCTTTTCTTTTACTAATGATCTATACCACTATTTCAATGCCACACTAATAATGTTGTTTAAACCTTTCTTACGATTAGTGATAATTGTAAATAGTGAGATTTTGAATGAATGAAAATTGTTTCTGGTAAAGATCATGGGACAAAAATAAGAATCATACTTAATTAGCTTGTCTGAGCACAAATATCCCCGCACCAAAGCACACCCAGATAAAGAAACAAAGACAGCCCTCCCCTGAGAATGTACAAAAGCTTTTTATTAGGAGCTTTCCTAGCACTAAGAAGAAGCATGAAAGCATAAAAAAAGACAGTGGTCTTTACATAATCATAGATAGAAATTTATTTTTATATCGTGCAGTAGATGTTATGTTAAGAGAAGCCACCATAGAATGTCAAAGCAGTATGTCACCATATTCAACCATTCTTTTCCAAATGTCTGAATTCAGAATCCTCCAAAAATATAACTGCCTGATTTTTCTGTGCTTTAAAATTGAAATGATTATAAATCATGGTTTAACAGATGCTAGTTTTCTTGTAATATTATTTCTTTTCTCTAGGTACCTTTTATATGATGTTAATCCACCTGAAGGTTTTAACCTACGTAGAGATGTATACATAAGAATTGCATCTCTTCTGAAGACCTTATTAAAAACTGAACCTTGGGTATTGGTTCTGCCTCCTTGGGGACGTCTTTATCATTGGCAAACTCCTAAAATTCATCAAGTTCAAATTCCTTGGTCCAAATTTTTTGATGTTCCAAGCCTCAATAAAAACATACATGTTATTGAGTATGAACAATTTCTTGCAGGTAACATATACTTTAGAAGAATCCATATGATACGAAATCTTAATGTAGTTTCACCTAGCTTTTTCTATGCATTAAGATAGATGAGCTGTATTATGATACTATTTCAACATTTAAAAACTAATATACATCTTTTAACTTTCTCAGTACCACCATATTGTATGCATTCCCCATTTAAAAATACTTTTGGTATGTATTTGCACTGTTGAAAAGCACAATGATCACAGGCAAGGTTCATGAATTTAGTAGTTATAGCAGTGCTTTCCAAAGTGCCGCCGTTGGTGACACACCAACAGCAGCGGTGGTGCGGGAGCATGCGCGGCGGCGTGCGCGGTGGCAGCGGCGGTGGCCTCGCTAAAACGCGGAAGCGCTGATGGTGCACCGCCGCCATGCACACTGCCGCCGCCGCACGCGCCCCCATGCTGCCACTTCGCAACACATTAAACTGTGTTGCGACACATTAAAGTGTCGCGAAACACAGTTTGGAAAGCTATGAGTTATAGGCTTATTATTACATGTGTGTGTGGAGAGAGAGAGAATAGAATTTTATCATTAACTTTTCAAATGCTTTACAATTTTCCTTTGAATCTGATCCAAGTTATTTGGCTCTCCCCTTAAATATACACAGATTACATTTCAAATTCTCCTATTAAGCCCTCCATTCCAAAAATGATAACTAGTTTCAATCAAAAAGAATATTTGTAGCTCAGGGTTGAACTGTGGAGTCCTTGGTGCTCTCTGAGCCTTGTTTTCTTGCAGACATTTCATTGCCAGGCTAGGCAACATCTTCAGTGAAGATGCACTGAAGATGTTGCCTAGCCTGGCAATGAAACATCTGCAAGAAAACAACAAGGCTCAGAGAGCACCAAGGACTCCACAGATAACTAGTTTACAAATGATCAAATAGAACTGGTAAAATATCAATGGTGCTACTTTATATCTACTGGCTACAATGCTTTTGTTATTATTTTATATCTGTTATCTGTAATATGAGATACATGCTTATATTCATGTGCTGATTTATGTTGAATTGCTATTCAGAGTCAGGTGGTCCTTTTATTGATGAGGTCTATGTCCTGCAAAACTATGCTGAAGGATGGAAAGAGGGAACATGGGAGGAGAAGATTGATGAGAGACCATGCATTGACCAGCATATGTATTCAACAGACAAAGATAAATATTACAGGTATACTAATCTTTATATTATAAAGCTAAAGTGTTGTGGAGTCTTCTCCCCCCTGAGGTGAGGTTGACCTCATAACTGTTGAGCTTCCGGAGGTCCCTCAAGACTTGGTTATGCCAGCAGTCCTGGGGACCCCAGGGGACGGGTGAACTCGTGAGGTGGCTCCCTTATTTTTAACATCCCTTCGTCTTTTATTCTTTGTTTTAGTTGGTTTTTTAAATATTTTTAATGTATTTATTGATTGTTTTTAGCTCTTTATACGCCGCCCAGAGTCTCTTGTTTGTGAGATGGGCGGCTATATAAATTTGGAAATATATTAACATATATATTATAATACATTAACATATATTATATATATTGGAAATATATTAACATAGCCTCAAGCTAAAAATGATTTGCAACCACATTCTCTGGTTATAAAAGGAGGGAAGCATTTTCTGCAGTATTTGGGAGAAAGGGAGCAAAACATTTCAAATTTCAAAATTGACCTCTTGAGATAAGTAAAGTACAACTAAAGTCAAAACTCAAGCGATAATGGGGATAAATCACCCTCTTTAGAAGGGCATTTTGAGGTGATAACACCATAACTCTGGGCGGCGTATAAAGAGCTAAAAACAATCAATAAATACATTAAAAATATTTAAAAAACCAACTAAAACAAAGAATAAAAGACGAAGGGATGTTATGCCAGTTTGCTTCCGGGTCCAATTCAAGGTGTTGGTGATTACCTTTAAAGCCCTATATGGCATAGGGCCAGGGTACCTGAGGGACCGTCTCGTCCCGATGACGTTGGCCCGCCCCACCCGTGCATGCAGAGAGGGCATGCTTCAGACCCCCTCAACAAGAGAATTCCATCTAGCGGGGTCCAGGAGGCGTGCCTTCTCTGCGACAGCGCCCACCTTATGGAATATCTTGCCCCCGGAGGTGAGACTGGCCCCTTCACTCCTGGCCTTTCGGAAGGCCATTAAGACCTGGCTCTGCCGCCTGGCCTGGGACGACAGAGGCGGTAGTGCCTCCTGGGGTTGGCTGGCCCCGTAGCAATATGATCTGTGCTACAGTCCCCAGTCCATCTTGGATTTTATTTATTTTATATTGGATATATTTTTATATATCTTCTATTCTGTATAGTTTTAAATTTTTTAAATTTTTAAATTTTAATTATTGTAACCCGCCCAGAGTCCCTTGCATGGGAGATGGGCGGGGAATAAATAAAATAAAATAATAATAATAATAATAATAATAATAATAATAATAACAACAACAACAACAACAACAACAACAACTGAGAAGATGGAATCTCTTACTACTAGTTACTGAACTCTCAGCCAGCAGGGCCCAGAGCAACAGAACAAGCATAGCACACAGGAAGGGATGAATGTGAGGAGGATGTCTATGAATTAACTAGTCTCTAGGCTTTTAGGGTGTTAAAAGTAAGCCCTCACCATCTTATATTGATTGATAAATGAAAACAGCATTGTACAGGAGACACATGCACCAGCTAACAACTCCCTTCTGATAGCCAATGGATACAGCAATTTACAGATTTTTTTAAATTTGACAAGAATTCTGTCCCTAAGCAATTCACCATCCAAATCAAAGATCAGCAGTGTGAAGTTCCAGGGCTACATGTGGTCCCCAAAATGTATTTGAGACCCTCACAGCACTCCTAATTTCACCATAGTAATTTAGTTGTGAAACACAATTTCCTGCTATTTTGAGATAGGAAACACAAAAACAGTAGTAGCTGTAAAACAGCTTAATTTAAAAATAAATACATCTAAAAATAAATAAATAAATAAACCCCACATTTCATTCTAAAAAATAAAATTCCAGCCTAACTCACAGCCTCTCCCACTGCTCAAGCATCCTTGTTCCACCAATTGCAGCCTTCTCATTCTCCTATCACCTGGCCATTTGCACAACTTGTCCATTTGGAAACCAAAACAGTTTTTCTTCCATGATTAGATCAGAAAGCAAAATGAAAGTGAGACTAGATAATTATTTAAAGTTAGAGTTAGAAGGGGGGGGGGACACAAATCCAAGTGAAATAGGTAGCAGCAGTTTTACCTGCAAAAAGTCAGCCGAATTGTTGGACGGGGGAAGACATGCAAAACCAAAGAGGAATATAAAAGAAATGTGGTTCATGGAGTATATTTCCTAGAAATAGGAACCACCTTCTCCTCAGAGAGAAGATCCGAACTTGTGCTGTTTTCAGAGAATAAATGGTAATTTCCAAAAAAGGGAAGTTAGACTTTCATGTTCTCTGTTGTCTTAATCTTTATCTTAAAGCTCATACTGTATTTTTTTAACTGGTTTGTAATGCAACTTTGTTTCTGTTTTTACCAGTATTCACTATTCTCTTCAACTGATTTATTGTAATCTGTTGTTAAAGAATTTTGAAACTTTTCATTTTAAGAAAATTATCGAAGTGGTACTTTATACTACAATTCTCACCGAATGGTTTTACTTCATGCCATAACATGAATTATTATATCAAGTCATTATCAATATTTATTTCAATTTGTGCTACCTTGTATTCATGAATCTATTAACTACTTTCATCTTGTTTTCATAGGGGATGGTTCTGGGGTTATGAAGAAACTCGTGGCCTTAAGGTGGTTTGTTTATCTGTCCAAGGTTCTGCCTCTGTTGTAGCCCCTTTGCTTTTGAATTTATCCAGCAGGTGAGACTTACTGTATTAATTTTTTATTCCATGTGTTTGCAATATTATTTTAGTTTAGAAGAAGAAAGTAGGGAACTTTAAGCTTTCCTCCTCACTGCTTCAAACTTGCACAGATACATTACTAATTACAAGGGTATTTATGATCTCAATTTACAACTTCTGTCAGGGAAGGGAATATATGTGGGAAATTGGGGCTTGGGAGCATTGTTTGGATTTGTGAATCTCCCTGATGGTTATAAGAGCACTTTATATTCTGTAACAATAGTAGACTTCCATTTGTGATTCCAGTAATAATAGGCAAAAGTGTACTGTTAGAGTTTTAGATTATAGTTAATTATTTGTTTGTTTTCTATCCCGCCTTTATTATTTTTATAAATAACTCAAGGTGGCGAACATACCTAATACTCCTCCCTCCTCCTATTTTCCCCACAACAGCAACCCTGTGAGGTGAGTTGGGCTGAGAGAGAGTGACTGGCCCAAGGTCACCCAGCCGGCTTTCATGCCTAAGGTGGGACTAGAACTCTCAGTCCCCTGGTTTGCCATTGGCTCCTTCCTAGGGCTGAGAGACAGGGACTGGCTCAAGGTCACCCAGCTGGCTTTCATGCCTCAGGCGGGACTAGAACTCACAGACTCCTGGTTTCTAGCCTGGAGCCTTAACCACTAGACCAAACTGGCTCTTATTTTTGTATTCTTGCTATAAAAATAATACAATTGGTAGAAAAAGAAGTGTTTTTATATTATTTTTATAAATAACTCAAGGCGGCGAACATACCTAATCTTCCTCCTCCTATTTTCCCCACAACAACAACCCTGTGAGGTGAGTTGGGCTGAGAGAGAGTGACTGGCCCAAGGTCACCCAGCCGGCTTTCATGACTAAGGCGGGACTAGAACTCTCAGTCTCCTGGTTTGCTATTGGCTCCTTCCTAGGGCTGAGAGTGAGTGACTGGCCCAAGGTCACCCAGCCGGCTTTCATGACTAAGGCGGGACTAGAACTCACAGACTCCTGGTTTCTAGCCTGGTGCCTTAACCACTAGACCAAACTGGCCCTTCCTTCCTTCCTTCCTTCCTTCCTTCCTTCCTTCCTTCCTTCCTTCCTTCCATCCATCCATCCATCCATCCATCCATCCATCCATCCATCCATCCATCCATCGATTGAAATAGTTTTCCTAGATCTGTTGAGTTCAAACTTTACCATATGGCTAAAATGCATATTAGAAAGACTTTGGGTAATTATTTTTCATATTTAATTTCAAATGCTACGAAATAAAAACCAATACCAGTGTATGGAACACTAAATCAGAATGTACAGCCTATGATTGTGTGTGTGAGGTCAGAAGCCTACCATTCCAGACTGTTAGCTATACTGGCTGAAAGCAATGGGTGTTTTGGAAATATATTATCATCTGGAAGGTTTCTGACCTAAGAAGTATATTATATTGAAGTAAGTAGTATTGAAAATGTATGGAGTACACTTACTGGTTGGAATCCACAGTGGGTTGATTCCAAAGAAGCTCTGATCTGCTAATCTACTTACTGGGGGAACAAAAATAACATTTTTGCGAAGTCTCCCACACAGCTCCTGTGCTGCTTTCCCTTCCTGCAAAAATTTTTTTGAAAGATTAGAAGGAAGTGAAAAAATTGTTTCCCTAGAAACAAGTAGTAGGGAGCCTCTGCTGGATCTCAGTACCTTCTACAAGCAGAAAGAGAACTTCTATTCATAGAAATGTTTTGTATTACTATCACTTAGAATCTGTTCATTTATGTGTAGGAATATGACTATGTAGGATGTATGTTGTCCTATTTATTTATCTGTTCTGAAATTTGTATTTATTGTAGCTGACCTTGGTTGATCTTAAAAAGCTAAGCAGGACCAGACCTGGTTAGTACTGTAGAAGGTGTGCTAAATGTTTCAAATGTACTGAAAGATCTTACTTAACAGACTTCCAGGATGGTTAGAAGACTTCTTCCAAATTTAAAACAGCAGTTTGGAACTCAACCTGGTTTGGATTTAAAATGTTTCAAGTTCCAAACACTTTGGACCTCAGTACTGGTTTAAACTTGGATGGGAGAGTAGGAAGTAGCTGGGCTGTAGGCTAGATTGGGGAGTAAAAAAAAATCCTCAAAGAAGGAAGTGTCAATTCATTTCCATATTAAGAAAATTTCATGGGTATGTGGTCAACAGTTGTGGAGCTCAGTATGAGGAAATCTACCTTAATGTATCTTTACCTTACTAGTTTTCTCATTTTAGTAGGTCAGTGATGCTAGACAGAGCTGAACATCTTCTTCATGACCATTATGGTGGGAAAGACTACTGGAATGTGAGCATAACATAATAATTTTATCTAAATTATCTGCATGGTAGCAGAGTAGTCATTTTAATACACAATCTATTAAATACACTATTTTTATTTATGAGATCCAACTCTTACTTTCTTGCCATTTTATGATTAGCCATGCATTAGCCCTAGCAGCTGTTTGATAATTGGCCATACCCCAGTACAGTAGTAGTAATTTGATTTAATGTCTATAGCACATTCTCAAAATTCAAAATGAGCCCATCACCTCAAGGGATTCAGGAAGTCTGGGGATATCTGCTAAAATGTTGTAATTAAAATCCAATTAAGAAAATGTCTGTAGAATTCTGCTTTCAGTGCATCTTTTGTCTATGTCAAAGTTAGGGCTTTGTGTTGTATGAAACAGAAGACATGTACTATACCTGAATTTTTCTGCTTTTTTCAGTTGATTTCCTTCAAGTATTCCCATAAAAATTAAAGCATTTCCACTGAAAGGAAATCCTTTTTCTTCAGCAATTATTATAAATTCTAATTTGTCCAAACATGTCCCACTGCAAGCTTATTGTTTAAACTGTTCTTAGATTAATGTATTTATTTGTAGTTGCTGGTGTAATGAACTACAACTTAGCAGGAAACCACGGTTCTTTTTTCTTTACGAACTCTGAGGCTAACAATTTATCAGCCTTACTGATAAAACAATTATTTCTTTTAGTTTCATTTTTACTTTAATTCTGTGTATTCTAGGACAGGGGTCCCCAACCTGTGGGCTGTGCGCCACTAGTGGCCCGCGGCCTGTTAGGAAGTGGGCCGCACAGCAGGTGAGCGATGGTGGTCCTCACGATTGGCTCCCACCTGCAAACCCCCCCGTCCGC
The DNA here is from genome assembly GCA_023362775.1 of Charina bottae. Lineage (NCBI taxonomy): Eukaryota > Metazoa > Chordata > Lepidosauria > Squamata > Charinaidae > Charina > Charina bottae. The sequence continues at coordinate 3,409,317 of JALMGJ010000052.1, read as the reverse complement.
ACAATTGGCTCCCACCTGCAAACCCTGCCCCCCAGTCCGCACGATTGGCTCCCGCCTGCAAACCCCGCCCCCCTGGTCCATGGAAAAATCATATTCTACGACCGGTCCCTCATGCCAAAAAGGTTGGGTACCCCTGTTCTAGCAGACCTTTATAATTATGCTGAAATAAATAAACTAGCTCTCATTTGTATGTCAAACAGACTCGTCGAAGTATGGTGTTTGCCAAACACCTCCGTGTGGTGGGAGACATGTTTAGAGCCAAACATTTAAACTCTTCTGATGAGAAGGACAGAACATGGTACTCTGAAGACTGGAGAACTATGAAGGTAATGTAATTAAATTTACAGATTGATTTTTAATTTAACAATATTGTAGGCCTTCATTTTTGTTTTTTTATTTATTTTTATTGCTTTTAAAATAATAACAAAAAGAAAAGGAACAAAACACAAAAATAATTGTAATGCAAATACATACATTCACCAAAAAAAAAACCTCATAAAAAGTGCAGGCCTTTAGTACTTTATCTTTGGAGCACATGGACACTGAAATTTTGGACTTTTATAAAGCTTATATAATGGAATTAAAATCAGGTAGATGGCTTAAAATGTAAGATATGATACAGAAAGTGAGCACTGGATTTGTGTGTTATGGATGAAGAGTATACTAAATATCCCTTCTCAGGTAAGGTAAGGTTTCCCCTTCCAGTCGTATCCGGCTCTAGGGGGCGGCGCTCATCTCCGATTCTCGGCTGAGGGAGCCAGTGTTGTCCATAGACGCTTTCGTGGTCATGTGGCCAGCATAACTAAACGCCACGGCGCACAGAACGCTGTTACCTTCCCACCAGAGTGGGACCTATTTATCTACTTGAATTTTTACGTGCTTTCGAACTGCTAATCTTTTCTACTTGCTCCAAATTTTGTCAGTGCTGCTTCTATTCCTGTGGAAGGATCCCAGCCCCATTTCAGTGATCTAACAGAGTAGACATTTAAAAACATAATTAAGTCAAACTTAATTTAAAAATCGTAAAAAATAAAATCTGTCAGGAAATTATAATTAAAAAGGAGGAGAGAAGAGGTGAGGCTCATGGGTTAATCTCATTGCTCATTTCTATCCTGAATCTTCTATGAGCTGAAAACCACTTCACAATTTAAGAGCAGCAAGACACTCACCATGCACAGTGGGCAAATATTCTTTACTCATTTCTTCATTAATGAAAAGGAAATAAGTCCAACGGTTTTATTTATACCCTCAGTGATCATATAGCTTCTTTGATTTTCTGTTGACCTATAGAGTTGAGATTTGCTATAAGACATCTGTTCCCCAGAGGTATTACTGGAGGAAGCTAAGGTGTTCCCAATGAGTAATATTTCATGAAAAAAGTAGCAGTGATTCAAGTAACACTAATTTGTTATTTCCTTACCAAAACATTGTTTCTAAATGTTGCAGACATGCAGTATTACTGAAATTGAATGATAGAATGAACAGTATGTCCTGAACAGTCAGGGCAACCTCGGGATTACACACACCATCAACCCCTCTTTTTTAGTCTGTCAGAGCCCCTCCAACTAAAATGACCAAAAATTAGTGGCATGGCTTCCTGTCCTGACTTCGAGTGAAGGAAACATGCTGAGACTTGGTGTACAGGCTCTAGTGTTTTATTGTTCTACTCTGCTAGACAGAATCCAGCTAAACTAAAATGAACTAGTGATGTTCAGAGAAAGGGCCTCTTATGATGAAAGCAAAGCGATTCAGTACTGCGCATGCGTTTATCCCCCTGGAGGGAGCCCCCTCCTCCTTCACCCGTTATCTCCCTGACACTTCCTATCATTTTAAGATGAGAAGTATATCAAAATTATTGCACAAGCTCTAAAATAGAGTTTTTTAAAGAAATATTCCTCCCTACCCCCGGGGGTGGGGACAGACAAGCTTATGCCGCACCATCACCCTACCTGAGGTGGCCCCCAACCACTCGGAAAATGTTAATCCCAGTCATCAAAGGCTGCCTACTCCTCCCACTCTTGTCCTAGGCTAAATAAATGTAGGCTTTAAACCATCTGCCTGTGATAGTTAAATAAACTTTTCTTCTTTTGAAACAGGATATAGATTGCTAGGCTTACAAAAGTCTGCTCTGTATTTCATCTAAATCTTTAATTAATCCAAGAAGTTCAGAATATGTGATTCCTTTTCCTTTGGATGTTTAGGCTCTTGTCAGAAGGATAGCCAAGAAGCAATTCTACTCTGTGAAAGATAGTCCTTTATTATTTATTTACTTTGTTTATAAAAAAGGCATCTGACTTAAGCACTGTGTTATCATGAAATAGGCAAGACAGATGTCAGGATGTCACCCATGCCATCTTGCCATGGCGCCAGGAAGGAACATCCCGTCAGTCTGTTAAACTCACAGGGTCGTTTGGGGGTGCTTTACAGTAAAACTACCAGACGTGTAAAGAAGGGGGAATGCTGGCGATGGGGTTTTGGTGTATGCACAGAACTGCAAACTATGTTAATCAAAGTATCGCGCTGAGCGTTTCAGCACCCAGGATAGATCAAAGGGCGATATCCCCGCGTTAGTTGATTCGGACGGAAAAAGATCTGAGAACTGAGAGACAAAGGGAAGGGTGATCGAGCCACGAATCCCGATGGCGGGGGCACCTTGGAGATTTTTAAACTGTTGATTGCGGGAGCTTTATTCACTTGAATCTTTAACGTGCAATGGATCACTGGCTTTAATAAAGATTCCTTCATCTCCCTGAGTGGCTTGTGTCAGGAACTCTGATTTAATAGTCAGTGGATCGAGGGCATCACAACAGACTGCTATCAGTTCTGTGGCAGTTGTAATTGCAATTAGGAAAGTGAGGCTAACAGAATGTATTAAAGGGACTTATTTATATCTATTTTGTAACATTTTAAACATCTGATGTGAGGCTTATCTAGGAAGTCTTGATGACAATGGATGCTTAAAAAATTCCTATTTAAAAATATTTATGTTAAGATGAAAAGAGAGACTGAATGCTCCTTCTGTCTGAGGAAAGGAGATTAGTTTGGCACTTGAGCAAGATTAAATAAAGGCAGCATTCAAAACTAGAGTGCAAGACTGCCATAATTTCCTCGTGTCTGTGAAGATTAAGTACCATTTTTCTATTTTCCTGGGGAAAGTAATACAACTTTGTGAATATGTTTGTAGAGTCTTTTTTGAGACTCTGCCATATTTTTCAGTGGCCAGGTTTCTTTAGAATTTTTCATTTGGTTACCAATTAAGAGGTGGAACGAGGATGAATCTGCAGTGTCAGAATGTACCCTCAGTCAGAAGACCATGGAAGACTGGTATTATCTATGGAAGCAAAAAACCATGCCCATACCTGATAGGACACTTGCAAGAAGTGTTCATATGAATGCATACAAGAGATCGGATAGCCAGCCTTGATTCAAAGCGTATCGCTCTGTTGATGAGAACTTCTTATCTTTGAGTAATGTGGCACATACCGCTAGATTCTGGAAAACAGAATTCTTACAAATTCTGTATGGCTGTAAGTATAGTAGCCTTTCAAGCTCTGGAAATAGACTCTTCCACTGAAGGAGAATATGAACTGCTCATTCTTCTATCAAAGGTAATACATTTAGGCCTGTTACCATTGAATACTACTCCTGTACATGAAAAACAGTATATATTTGAACACATCCTATCCACACATAATAAGAATATAGCTCAGTGGAAGTTGCATGCTTTGCTGAAGAGTAGACAGCAATATCACTTGCAGTTTCCTACTAGCAATTGATTCATTGCAACATTTCTACACTATCCTACTTCTCACAACTGAAAGTAGTTCATCAAGATCAAGCAGGTTTTCTACCCAAAAGACAAATTAGAGACAATATTAGAAATGTTTTGGATGTATTAGAGTATTTAGAACAACATAATGAAAAACAAGCCGCCTTGATATTTATAGATGCTGAAAAAGCATTTGATAATTTAAATTGGTCCTTTATGTTTAAAGTATTGGAGATTATGAATTTTGGTGGGAATTTTATTAAGTGGATTAAATCAATTTATACACCTCAATCTGCAAAAATAATTGTTAATGGAGAATTTAGTAAACCTTGTGAAATACAAAAAGGCACAAGACAAGGCTGTCCTTTATCTCCGCTTTTGTTTATACTGATCTTAGAAGTTCTACTTAGAGATATTAGACAAGATGATGGTATTCATGGTATCAGAGTTAAAAATGAAGTTTACAAATTAAGAGCCTTTGCAGACGACCTAGTCATTACATTAGAGAATCCACTGGATGGAATTGAATTATTGATGCAGAAACTGAAGGACTTTGGGTCGTTAGCAGGGTTCAAAATTAACTTACAGAAAACAAAAGTTTTGACTAAGAACATGAACTATCACCAACAAGAGAAATTGAGAGAAATTACAGGATATTAAAAAGTAAAATATTTGGGAGTTTATTTAACATCGAAAAATGTTAAATTATTTCAAAATAACTATATCCCGCTTTGGATTGATATTAAAAAAGATTTAGATCGTTGGGGAAAACTACAACTATCATTATTGGGGAGAATATCAGCAATTAAAATGAATATATTACCAAGAATTCTATATCTCTTTCAAACAATACCTATACTGACATCAGAGGAACCATTTAAACAGTGGCAGAAAGACATTTCTAAGTTCGTTTGGCAAGGGAAAAAACCAAGAATAAAATATAAAGTCTTGCAAGATTCAAAAGAAAGAGGTGGTTTAGGACTCCCAAACTTGAAATTATACCATGCAGCTTGTGGTCTGGTATGGCTTAAGGAATGGATTGTTTTGAGAAATGAAAAATTATTAAATCTGGAAGGTCATGAATTGAGATTTGGATGGCACGGATATCTGTGGTATGATAAGGCTAAAATAAATGTGGACTTTAAAAACCATTATATTAGAAGATCCTTGTTGAGAATTTGGAATAAATATAAATCAACTTTATGTTATAAGAGACCTTTATGGATTTCCACGCAAGAAGCTTTTTATAGAACAGAAATAAGAAATAAAGATAAGTGGCTGACATATAAGGACTTCTTAAAAAAAGAACAAGGACACTATATGATAAAATCAAAAGAAGAACTTGCCCAAGAAGGTTATACCTTTCAATGGCTCTCCTACATGCAACTTATAGAGAAATTTAAATTAGATTAAAAAAAATTAGAATTTGAACAAACTAAATCAGAATTTGAAATACAATTATGTGAAAATGATGAACGCTTAATTGCTAGAATGTATAAATTATTGTTAAAAGGAGAAATGGTAGAGGAACAAGTTAAAGATTGTATGATTCAATGGGCGAAAAATATTGGCCACAATATACAACTTCATCAATGGGAAGATATGTGGACTAAAGGATTAAAATTCACCTTATGCTACAATTTAAAAGAAAATTTTTATAAGATGATGTATTGATGGTATATGACCCCACAAAAACTCTCAAAAATGTACGGAAACATATCCAACTTATGTTGGAAATGTATAAAACAAGAGGGGTCTTTTTACCATATGTGGTGGACTTGTAACATTGCAAAAGAATTTTGGACTGAGATACATTCATTGATGCAAAATATACTACAGATACGAATACCATTTAAACCAGAATTTTTTTTACTTGGAATCTGGGAGGTACAAATAGAAAAACATTTCTCTAGAATAATACAATATATGATCACAGCAGCAAGACTCTTATATGCACAAAACTGGAAAAATCAAAGTGTACCAACAATACAGGATTGGATGTTGAAACTATTAGAGATGGCAGAAAATGATAAATTGACTTGCTTATTAAAAGACAATTCAAATTGTTACTTTCTTAAAGAGTGGAAACCTTTGATGGACTATTTGCAAAAAGCAGGAGGAGTAAAGCTAATATGGGGATTTGATGATTAGATTATATATAAATAGTATATAATAGACAAGAAAAGTATATGAATGTTATATGAATAACCAGCATGTAAAAACAAACTATTTTATTCTTATGACCATAGTTGGATCGGAGGTTATCCAATTTCTTTGTTTGTGTTTTTCTTTCTTTTTTTTCCTTTACTGCACTTTTCTTTTTCTTTTAATTTGTATTTCTATTTCCGTTTCATTCTTAACTTTTAGCTTTGTATATTTAAAATCCAATAAAATTAAAAAAAAAAAGAAAGTAGTTTACCTAATAAATTATATATATGTATGTATGTATGTATGTATGTGCATGCTGTGTACATGCATGTGCTCTAAGCACATATTATCTCCAAGTATGACATTATTTTCCCTGTAGAAAAAAAACCTTATATAAAGGATTTCTCCATTAAATATATACATTTATATACTTGGGAGCAATATATAGAGTTACCTAACTGAAGTTATTGTTAAGAACTAGTTTTACAAAGGCCATTATGTATATTGACAATTTATGAATATTGAAAGCTTTTTCCAAACACACTTTTCCTAGATATATCAAATTTATCCTTAAGCAATATTACAGAAAATATGTTCATGTGTAGAGATGTATTCTTACTGAATCAATGCCATTTTATTTCAGTTTCAGCATGTACTGGTTCTTATGTGCTAGGTAAAACTGGGCACAGCCATTGGTGGCCCATATCTTGGTGTTCATCTCAGACGCAAAGACTTCATCTGGGGTCACAGAACTGATGTGCCCAGCATTCGGGGAGCAGTTAAGAAAATCCACAGCCTCCTGAAGTTGTATAAGCTGGAGAAGGTTTTTGTAGCTACTGATGCCATTGTGCAAGGTATGTATTTTTTTTCTCTAATTAGCAAAATATTTTTGATTTTGTTCTAAACGATCTGTTCATTTTGCATTATACACATTAATCTGTGCCAAAGATAAAATCATTGCTGGACAAAATAAATAAATAAATTTGCAAGACATATTTGAAAAATTTTAGGTTTGGTCCAAGCACAGGAGCCTAAGAAAGTAGCATACCTAATAGAATATTTAAGTTGCCTTTCAGTGGGCAACAGTTGCCTCCATTCTCACTTCCTTACTTGCATTAAAGAGGATAATGCAAGAAATGATTGTGTAAATTGCATTTTGCGTGCAGTGTAGGTCTTTGGCCTAGGACACAGTACTGCATGATGATCTAGACCAGGCAGTTCATAGTGGCCTTGATACACAGTGAACTAGGAAGTCCTAAGGGGATTCATCGTTTGATTCTTCATCAGTTATCACTACAGCGCCAACTCCTTCAGCAAATTAATTGTGCAGTTTTTGTTACTTGTATTTTGTTCTTGTTGCCACCTTGCAATTCAGCAAATTCACCTTGCAATTCAGTAGCGTAAGAGGTATGCTACTCTCTTATGCTCCTGTGCTTGGACTAAACCTAAATTTTTCAAATACTGTATGTCTTGCAAACTGATTGAGGATGATCATAGTTTTATTTCCCTTGAAAGCACAACTATAGAGAAATTAATGATTTAATGGGATGATGATCTAACACTGCAATATTCTTTAGAGGGATTCAGTCTGTAACGTTTAACCAATTTTTAACTTTGTTTTTTACTGTATACCCCAAAAATTAATGCTGTAGAACAGGAAAAAGTGTAGAAATGGACAACAGAACTTACCATGGTTTAGAGCATTCCCATGTAATGAAAGATTCAAATGTTTACAACTTTTTATCTTAGAAAAAGGGCCAGTAGGTAGGCTTCCATTGCATAATAGTTGTATATAAAATTATATATGCTGTGGATAAAACGTAAAGAGAAAAGCTTAACCCCTTCTCTTATAATACTAGTATCCACAATCATCTAGGAAAGCGGAATGTCAGAAGATCTAGGAAAGGTAAAATAAATACTGTGAAATGCAGTGTTAACCACCTGGACAGCTTTTAATAGGGAAATAGAGAAATTTGCGGTAGCTAATGCACTAGCTGCTCTTTAGTTTATTGATTTGATTTGATTTGATTTGATTTGATTTGATTTGATTTGATTTGATTTGATTTGATTTGATTTGATTTGATTCTCACCTAAGTGACTCTGGCGGCTCACAACAGTTAAAACAACAATCCAATAAAAATCAATGCTCCAAATAGGCCAGTTGCATTTTTCAATCCCGTCGTTTTCATAAAAATCTCAATTTTGTCCCGTTTTCAAACCCAGTGGGAATGGTGCAGAAGGAGGATCCGAGCTGGAGCACAGATCGGGGGCGGGATTTGCAGGCGGGAGCCAATTGCGCAGACCGGGGGGCGGGGTTTCCAGGCAGGAGCCAATAGTGTGGACTGGGGGGTGGGTTTGCAGGTGGGAGCCAATCATGCAGACCGGGGGGCGGGGTTTACAGGCGGGAGCCAATCGCACAGACGGGGGGGCGCGGCCCCCTGTCTTTTTCATGAATACGGAATATTACATAAGACCCTGTCCAGTTTTGCCATCCTGAAATATGATCAGCCTACATACACCGTATAATCATATCTTGTCTCTCTTTTGGTACAAAGCTAATTTAAAAAGCTGAGTGTTCACAAATTTTGTTAAGACAACATTTAGAGTCTGGGATACAAATATTCTTCCATGAGTACATGATCAGCTTTTTTGCAACCGTCCAACTTTGATATACCCATAGCTCTTCATTGATTGAAAGGTTCCAGATTTTGGGAGTATAATTTTAAAAAAGCGTTTTAAAAGAGAGAAAAAAGAGAGAAAAAGAAGTAGTATACATTATGCAATGAAAAAGCAGAAAGAGAAAAATATTAATTATTAGAGCTTTGCTGCCTCCTTTTCCTTTTGTTAAAATCCTTAAATAAGCAAAAAAGAGGATTTTGTTTTAATATAAGGTGGGGTAAGATGAGACTTGCCCCTTGAAGAATGTTGATTGAGTGTATTTTTCCAGAGGTTGAAGAATTAAAAGCACTTCTTCCAGAGATGGTGAGATTTGAACCTACTTGGGAGGAAGTGGAGCTCTACAAAGATGGAGGAATAGCAATTGTTGACCAATGGATATGTGCACATGCCAGGTAACTCTCTCTCTCTCTCTCTCTCTCTCTCTCTCTCTCTCACACACACACACACACACACACACTCGGAGTCTTTCTCTCTTTCTCCCCATGGTGGGTGGTGAGTGGGTGGGTAGGTAGATAGGTAAGTTTTTATTTGAATAGGTTGCATACAAACATGTAATCTTATAATGACAACAGATAATTAAAATTGATTTGTAATTGGCAGAAATAAAATTATGCATTTCTTGTATAGAAAAACTACCTAGAACTGCATTGGGAGATCATTTTTATACCAGGTGAATGAATGGAGTACCATGCAAATTCAATTTACCATAGCATTTATCTAATTTAGCTGATAGGGTCATTTTGATCACCTTGTTTAATTAGAGCAGTTAGCCAAATTCCTGCTTGCAATCCTGCTAAATGATTTGGACCTCCCTATTAAGGTATTTCTGCTAAATTATTTAGGTGAAGGTTTGTTTTGGAACTAATTGGATTCCCTAAGTTTTCAGAAGTAGCATGTGAAATAACATTTAAAAACTGCTTTATTGTCTGAATGCTTGAATTATTATGAAATGGTTATGCTTTTTATGATCTTACAGTTCATAAAAGTAATACTAAATTATGAAATTATATAGAAGTTACAATAAAAATATGGGGATCATTTCACCCAAATAGTTTTATTGTTATGGTTTCACTGTTTAAATGGCAAGGCAGACCTGGTTAGTACTTGGATAGGAGAACACCAAGAAATCCCAGGCTTGTAGAATAGGCTGAGAAATGAAAAAAGCATCCTAGAATACAAGTTCTTGTTGCTAAGAAAATACATAGATGAGACTGACTTGAGTGCGTATTTATTTGAACCAAATAGCTTTCATGTGGGAATTGTATTTCTTTTTAAGAAGACATATTAATCAGTAAACAGATGATTAGCTTTGCATAAGATGAATTTTAAAAAAAAGAACCTTATGCTTTACTGCCATTTCTGACCAGCAGTGTTTCTCTAGAGTTACAGAAATACAAGAAGCTATTTCTGGGAACTTCTGTATGCTGAGTACATGCTCTGTCTCTCAGGTATATATCCAGACCCTTTCCATCCAGGGTTCAGACCTGAGCATAAACAGAGACAGGTTAGGTCACTCCTGAAGATGGCTTGTGTCAAGACCTAGATGGGGGTAGTGTATCCCTTCTGGTCTTTGCAAATCTCTCAGGCCATCAATATTATTAATCATCATATCCTTCTGGTCATCTATAGGGATTGGACGTAGGCACAGTGCTGCATTGATTCTGCTCCTTCATCACTGGGCAGTTCCAGCTGGTGATGGTGGAGGAGTACCAAATGTTTACTCCCTTATAGAGTACTGCAAGGCTCGGCCTTTCTTCCCTGCTCTTTAACATTTACATGAAGTTACTGGTGGGACGTCTGTTGGTACAGGGTAGGGTATCATCAGTAAGGTATACCCAATTGTGCATTACTACCCTGGGCCATACAGGAGAGGCTGTCATTGTCTCGACCCAGTGTCTAGAAGCTGTGGGGGTCTGGATGGGGCAAAACAGGCTGAAATTGATCCCAAGCAAGATAGAGTGGATCTTTGTTCATTGGGGTTATCTGATGCCTACAGTGTTGACAAGGTGGCACGGTCTCTGAAAGAGCAGGTCTATAACTTGAGGATCTTCTTGGGCACACGGCTACTGCTAAATAGAAGGCTATGACTAGAGGAGCCTTTGCCCAGCTTTGGCTGATGGGCCAGTTGCGGCCGTACCCAGAGTGCAAGGACCTCATGACAGCAACCCATGCACCAACAGTCTGGACTTTTATAGTGTGTTGTATATGAGACTGCAGGTATGCATTTGGAGACTACCCAGAAGCTTCAGTTGGTCCAGAATGTAGTGGCCTGGATGCTAGCTGACACATACCGGCATGAGAACATAACCCCTGTACTCTTGGCTTCTTAGTGGTTTCTAAATGCAAATTGAAGTGTTGGTTTTAAATTTTAAAGCATGTGGCTTGGCACTGAGGTACTTGTTGCACCATCTTCTGCAATTGCTGTCACTCCCCCCCCAACACATGTCCCCAAGAGAACCTGCTAGCAGCCCCCCATTTCTACAAAGTGAGGGGGTCAAGGCTTGGAGGTGCTCTTTTTCTGCTGATGAACCTATATTTTGGAGTAAGTTCCCCACAGAGATTGAGTCTGTCCCTACACTATCAACTTTCCACAGGCTATTCAAAATGGAAACTTTTCACAGAGCATTTGAGGTAGGAATTGATACCCTTGGTTGTAGTGCTGTGATATGTTAGGATTGGTTTATTTGCTTTATTTGTTTTTTTTTACCATGGTCATTTTATTATTTTGTATTGATGGATGTGGTGGGGATAAATCCAATAAATATATGTATGTGTTTGACTTAGCAGGACTAGTGCTATCTTTTATTATCCCCATGGCATTAATGATAGCAAAATTTCTCTAATGGGTTTTGCATAGCATATCTGCATTTTGGAATCTGTTTCTTTATCCACTTATATTTTCTCTTCATAGATATTTTATAGGAACCTCAGTTTCAACATTTTCTTTCCGCATTCATGAGGAAAGAGAAATTCTGGGTTTTGACCCCAAAACAACTTACAACAGATTTTGTGGAGATGATGAGAAAACCTGTGAACAGCCAACTCACTGGAAAATTGAATATTAATATATTCAATCTGTTGAACTGCAGCTGCCATCTCACCAAAGAAATTAAACAATTATTTTTGTGGAAAGAAATTGGTTTTAAATGTCTGTTTCTTTTTTTCATTGTTTCTAATGTTAAACACAAGTGAATGGTAATACAGTATCTTATTTCTTAAACAATTTACAGTGGTCAGTATTATGGCTGTAATTCAAAAAAAGCAAGGTGTTCAACTTGCCTCTAATCAAACCATCAAGGTGGACCAGTTCACTTTAACCCACTACTTTGCTTCACCAGAAGATCCCGCAGAAGTGACCATTGAAGGCTGAGCTGAACCTTTGGAACTACAGACCCCTCAAAACTTTGCAAAACAGCCTGAAAGAGGTCACTTCAGTCACGGGTTTGATCAATGCAAAACACACTTCAAGGATTCATACATTCCTAGTTTTCTGAGAAGTCACATAGATGTCTCCCATTTTAAATCTGATCAGATAACATTTTCTAATGCAATTAACTTGTTTCTAAAACGTTTTGCTGGAACTAAGTTTGTTTACAAAAACAAAAGATTTTAGATATAACTAATTTAATGAATTGTGTAAGAACTTGCAATTCCATTTTATTTGTGAACTGGGAAGAAAGTACAAGGTATATATGTGGCTAAACAGAGGTTGTATGCCCTAGTCAAGTTGGTTGTTATGAGAAATTTTAAATTGCCTAAATTGTTCTCTCTCATTTATGTCATTTTTCTTTTGCCTTTTGTTAATTTACTAAGCTATGCCTTGTTATCCTGAGTTGTCTCAGAAAACCAAATGTTCACTTGCCAATTTATTATGACTAACAGAGTTGTTTCACCTTTGTATAAAAAGTTAGTAACATTCCTGGGTAAGGTTGGTTTCATAGCCAGTGTTGACTATAAAAATAAGGTCACACCTTTCCATATCTGCAACAACTGAAAGATGCAGTTATCTGCTTCCACTTTCCAGTAGTCTGGTCATTCTTCATAATTTAGCACAAGAAGAAAAAAAGAAATTGGCAAGATACAACAGTTCAACTGTGCTGCTAGAGTGAAAGCAAAATGAGTTTATGGACATTCCTTATGTGGATTTTTGTTTTTTCTATCTGTATCGTAGGGATAAGAAGAGTTTTATCTTTTTAGTTCTTGGTGTGTTCCCTGAGCTTGGTTGTATCCCTGCAGACATTTCATTACCAGGCAAAGTAACATCAGTGCAGGACATGTCTGCAGGAAAACAGTCAAGCTCGGAGAACCCCAGGAACCCCACAGATCAATCCTGAGTGACACACATTCTCTACTATTGGAGTAGAATAGTTACCTTTCTCTCACCCTCATACTTTTCTTGAAGTTACTTATCCTTTGCTCACTGTTCCTCTCTTGTATCCTCTAGCTGAAATGTTACAATAGCAAATAATTGTCTTTATCAGGTACTTGTCAGTATCTAAGATGTCCTGGAATCTTCCTTAAAACCAAGAAGCAGGCAGTCTCTTAAAATTCTACCTGCAAACTATTTTTTCTTGTCCTCTTTTCAGAACTCAGTTAAAATGTGCCATAAATGAACATTTGCTAGATAGTAAAATAGAGGCTTCGTAGTTAGGAAACCCTGTACCTGCTCTACTTTTTTTATCTCAGTTCCGTTCTTGAAATAACACACCGAGAGTGTTTGTGTTCTACCGCCATGAAAATTCAGAATTACAGGAAAAATGTAAGAGCTGTATTCAGCCCTGCAATGAGTGGGAGCAACTATGAAACTCATGGAACCAACACTTTTGCTCCTTTTTCCCCCAGCCTTCTTTGGTTCTATAATTTTAAGTTGCTTTATTCAGCTAGGCAGAGATGACTTTGAAAGAAGAAATCAATCTGACCTGTGCTTTCAAATTAGAACAATTAGAAAAAGGGGGCAGAAAGAGAGATTGAGGGTCACATGCATTATGATTATATGGATCATTTAAAGATAAGCCAGTGTGTTCACTTCCGTTTTAATTTGTACTACTTTCCAATGTAATATGGTCTCCAATAAAAAGAATCTTCTTAAGTTTCTGTTGTCTTTCTGAATATTACAGGTAAACAGCCTGTACAGAATTAAGGTTTCACACAACTAAATTCTTAGTAAATATTCAGTTTACACTTTGCAGTACAGACTGTCCTAGAGAATATCTATGTACTTGCTAAGAGTCAACACTGACCTAATGGCACATAATCAGTCAAAGCATTGGGATGATCCTGCTTATTGAAGGACAAGTTTTGTTGTCACACTTATTACTTTTTTTTTACTCAGTGATTATTGCTATCAGTAGTTTGTCCTTACCTTAATATACTTGCATTCTGCCATTGATTTGTAATCACTTTTGTCTCCAAGATTTGAGGAGTAGCATAAGCTCACTAGACACATTACGTAATTAGTGTCATAAACTCTTCCAGCTTCTGCATGTTTTGATATCAGTGGTATCTAGCAGCCTCAAACTGATTATTCTGATAGCAGATTCATCCATCATGTATGTCATGCTTAGCCTCAAATGTTACTTATATTCCACTCATAATAAATACATCAGTATATACCCTTGGATATTCTTCTGACTACAGGTAGTCCTTGCTTAACAGCCATTTGTTTAACAACGGTCCGAAGTTACGACAGCCTCGGAAAAAGTGCTTTATGACCTGTACTCACACTTACAACTGTTGCACCACCTTCACAGTCATGTGATCATAATTCAGACACTTGGCAGCCGGCTCGCGTTTACGACCAGTTGCAGCGTCCTGTGGTCACATGATCGTGATTTGTGACCCTTTTTACCAGTTTCCAGCAAAAAACGTCCATTGGGAAAGCTGGATTTACTTAACGACCGTTGTAAAATCAGGTCAGGTCACGTGGTGACTCACTTAACAACCGCACCGCTTAACAACCAGTTTTCTGGTCCCTATTGTTGTTTTTAAGTGACGACTACTGGTATAGTGTTTCCTCTTGTACTTCTACTATCAAATGCCTCTGATGCCAAGCCATTCCTTAATTGTATTTTTCAAATTCAATTAGTATTCTGACCAGATTTTTGTACTATTTCATATCAAAACTTGTAAGGCACAAAAAACCAGGAGAGAAAATAATAAAATGAGCTAAAATACAACATAGGTGTATTTAGCACTAATATGCTAAAAAAAACCCTAAAACATTTTTAAAAATTAATAAACTACTGGATGATTAAAATAGTATACTAATATACTAATTTTCAAAAGTGCTAAAATACTGCACAATAGCAGACCAATGTTAAAGATTAATTTATGGCTTCAGATATTAATAACATGAACTACATAACAATTTATAAGATCAATATAAGATTGAATGAAAGGGAACGCCATAGATTTCTATTTTCCTACATTTGGTGGTGTTCTTATGACAGCATAGTATCCAGCAAGCTGCCAAACAAAGTCAAACAAATTTGCCACAAGATTTCAGAATGTATCTGCAAGTAGATAGTATACATAAAAATGATCCAGAGCGGCTTCCGGTGGGAACATGGCCAACTGAGCAGCTGTGTCCGCGAGCTCCGCAGACAGAACTGGCATCGTGGTGATTATTTGGGCTCAGGCAGGCTTTTTCCTGAAGCCCTGGAGTGCTTTCACGGCAAAGAAAGCGCTCGGAATCATCCCATTTGCTCTCCAGAACGGCGACTTGCAGCCCGAGAATCGCAAACAGCATTCCCCTTTCTGCACGTAGCCCCTGGCAGCAAAGAGGGCCAGGGGTCTACATAGGTTTAGGGAAACACAGAAGAAGAAGAATCATTCCTAACAGAATGGATGTAACTGAACTGGACCAAATAAAAGTAAGAACTCTTTTGAAACTATTATGCTTGGGTGGGCTAAGTGTGTTAAGATCAAAACCTATATTTCTCTAACATGCTCATTAATGCTATTTTGAATAAAAAAAACTCCTTTCTGTGTGTGCTTATTGCTCCGCTGCACTAAGCTCTGCTCCATTCAGAGGTCCTAGCAGTTCACTAATGGCAATCATATGGTCATGGGCCCAGACTTTTACAAAAGGAGAATTTATTTTAATAGAGAGAGAAAAAACAGCAAAATTTTTCATTTTTGGCTTGTTTTGTTTTTGCATGAGCATTGTTGTTTTTGAGAGAATACTCATTGTACATGCTGAGGAGGTTATCTTGCACAAGAAAATAGCCATAAAGCATAAAGGAAATATTTTTTTTTCTTTTTGAAAGTGATTTTTAAACTTTTTGCTTAGATAAAATGGCCAGTGTAAATTGTAAGGCCATAAAATGGCCTTACAATCCGGTAATTTTTAAACTAAAACCCGGAGAGTTTTATCCCTGGAAAATTTGGGTGGAAAGGCAGGCAAGGATTTTTAATCTGCATAATATTTTGAAGGAAGATCTTCCAAGTTCAGATTCAGAAGGCTGTGAAAACTGGGTAGCCAATGATCTTAAACTCCAAGGACTAATCTTGAATTCCTTGGATGGCCAAATGATGGTGCAGATACAGCACAGGGAAACTGCAAAAGGAATGATGGAGGAATTGTTTGAACTCTTTGGGGAAGGAGGAGATTCCCAAGTTATTAATTTGGTGAGAGAGTTATCCAATGTAAAGCTCCAACCAAATGGAAATATTGATGAGCATATTTCCAAAATTCAATCATTACTGCACAAGCTTGCTTGCAATGATATAATTTTGGATAATAGGATGCAAGTTGGATTTTTATTGGGATCTCTGCCTCAGAGTTTTTCGAGTTTTGCTGCCAGCTATAGGGGATCCAGACAACCCCTATCAGACTTGATTCAAGAATTAAAGTCTGAACATTGCAAGCAGGCCTCCTATAGAAATTCATATCAAAACTTGTAAGGCACAAAAAACCAGGAGAGAAAATAATAAAATGAGCTAAAATACAACATAGGTGTATTTAGCACTAATATGCTAAAAAAAACCCTAAAACATTTTTAAAAATTAATAAACTACTGGATGATTAAAATAGTATACTAATATACTAATTTTCAAAAGTGCTAAAATACTGCACAATAGCAGACCAATGTTAAAGATTAATTTATGGCTTCAGATATTAATAACATGAACTACATAACAATTTATAAGATCAATATAAGATTGAATGAAAGGGAACGCCATAGATTTCTATTTTCCTACATTTGGTGGTGTTCTTATGACAGCATAGTATCCAGCAAGCTGCCAAACAAAGTCAAACAAATTTGCCACAAGATTTCAGAATGTATCTGCAAGTAGATAGTATACATAAAAATGATCCAGAGCGGCTTCCGGTGGGAACATGGCCAACTGAGCAGCTGTGTCCGCGAGCTCCGCAGACAGAACTGGCATCGTGGTGATTATTTGGGCTCAGGCAGGCTTTTTCCTGAAGCCCTGGAGTGCTTTCATGGCAAAGAAAGCGCTCGGAATCATCCCATTTGCTCTCCAGAACGGCGACTTGCAGCCCGAGAATCGCAAACAGCATTCGCGCTGATCGGGTAAGAGCTGCCGGGAGACCGGGATGTCATCATTTCCAAACCACGCTGCAGCCTTAAAGAGACACTAAGTTGAGCCACTCCATTTCTAAATCACCCAATTTATATTTTTTTCAAGTTTATGTACCCCAAGAGAGGCTTTCTACAGCAAGGAGAAGCGAAATCTCTTGGTGCCTATCGTTATTTCTGGATTAATTTTTTTTTAAAAATTAAGCTCTGACTTGTTTTCCCATTTAAATATTAAGGAGGACTGAGAATAAATAATTACCTCCTTGCTATTATTTTTGTATTGAATTTGAAGGATTTAATATTTTCCTACATGTTGAATCTGCTTTCTGTTCTCTTTCCTTGGGAGCTGCTTGTTAGCATACTTTCTCTTGTGTCAACAACTTTCGGTAACTTTCCATTAACTCATTAACTCCTATTCGTGCTAGTCAAGTATCTAGGGGGCACCATAATCTACTGCCTGAAGCATGGAGGATTTCAAGGAGACTTTCTCAGAGTTTCACTGTGAGCTTCGTTGTGAGTTTAAACAGTTCTTTTATGATGTCTCTCAAACTATTCTGCAAGATATTTGGGACAATGCAGAAAATATCAGCTTTAAAATGTGTCATCTGGCTGAGGATGTTCTGGAAGAAGATGAAGATTTTAACAAAGATAGAGATACATCTACTGACAGCAAGATTAAATCGTTTGTTGAAACGCCAGACAACTATTACATTTTGGTGTTGAAGGGGTTAAAGGGACTTTGAGTTGCAAATGACAAAAGGAGTTGTTTTTCTGATGGAATGTTGTGGGAAAGAAGTGGCTCTGTTCTGTGGGAGGTTTTTTGCTGAGAAGTCTGAGTTTCTATGGGGGGCAGTTGGGCTGTTTGATTTTTGTATGAAAAATGCCTTGTGTGTAAAATGAAGATATGTAAATGCTTTAGTGTATTTTGAAGTCGGGTAAAGATTTAAAAACGTTTATCTGGATTGATATTAAGGCTTGTATGATTCTATTTTTCTTTAATGGTTTGGATTAAGGTTTATTGGATTTTTAAGATTTGTTTTATTTATAAGATTTATAAGGTATAATAATAATTGCTTGGTAGCAATTCGAAAGCATGCAGATGCAAAAGTAGATTACCACTTCGGTGGGTTGGTAACAGCGTTCCGTACGCATCATGCCAGCCACATGACTGTGGAAGTGTCTTCGGACAACACTGGCTCTTCGGCTAACAAACGGAGATGAGCACCGGCCCCTAGAGCCGGACACGACTGCACAAATGAACCTTTACCTTTAGGTTTAATAGGGTTATAGTAGATTGTTATAGTATTATTAATTATAAAAGTAGACACTTTATATTTTTTTATAATTTGACTTTAATGTAGTGGACAGAAATGTATAGAATAGTGGTAGGAAGGAAATAATTGAATGAATGTTGTTTTGGGGGGGAAGTTGATTTGGAGGTTTATATATTTTTCTTTTTTTTAATATAAGGGGAAGGAGCAATTGTATTTAGTGATTTTTATAATGTATTAATGGAATATTTATAGAAATAATGTGATCTTGGTTTGATGTACTGTAGAGTAAGGGATTGATTATGGAAATTGCTTTATATTCTTGTTGAAAGTTGGAAGTCACTTCTTTATGTAATCTTTAAAATTCTTTTTCTTGTGTTTCACTCTTTTTTAGGTTTTTTATTTTTGTAGTTTTTTTTTCTTTTTGTAATTTTTATCTTTGTTTCAAACTTAATAAAATTCTTATAAAAAAATGATCCAAACTACCTGGGAAATTTTGTAATGGGGGCAATCATAGAACTTTGGATGTCCCTATAGGAACATTACTTTTTTTTTTAAAGGCTGTTTCTGCACACCTCCCCACATGGACAGTGTCTCACATTAGTAATGTTACTGAAAGGAAGATGTTAAAAGGCACAAGAGTGAACTCTCTGAAATACCTTAGAAGAGTACGTTATGATATCATGCTGCCTGGGATAATGTAACCAGATCCCATCTTGAGGGATTTTATCCTTTGAGTTCCTGTCTGTAACTCTGCTTCAACAGCTCTCTTGCTCAGTCATAGCCTATTCCTGCCAATATCTGGGAAGAAATCATCTTCTGCAGTATTTTCCTCTTCCAAAAAGCATGGAAAGGATTTACCAAAGTTGGAAGGGCCAAGCCTTGTGAGGAGCAGTTCAACTATTAAACAAAAATTTAAAAAAATCATCTAGGCTGTTACTCCATTGCTTTTTAGAGTTACATGACCTGCCACATTAACCCACAAAGCTTTATTCTCACCTCCTCTTCCATGATTCCTGAATTTGGATCATACTAGAGAGTATGATTTGGGGGGACTAGAAATATTACTTCATTTGACTATTAAAATAAAAATTACTATGTTTTGAATTTAAAAAAATATTCACATGAGGATCTCTCTTCATCTTATTCTGAAACAATCCTGTGAGATGGGTTGGCCTGACAGAGAGTGACTGTCTCAAAGTTACCCATTAGTGGCATTCTATGGCTGAGGATAGACCTGAACCTGGATCTCCCCAGCATTTTACTCCAGCATTTTAGTCATTACATCAGCACTGGCTCTTTTAAATTAGAGGTACTACACAGTTCTTCCCTGTCCAGTGGAAGGTCTTTGATTTTAAAGTATCTCAAGAAGACAAGAGATGTAGAGTAAGTGGCATTATAGATTCTTTTTCAAAATCACCTAAATTAGTGGCCTTCACATCTGATACCCACAAATTCCATAGTTTAAACTTCTTTATAAGCATATGTAAAGAAGGATTTTGCTTTTGCAGTCCTAAATTGCCTCATATTTAGTATTAATGGATGCTATCTAATATTGGGATGAGAGAAAACTTATCTCTATCTACTTTTCACACCATACATTATAATATAGACCTCAAATCATGATTTTCTGATGGGGGAACTGCTCTTATCCCCTAATCCTTTGAGGGGAGGTTGATTTTTTTATACCATTTAAATAATTCAATTTTTTTTTTAGGTTTGGTAACCAGAACTATACATAGTATTCCTCGTGTGGTCTCACTATAAATGTATATATGGGCAGTACTGTTTTATTTTCAGTTCCCTTCCTAATGGTCCAAACATAGAATTTGCTTTTTTTTTTTTTTAAATTTACTGACGCTGAACGCCGTTGGCATGTTTGGGAGAAGGAAGCGTATGCTGTAAAGGCGGCTCTGACTACTTGGAGACACCTCTTGGAAGGTGCTAAACACCCTTTCGAGGTGTGGACTGATCATAAAAACCTTCAAGCCGTACAGACACCTCAACGGTTAAATGCCAAACAGCTTCGCTGGGCCCAATTTTTCAGCAGATTTCAATTTACTCTCCATTTCTTTGCTGGTAAGCGCAATTTCATGGCTGATGCCTTGTCCCGCATGCCTCAGCATGACAGCCAACGCGGAGAGATATTGGACACTGTTTTTTCGAAAACTCAGTTGGGTCTCGCTGTCACCACTCGCAGACAAGCTGCACAACCTCCTACAATGCTGCCTGCCCCTCAGCCCTCCACTTGGCTAGACAACATCGCCTCCGCTTTGCAATCTGACCCTTGGTTCTAGGATCACAAATCAACGCTGCAATGCAAAGGAAATCAATGGTATTTTTCTGATAAGCTGTACATACCTTCTTTACGCAGAGAAGCGCTCCGACATTCTCATGATCATAAAACAGCTGGAGATTTTGGATTTACAAAAACTTTACATTTGTTGCGCCGACAATTCTGGGGGCCGTCCTTATGCAAAGATGTCAAAGACTATGTCACTCAATGTCCAACCTGCGCTCAATCCAAACGGAAAGTTGGAAAGCCGCAGGGTCTCTTGTAACCGGTTGTGTCTCCTACTCGACCCTGGGACGAAATAGCTATGGACTTTGTTGTGGAATTACCTGACGGTGAAGGCCATACTGTCTTTTGGACTGTAATTGATTTGTTCTCCAAACAAGCCCATTTTATCCCATGTAAGATCCCTTCTGCTAAGCGTTTGGCTAAACTCTTTCTCCTACACATCTACTGTGCACATGGCTGTCCCTTGCGTATAATCTCTGATCGTGGTTCCCAATTTACCACTAAATTTTGGAAAGCGTTCCTGAAACTATTGGGAACTACCCACTCGCTCAGCTCGGCGAACTATCCAGAGACCGACGGAGCATCTGAACATGTTCAGGCGACTCTTGAACAATACCTCCGCTGTTACCTCAATTATCAACAAGATAACTGGGTGGAGTTACTCCCTTTTGCTGAAGCCGCTTACAACAATGCAGTCCACTCTTCTACTGGATTATCGCCTTTCAAAGTAGTTCATGGCCATGATTTTGTTCCTATTCCAGATCTCCACCTCAATCTACCCGCCAACCACTCCCCTCGTGACTGGAGTGATTTGGTCGCTTCCTCTTGGCCTGCTATTCTCAAGGCTCTCAAACAGGCTCAACAGACTTACAAACATTTTGCTGATCGCAAGCGAAAACCTCAATGGAACATACAACTGGGCGATCTTGTCTATCTGTCCACCAAGTTATTGAACACTACTCGACCTTCAAAAAAGTTATCTGCCAAATTCCTTGGTCCGTTTCCTGTTGTCGCTGTTATAAACCCTGTCACTGTCCAGTTGCAGTTGCCTAAATATCTTCGTCGCCTTCATCCTGTATTCTACTGCAGCCTTTTAAAGCTGCACACACCTTCTGCAGTCTGGCATCCGGACACGCGCTCCCCTATGCCTATCCTCGTCGATGGGGATGAACATTTTGAAATTGACCAAATCCTTGATTCCAGAATCTACAGAAATCACCTCCAGTACTTGGTTTCTTGGAAAGACTTTCCTGATCCTGAATGGCTTCCTCCCTCCAGTATACATGCTTCTAAACTCATTTCCCATTTCCACAAGAAGTACCCTCTTAAGCCTGCATAATTGTTTCTCTATGCTAAATTTTCCGCTTATATTTTTCAGATGGGGCGCTATGTCATAGTCTCCGATTCAAAGCTTCTGGGGTTTGTATCGGAGATAATGACATGGAAAGAGTTAACAGGGGAAGAGGCCATGCCGGCATATGTGAAACTGCTGTCTGCCAATGGTGGTTTACGTCAGCGTTTGTCTGGAGACCCGGAAGTACCATCTCAGTGGTTGAACAGGGGGGTGGGATTTAGGGCCATATATCAGTGTCTGTTGCGCGCGCTTTTGTTCAGTAGCAACTTTCTTTTTCTAACTGTAGTAACTTTTAGTAAACAGTTTTCCATTGTGCATGGTGTGAGACTGTTGATTCTAACCCTGAGTTCTACAAACGTGACAGAAGCTTGGATTTTTGGGGTAAATATCTATCGACTAATACTTGCTTACAATGAGCTGCATTTGCTATTTTTTGGTCCTTTCAACCAATCTGAATGGGTCTTTTTGGAGCTCTTAACAGTCCCGTTTTGATATCAGCACTGAACATGGCATCTTACTGCTCATCCCTAATTCTGGATCATTTATAAGCAAATTGAAAAGTACTGGTCCAAGTATTCAGTACTGACATGTTGGCCATCAAATATCCCAAGTATTCAGTGCTGACATCTTTAGAAAAGCCTTGAAGGTTAGGTGACACAAAACATACTTTTGTTGAAGACAGCTGAGTTCTTTTTAATAAATTCCATTGTTCTGTATATTTTTTTATTTTAAATACTTTGTAGCACTTTATGCGGAAAGGACATTAAGCTAAAATGCCTATAGTCTCTGTATCTTCTCTGGCTTCTTTTTTTAAAATTGCACACTTTACAGACTTTGGGAACAGATGCTAACCTTTGAAAAATTCATTTTTTTTTCTTTAAGAACTCTCAGACAAATACCATTTGGACCTATTTTTAATCTGGTCAGTAGGCTTACAACTTCGTATTCTATGACTGATGTTTGTTTTTAATTATTTTGATTATCTTCCTGAAAAAGCTAGTTCAGGCATAAGCCTATGTTGTATGTCCTCCCCAAGGAAGATGAAAGCAAATGCTGTACTTTATTAACTGTGTCTGCACTATCCAGCATATTTTTAATGCTCTGTCATTAAAATAGTCTCCCAATAGTCTCCCAATAGTCTCATTGTTTTCTTTTTTCTTTTTGTTCCTAATATATTTTATGAAAGTCAGTTTGGTGTAGTTGATAAGGCACCAGGCTAGAAACTGGGAGCCCTACCTTAGGCACGAAGCCAGCTGGGTGACTTTGAGCCAATCACTCTCTCTCAGCCCTAGGAAGGAGGCAATGGCAAACCATTTCTGAAAAACCTTCCCAAGAAAACTGGAGGGCAATCACCAGGAGTCTGTTGGAGGTCCCAATCAGTATGCCTCATTAGCATATGAGAAGTTCATTCTAGGATGACTCTCTGTGCTTCTGGAGGAAGCTATATGTTGGTCCTCCCACTTCCTCTCTCTCTCTTTCTCTCTCTGCCTTTTGCCACCATCGAAGGAGCATGCAGCTGCTGAGCTCCTCTCCATCGAGAGGCCATGCCTAGGCCTCAACTCCAGAAGCTTTCCCCTTTCTGCACGTAGCCCCTGGCAGCAAAGAGGGCCAGGGGTCTACATAGGTTTAGGGAAACACAGAAGAAGAAGAATCATTCCTAACAGAATGGATGTAACTGAACTGGACCAAATAAAAGTAAGAACTCTTTTGAAACTATTATGCTTGGGTGGGCTAAGTGTGTTAAGATCAAAACCTATATTTCTCTAACATGCTCATTAATGCTATTTTGAATAAAAAAAACTCCTTTCTGTGTGTGCTTATTGCTCCGCTGCACTAAGCTCTGCTCCATTCAGAGGTCCTAGCAGTTCACTAATGGCAATCATATGGTCATGGGCCCAGACTTTTACAAAAGGAGAATTTATTTTAATAGAGAGAGAAAAAACAGCAAAATTTTTCATTTTTGGCTTGTTTTGTTTTTGCATGAGCATTGTTGTTTTTGAGAGAATACTCATTGTACATGCTGAGGAGGTTATCTTGCACAAGAAAATAGCCATAAAGCATAAAGGAAATATTTTTTTTTCTTTTTGAAAGTGATTTTTAAACTTTTTGCTTAGATAAAATGGCCAGTGTAAATTGTAAGGCCATAAAATGGCCTTACAATCCGGTAATTTTTAAACTAAAACCCGGAGAGTTTTATCCCTGGAAAATTTGGGTGGAAAGGCAGGCAAGGATTTTTAATCTGCATAATATTTTGAAGGAAGATCTTCCAAGTTCAGATTCAGAAGGCTGTGAAAACTGGGTAGCCAATGATCTTAAACTCCAAGGACTAATCTTGAATTCCTTGGATGGCCAAATGATGGTGCAGATACAGCACAGGGAAACTGCAAAAGGAATGATGGAGGAATTGTTTGAACTCTTTGGGGAAGGAGGAGATTCCCAAGTTATTAATTTGGTGAGAGAGTTATCCAATGTAAAGCTCCAACCAAATGGAAATATTGATGAGCATATTTCCAAAATTCAATCATTACTGCACAAGCTTGCTTGCAATGATATAATTTTGGATAATAGGATGCAAGTTGGATTTTTATTGGGATCTCTGCCTCAGAGTTTTTCGAGTTTTGCTGCCAGCTATAGGGGATCCAGACAACCCCTATCAGACTTGATTCAAGAATTAAAGTCTGAACATTGCAAGCAGGCCTCCTATAGAAATTCCAAGCAGAACCATCATGAGACAGGCTATTTTACAAAGGCGCCTCAGGGCAAAGATGATGGTCAGGAACAGAGGAGCAATTAAAAAACAAAGAAACCCATCAAGTGCCATTTTTGCGGCAAGAATGGCCACCTAAAGAAAAACTGTTGGGCAAGGAAGGCAGATCAGAAAAACAAAGAGAAAGCTCCAGATGCAACTCTTCTTGCATTTTCAGCCATTAATAAAAGTCACTCCTCCTTCATCATGGACAGTGGATGCAGCATGCATATGCTGAAGGATTGAAGTCTCTTTATTGAGTTGAACCCAAGTTCAAAAGAAGAGATTGGCTTGGCTGATGGAAGAACAATCCCAGTGGAAGGAGAAGGTCGTGGTATCCTAAGGTGCGGAAATGGCGCCACTCAGAGGGATTTGATTGCAACTAACACTTTGTATGTTCCAGGCTTAAGCTTAAACCTGATTAGTGCATCTGTGCTCATGAAGAAAGGCCATACCATTCAATTTAAAGGTGACAAATGTGAAAAAAATGGATCAAAAAGGTGTCTTTTTAACAGGATTCCTGGATCAGGGATTAATGTTTCTCAATTGTGAAAGGCCAGACATGGCATGCATGGCCAGTCACCGAAGAAAGGAGGATTCAAGTGCAATTCTCCAAATGAAGAGAAATGAATTGACAGGCAGTTTGGAAATCAAGGACTGTGGTAAGTCTGATGCAAGGTACAAAACTTGCATATAGGGAAAGGCCACTAGACCTGCAATTCCAAAACAAAGCACCAGGAGCTCTAAACAGCCCCTTGAGCTAATTCACACTTACCTGTGTGGGTGTCAGGGAGATAACGGGCGGCGAAGGAGGGGGCTCCCTCCAGGAAGGGAAGCACATGCGTAGTACTGAATCACTATGTTTCCCTCCCAAGAGATTGAAAAAAGCCCCGCCCTAGGTTTGTGGACTTATTCTTTGGGCATTACCACTTCATGTTTAGTCTAGATGGATTCTGTTAGGGTAGTAGGATAATAAATCACTAGAGCTTGATTCCAGCCTCAGCGTGTTATTTCTACGCCCGAAGTCAGGACAGTGGGCCAATTCAAGCATCTGTTGGGGGTAACATTTCAAAAGAGAAAAGAATCAAATTAGATTTCAAAGCAAAGGGAGGAATCTTATTGGGGCACCCACTGGGAAGCAAAGGATATATAGTTCCAGATCCTAAGACTGGCTCAATCCACACTTGCAGAGTGGTGCATTTTGATAAAACAGAGCCAAATAAAAATCCTCTAGCCAATAGCACTGCAGAAGGGGGAGGTGAAGAAGGTTTGTTCGAGGTACTTTACCCAGTGTTTCCAGATGCAGCGAGCAGGCAAACCCAGAGAGAGGAAGTTGAGATGGAAACTCTGCCTGAGTCAGACGATGAGGAACCAGGAGGGACAAAAGGGGCAGAGATGCAGTGTGATCCAGACCTGAGTCCTGTTCCAGACCTGAGACGCTCATCGCGACCCAACAAGGGAGTTCCAGCCAAGCGACTGTCCTACCTTGCAGGGGTGGCATTGCTGAGGGAGCCTGCATCATGGAAGGAAGTGCAACAGCTGCCACCAGCTGAAGCAAGTAAATGGAGAGCAGCAGCGCAAGAGGAATTTGAGGCTCTGCAACACAACAACACTTGGACACTCATAAAGTTACCTGTTGGCAAAAAGGTCATTGGTTGCAAATGGGTCTTTAAGGCCAAACAGAATGAGAAGGGAGAAGTCCAAAGGTAAAAAGCTAGACTGGTAGCCAAGGGCTATTCACAAAAGTATGGGGAAGATTACGACCAAACTTTTGCACCTGTTGTGACCCACACAACAATTCGACTTCTTTTAAGTCTAGCAGCCAGTAGAAAAATGCAAGTAGAGCATATAGATATCAAGACAGAGTTCTTGCATGGTGAAATTCAGGAGGAGTTGTACATGCAACAACCTGAAGGGTTCACTGATCCAAAGAACAGGCATTTAGTGTGCAGGCTTCAGAAGGGGATTTATGGGCTTAAACAAGCAGCAAGGGCCTGGAATGTGAAATTAAACCAGATGCTAATAAAGCAAGGTTTCACTCAAGGCAAAGCTGATCCCTGCCTTTACACACGACACAAGAATGGCAGAGACGTGTTCATTCTGACATTTGTAGACGATTTGATTCTCTGTTATGTGGATCAAAGGGACATTAATGAACTTGTATCCAACTTAAACACGGAAGTAGAGGTGAAATGTCTTGGGAAGGCAAGCCACTACTTGGGGATACAAATTGACAGAGAAGAGGATGGAAGTGTTCTCCTCAGTCAGAGGCAAAAGATGCTAGAGTTATTGGAGAGCCTGGGACTGGAAAATGCAAATACAGTTCCAACTCTAATGAAGACAGACTTTCACAAAGTAAAGGACACTAGTGAACTATTGCCTCAGAACAATGGATACAGAGAGGCCATTGGGAAGCTGTTATATCTGTCAACCACAACAAGGCCAGATATTTCAACTGCAGTGGGGATCCTCTGCAGAAAGACCAGCACACCCACCCAAAGGGACTGGACAGGCATTAAGTGGGTGGCAAGATACCTAAAGGGAACTGCAGACCTGAAGCTTAAGCTGCCAGCAACTGATTCTCCTGAACTAGTGGGATACACTGATGCAGATTGGGCAGAAGATGTAACTGATCGTAAATCCACTAGTGGGAGTGTGTTTTTCTTTGGGGGAGGGGCTGTGAGCTTGGCTAGTTGCAAGCAGACTATATTGGCATACTCATCCACTGAAGCAGAATATGTCTCAGCAGCTGAGACATGCGATGAGGTGCAATGGCTCAAGTATTTACTTGAGGATCTGGGGGTTAGTAATCCTGCTCCAATAAGAGTCTTTGAGGACAAGCAAAGTTGTATAAGACTCTATCAAAGAAGGTGGGAGGGCAGACAAAGCACATGGATGTTCGCTACCACATGATTAGAGAGGCACAGGAGACGGGACTAATACATTTGGGCTATTGTCCCTCAGAAAGTATGATCGCTGACATCCTGACAAAGCCACTTGCAAGGGGTGTCTATCAAGACCTATGAAGTAAGTTAAATCTTGTGTAGGCATGATGCATGACTTTGATTTGAGAAGGGGTGTTGGAGGTCCCAGAAAATCAGCATCCCTCATTAGCATATGAGAAGTTCATTCTAGGATGACTCTCTGTGCTTCTGGAGGAAGCTGTATGTTGCTCCTCCCATTTCCTCTCTCTCTCTTTCTCTCTCTGCCTTTTGCCACCATCGAAGGAGCACGCGGCTGCTGAGCTCCTCTCTATCGAGAGGCCATGCCTAGGCCTCAACTCCAGAAGCTTTCCCCTTTCTGCACGCAGCCCCTGGCAGCAAAGAGGGCCAGGGGTCTACATAAGTTTAGGGAAACACAGAAGAAGAAGAATCATTCCTAACAGGATGGATGTAACTGAACTGGACCAAATAAAAGTAAGAACTCTTTAGAACAGAGCTTTCCACACTTTTCATGTTGGTGACACACTTTTTAGACATGCATCATTTCACGACACTCTTACAGCAAGGCACAAGGCAGGCACTAGGACCTGCACGGAATCCTGGCAGGGCTTGGAGGCAGCAGCAGCCGCGACACACCCAGACACTGCAGCCGACACACTAACGTGTCGCGACACACAGTTTGGAAAGCTCTGCTTTAGAAACTACTTTGTCTAAGCGTGTAATTCTTTATGCTTGGGTGGGCTAAGTGTGTTAAGATCAATAACCTATATTTCTCTAACGTGCTCATTCATCATCATTGGCGATCACTCGTAGCCAAGTAAGATTGTCTTCCAAAGGTAAAATTTTAACAGTGGATCCGTAAGTGGCTATAAAGGCCAATTCTGGATCCGCACAACCTCCCACAATGAGGGCATAGGTTTCCGGGTGGGAGACGGTCATGATGAGGGTTTGCCTGACGTGCCTTCCTTTTAGCTCTTTTCTCCCTTTCGCCCTGTACTCGTGCTTCTTCAAAGTCCATAGCGCCATTAATAAAGGCTGACCTCCAATTGAAACGCTCATGTGTTAGGGCTTCCCAGTTCTCAATGCTGATATTACATTTTTTTAAGTTAGCTTTGAGAGTATCTTTGAATCTCTTTTGCTGTCCACCAATATTCCGTTTTCCATTCTTAAGTTGTGAGTAAAGTAGCTGCTTTGGAAGACGATGGTCAGGCATTCGAACAACATGACCGGTCCAGCGAAGTTGATGTTGGATGATCATTGTTTCAATGCTGGTGGTTTTCGCTTCTTCTAATACGCTAACATTAGTCCGCCTATCTTCCCAAGTAATTTGCAGAATTTTTCGGAGGCAGCGTTGATGGAATCTTTCAAGAAGTTGGAGGTAGCGTTTGTAGAGGATCCATGTTTCACAGGTGTACAATAGGATCGGTAGTACAATGGCTTTGTAAACAAGCATTTTGGTCTCCCTGCGAATGTCCCGATCCTCAAACACTCTACGCTTCATTCGGGAGAAAGCTAACTCTCAGAGCTCAGGCGATGCTGAATTTCAGCGTCGATGTCGGCTTTTGTAGATAGATGGCTGCCGAGATAAGAAAAGTGGTCGACATTTTCTAGTGACACACCTTTAAGCTGGATTGATGGCGCTGCGGAGGGATTGGTTCGAACTTGCTGGTAAAGCACTTTGGTTTTTTTAATGTTAATCGAGAGGCTGAGCTTTTCATATGCTTCTGCAAAGATGTTTAGGATAGTTTGAAGATCTTCCTTGTAGTTTGGAGGAAGTCAGTAAAGCCACTAAACAAATGAAAAATAACAAAGCTAGTGGACCTGATGGGATTCCTGCTGAAGTCTTTAAAGAAGGCGGGCCTGAACTTACACAACAACTTCATAAGCTCATCGAAAAAATCTGGATGAGGGAGGAGATTCCAGCACATTAATTAATTAACTTTTTAAAATTAATTAATTAATTAAATTAATTAATTGACGTGCTCATTAATGCTATTTTGAATTAAAAAAACTCCTTTCTGTGTGTGCTTATTGCTCCGCTGCACTAATGGCAATCATATGAAAAAGCTAGTTCAGGCATAAGCCTATGTTGTATGTCCTCCCCAAGGAAGATGAAAGCAAATGCTGTACTTTATTAACTGTGTCTGCACTATCCAGCATATTTTTAATGTTCTGTCGTTCAGCAGCCCAATAGTCTCCTCGGTTTCTTTTTTTTGTTCCTAATATATTTTAAGAGAGTCAGTTTGGTGTAGTTGTTAAGGCACCAGGCTAGAAACTGGGAGCCCTACCTTAGGCACGAAGCCAGCTGGGTGACTTTGAGCCAATCACTCTCTCTCAGCCCTAGTAAGAAGGCAATGGCAAACCATTTCCAAAAAACCTTGCCAAGAAAACTGCAGGGCAATCACCAGGAGTCAACACTGACTCGAAGGCACAAATACATATGTATATATTGAAGGCACAAACATACATACATACATCTTGTTGTTGATTTTCTTCCAGGATGGAATAACTCTTGCTTGGTAGTAATAACATGATTGATAACCATGAACCAGCATTGCAATTTAGCCACAAAAAAAAGAAAAAGGATTCTGAAATTCTGCAATCAGTTGTGGATACCATGTGTTCAGAAGGACACTGACAAACTGGAATATGTTCAGAAGACAGCAACCAGATGGTTCCAGGCATCTAGAAACAAGTCCCATGAGGTACAGTTGACATAACTGGCGTGTTTAAGCGCAAGAGATGATTTGTATAATATGCCTATTTTGGCTTTTTCAGCTTCTGTTTCTCCTACCACAGTCCTTTCAAGCCTATTCCATCCACCTCTTCACCACTGCAGAAAACGTCCAACTGCTCTCCCCTTTCCACCATATTACGGCTTTCCCCGAGTATTCCAGTCCTTAGGAGAGCTATCACGTGACGCTGAAATTCACGATGAACTCTAGTATGTATGCGCGCGCCCCGCGAACACAAATAATTACCTACAGCTCTAACTAGAACTGCGCTAGAATAAATAATCTTGAGTTTAGGGCTTCGGAGCGCCCTCGGAGCTAGGGCCAGCAAGGCAGTTGCCTGAGGATAGAGAGACGCAGCTCACTGCGCAGGAGGCGCTCCGCAAGGAAACCTTGTCGCAGGGAGACAGGTAGGGAAGGAAACAGGAGGGACGGAGAGGCGGGGCAGGAAAAAGACGCCAGCCTCCAATCCAATAATACCCCAGAGGCCTTGAGGGGGGAGCTTCTCTCTTCCACGCTATTGGTGGAGCAAGCTGCCTTTTACGCGGTATGGCACCCAATGTGGAGCGCGGTGGGATGAAAGGCCAGAGGCGGCATCTCCCCGCAACCCCATCCCTCCGTGTGCGTGAGCGTCTGGGTAACTGCCGGGTAACCGGCAGTTCACGTGTTGTTTTGCTCTTCGCGGGGACGAGCCAAGTGCGAGAAGTAACTCGCTGCGTCCGTGGTGCTGAAACTGAAGGAGCTTGCGCAGTAGCCCCGGGCGGACGGAGGCGAAGGAGCGCGAGCTGACGGTACGAGCAGACCCCGAAGGTACCAGGGACAGGTGCCGCGCGCCGCGGCTCGCCCTCCTTGGAGTACCGTCCCATCCTGGGGGATGGCGAGCTCCCCCGTGCCGGAGTCGCCCAGCAGCTCCTCGGCTGGCCCCAATCTCAACAACAACAACAACAACAACAACAACCAGCAGCAACAACAGGAGCAGCAGCCGCCACCGCCGGGCGTGCGCAAGTGCGGCTACCTTCGCAAGCAGAAGCATGGCCACAAGCGCTTCTTCGTGCTTCGCGCCCCCAGTGGCGGGGCGGCAGCGGGGGAGGAGGCGTCGCCGCAGCAGCCCGCCCGACTGGAGTACTATGAGAGCGAGAAGAAGTGGCGGAGTAAGTCGACGGCACCCAAGCGGACTATCGCCCTCGACGCCTGCCTCAATATCCACAAGCGAGCCGATGCCAAGCACAAGCACCTCATCGCCCTCTACACGCGCGACGAGTACTTCGCCTTGGCGGCTGAAAGCGAGCCGGAGCAGGAGGCCTGGTACCAAGCGATCACGGAGCTGCTCCGCGAGAGCCAGGCCGCGGCGCAGGGCTCTCCTCGGCATCCGTCACAGCTGGCCTCCTGCGAGGACTTCAGCTACGGGCAACCGGGCTGCAGGCCCCCCTCGTCCGCCGCCTACCGCGAGGTGTGGCAGGTGACGCTGAAGCCGAAGGGACTCGGGCAAAGCCGCAACCTCACGGGCATACACCGCCTGTGCCTGGCGGCGCGCACGGTCGGACTGGTGCGGCTCAACTGCGATCGGCCCTGCGTGACGCTGCAGCTTATGAACATCCGCCGGTGCGGCCACTCGGACAGCTTTTTCTTCATGGAACTCGGGCGCTCGGCCTCGACGGGGCCCGGGGAGCTTTGGATGCAAGCCGACGACTCGGTGGTGGCGCAGAACATCCACGAGACCATCCTGGAGGCCATGAAGGCGCTGCGGGAGCTGGTGGAGTTCCGCCCGCGTAGCAAGAGCCAGTCCTCGTCCTCCTCGTCCGGCGGCGCCACCACAGTCGCTGTGACTGGCGGCGGCGGGGGATTATCGTCTATGTGCAGCCGGCCCATCTCTGTTCCCGGCCGCCGCCATCACGCCCATCACCCGCTGGCGCCTCTGCCCCCCAGCCAGACTGGCCTCCTCCGCCGATCGCGCACCGACATCCTGGCTGTAGCAGGGAGCAGCGGCAGCAGCGGCAGCAGCAGCAGCGGCAGCCAGGGCAGCCGGGTGCGGACCGCCAGCGAGAGTGATGGAATTAGGGCTGACTCACTGTCTGGCAGCCCCCTGAGCCCTGAAACCGGGCAAACCCCACACAGCCTTGGAATCAGGGCGGGCGGTAGCCTGCTAGGGGGGCCAACAGCGATCCTTTCTGGTGGCTGCCTAGCTTTAGGGCATTCTTCCTCCCTGGGGCCAAAGTTGACCACAGAGCCAAGCCTGGCCTCTCAGCGTTTACCCAGCTGCAGCGCCTCTGCCTCTGGTTCCCCCAGTGACCTAGCTGGCTTCATGGCTTTTGAGGAATTGGGCTCCAGTCCAGCTGGAGAGCTACTGCCTTTCTCATCTTCTTCAGCAACAAGCCACCATAGCAACACACCTGAGACTCCTCCTGGCTGGCAGTTGGATGGTTGCATTGCTATGGAACGGAGACCCCTTCGCCACCAGCCATACCCTTGTGGAGAGGACAAGGTCCCCAGGAAGCGCACTTACTCTTTGACAACACCAGCACACCAAGGCTCCTTGCCTCCTCCAGTTTCCTCTGCCTCCCTGGACGAGTACACACTCATGCAGGCCACCTTCTCAAGAGCGGGGTATTCTCCAAAGGTAACCTATACTCCCTATCCTGAGGATTACTGTGATGTGGACATTGGGTGTGGCGGCATCAGCAGCGACAGGTCACACTTAGGCTGCAGCGCACCTAAGGGGGATGGCTATATGCCCATGAGTCCCAGCATAGCATCGGTCGTGCCGTCGTTGCGGACTGATCCTGACGGCTATATGTCCATGCACCCCACCAGTGTGTCGGCCCCACAGCAGATCGCACAGCCTCATTCCTACAAGACCAACAGTGAGGTTTCCCCAGAGGATAGTGGCTACATGCGCATGTGGGGTACCAGTACCAGGCTGCCTGGAGAGAGTCCAGAAGAGAGATTGTCCAGTGAAGACTACATCAGTATGTCCCCTTTGCTTTTGCCCCCTTTGCATGGACCTTCTGCCTTGGACTCACCTGTGCTCTCTACTGATCATTTCAGTGCCCTGAGGCTCGGAAGCCAGGCTGGCTACTTGGGAAGCCTACCGCATGCATGCCAACAGCAGTCAGATTCTCACAGTGAGAGAAAGGACAATGACCAGTACGTGCTTATGAGCTCTCCAACAGGCAGGCAAAATTACACCCCCAAAGGGGAATTCTTTCTTGCTCCATGCAGCAGTATTGCAATGCGTTTATCCGCGTTGCATCACAGTCAAGCTCGAAGCTCTCTCGGCCAACAGACAGGCAATGCCCAGCCCAGCCCCCCTTCTTTAGGGCTTTTGCTACCCAGCACGAACGGGCAGTCTCTTCCAAAGGAACCCCAGAGTTCCAGTGGAGATTATGTCGACATTGGCTATGCGCTGGCACCAGCCTGTGAGCGGTCCCCCTCTCTGCTTAACCCTGGCTTAGGTGGGCGTAACGGCTCAAGGATTTCCAACTATATGAACCTCAACTTTGATGGTCCGCAGCCCAGTGCCATCTCCCTGGGGCCCTTGGAAGAAGTACTTTTGCCAGGATCCTGCCCTAACTCTGGGCAGCTAGACAAGCATTATTTGAAGATTGGCGTGCAGATGGCTTGCCTTTCCAGCCCGTCTTCTGAAGCCAGTGACTACACGGAGATGATTTTCACCACTGCCACCGCACCGCCCCAGCCCATCTCACATAAGCCAGAAAGTGTTCGTGTGGCCGGTCCCGGCCCTGGACTGAAGCAACTTGCCCTTCCTGGGGTGGAGGCCTTTGTTTTCGCTAGCCCTCCTTTTAATCCCAATCATGGAGCCAAAGTCATTCGGGCTGATCCTCAGGGGCGTCGGAGGCACAGCTCAGAAACTTTCTTATCGACCACCACAGTGACTCCTGTTTCTCCCTCCTTTGCACACAATCCTAAGCGGCAGAATTCTGCCTCTGTAGAAAATGTGTCCCTCAGGAAAAACGAAGGCTTGGGGGAGGAACAGAACAGCAGCCCCATGTGCCGGGAAACCTCAGCTGGCTTCCAGAACGGCCTCAACTACATTGCTGTCGATGCACTGGATGGAAGCCATCTGGCAACTGGAGACCAAGTCAAGCACAAAGGCAGGCCCCCTCTCAACGGAGGCATCGACGGCACTTACGCCAGTATAAATGTCCTGGCCCACAATCTGAGAAAAACATCTTTAGTGAAAGGTGAGTTTGCGAACTTACTCCGGCTCCCCTTTCAGTAACTCAGCTCTTGAAGGAGGGGTCACATTGGAGCCCAAGAAAACACAACATCAAGGCGCTTTGGCCATTTACTTTAAATTATTTTGCTGAACTTGAGGGGAGATGCTAGCTTAAGGTTATACGAAAGTATTCCAAATTTAAACATGTGAGTCTCAGCTAGCGCATTGCTATTTCTTAGTCCAGTAACATCTGGAAGCTGCAATTCTAGGAGCCATTCCTAATGCAAAGAAGTAGGACGCAGTTCAGAGTAAACAGGTAAATGCTCCTTCAGGTGGGGCTGGACTCCCGGTGATTTCGTAGATACAACCATGAAGTTTTCTTGGCTGCAATGTAAAACTCGTGTACCACTTCCTTCTTCCGGGGTGTTTTTTCAACTTCTCAGTCTAATCTGCATCTGCATCTGTGATATGCTCAGGAGAACTCTCCTCCAAGTCCTAATCTAGGGCAGTTCAGAGATCGGGAAAATGAACTCTCGGCTGCCATTTAGAGGTCCAGATTTTTGCAGCCTAGATACCATAGCCCTAACTGACCAGAACTTATCCTGCTTTGATTTTGAGATGAGCTACGTTAGCTAGGTTCAGAGTAATCATAAATAGAATTGTGCTATTGACATTTCTGCCTATCTGTCTTTTTTCTTTTGCTATAGAGATCTTAAGCTAGTCATGCTTTTATGCTCTCTCCTGCATGTTTTCTCCCACTGGGGAGTTCTTATTGCTCCACTCTGTTATGGAATGATAACACTATTTTTATTTATTTTACTGAAGAAAAACACAAGGGAATAAGGGACGTACCATATAGTTTGAGTGGACAGTATGTACACCGTATATAATACAAGAGATGAAAAACAAACCCTGAAAATGTATATTTATTTATTTATTTATTTATTTATTTTTATCCCGCCTTTATTATTTTTATAAATAACTCAAGGCGGCGAACATACCAAATACTCCTCCCTCCTCCTATTTTCCCCACAACAGCAACCCTGTGAGGTGAGTTGGGCTGAGAGAGAGTGACTGGCCCAAGGTCACCCAGCCGGCTTCCATGCCTAAGGCGGGACTAGAACTCTCAGTCTCCTGGTTTCTAGCCCAGCACCTTAACCACTGACAAGATTGCTCAAAAGTCCTCTTCCTTGGCCCTTGTAAAAAACAAACAAACAAACCCAATAGATTCAGATGTTGACAAAGAATGGATCTCAGTCATCCATTGCTGCAAATTGTGTCCACATTTATCATCCCAGGGTTACATAATAATTTACTTTGGTTCCCTCCCAAGTGTGAAGTTCATGTCATTCCTGATGCCTTGATAAATTCAGTGGGGTTAATTGTTATGGAATAGTTACATTATTTATATATACTGTATGCAGTGGTATGCATTTTTGTTGCGAGTTTCAAGCAAGGCCACACAATAACAGGTCTATTACTTTGATCTGAATTGTTGAATGAAAACTTGGAATAGTGAATACACAATACAGTTTTTCAGTGTTACTCTATTGATGTTAACTTTAAAAGTTTACCCATCCCAAATAATAAGAAAACAATAAGGAAAATACTAGCATTTAACAGAATAACTCTAATAATTAACAGAAGTAATTCTGTAAATTGGGGTACCTCACAGAAATTAGCAGTTGTGTTTTGTATAGCACAAAATCTGTAAAGGATAAAAAGGTGAGACTGAAATAGTAGTGATCTTGAAAGTGTATAAAATAGTATCAAGTCTGGGTGTGTTTACCTTTTCCCCAGCTGCATGCTCCAAACGACCTCCTCCTGATTCAATAATGCACAGCTCCTGTTCAAGTTTATTCTTTGAACTTGCTGAGCCAAATAAGCCAAGTGTATTTTACAAGATAAGCAGGATAATGAGGCAAATAATTTGGTGGTAGTTGCTTGCATGAGAAAATGGAGGAAAAGTGATGCTAGAATTCATCAGTCCCAATCTATCTGCACAATGTTTTGCTGTTTTTAGTCACTTCCAAGTGATTAAGGCTGTGCATTTGTCATTTAAAAGAGGCAAAGAACCATGGAGGAATGATTGTTGACTACTGTCATTTTTAAGCTCTGCACCTTCTGCTTCAGTCCTGCTCAAAAAGTAAAACAAATGTCTTAATATCGAAAAGTCTTTGTCAGCTAAGGAGATACAAAATAGGTGTGTAAATGTTTCTGTGCTTGTTTTTAGTTCCAGAGACACATATATTCTTCCTTCTGGTCTGGTTGTATATATACGGAGTATAAATACAGCTGAGTCAGTGCAAAGAAAAATCATTCGGTTCTTTCATAGTTGGCAAGAAAATGAAAACCTATTGATCCCTCAGATGATTAAATCTGTGGATTTAAGTAAAATGTTGTTGCATTGAAAGTGGAAGAACCTTATAATGGGCATAAATGTAAGTCTAGTTTGTCTATGGATCTTGACAGTGTTTGATTTCACTTGGAAATGGCAACAAAATATACATAGGTAACTGGATTACTTTTTTTATAGTAAATTTTATTAGGTTTCAAGAGAAGAATAAAAACTACAAAAAACAACAAAGAAAGAAAAAACCTAAACAAGTGCGGAAACACAAGAGAAAAATGTTTCAAATTTACAAAAAGATCTGGCTTCCGACTTTTAACAGTAAGGATATACAAAAATTTCCATAATCAATCTCTTACTCTATATTAAACCAAAACACCACAAGTTCATATAAACCTCCTAAACATCTTTCTCCCCTCCAAAAGATAAAACATATTTAATTATTCCCTTCCTACCACTATTCTATACATTTTTGTCTACTATAATAAGAATCAAATTAAAAAGCACATAAGTTGTCTGCTATTATACTTAATAGTACAACAATTTTAATAATCCCAACCTTAATAAACCCAAAAAACAAAGACAATTCAAAACAGTAATTCCATACCTTTAAAAGGGAATAACATCAATCAAATCCTTAAAGCAAACCAGATAAACATTCTTTAACCCTAATAAAACAGTCTTAATAATTTTCATCTTAATAAACCCAAAAAACAAAACCAATTCAAAACATTAAATCCAAATCTTTAAAGGCAATAGCATCTACCAAATCCTTAAAGCAAACCAGATAAACATTCTTTAACCCTAATAAAACAGTCTTAATAATTTTCATCTTAATAAACCCAAAAAACAAAACCAATTCAAAACATTAAATCCAAATCTTTAAAGGCAATAG
Organism: Charina bottae; assembly: GCA_023362775.1. Classification (NCBI taxonomy): domain Eukaryota; kingdom Metazoa; phylum Chordata; class Lepidosauria; order Squamata; family Charinaidae; genus Charina; species Charina bottae. The sequence goes on along the minus strand of JALMGJ010000052.1, from coordinate 3,371,409 downwards.
CATCTACCAAATCCTTAAAGCAAACCAGATGAAAATTCTTTAACCCTTATCACACTACAAAATAAACCAAAGCAGTTACATATCCCCAAAATGTGCACAGAGCTTTCCTCTTGAAAGAATCAAACAGCCCAACTGCCCCCCTCAAAGATTCCAGGTTCTTTTCATGGCATTCCACCAGGAGATCGATTTTACTTATGGCTTGCAGATCACTCTTTCCCTTAGATTTCTCCAACTCCATTATCCAATCTTCATCCAGCATCTCGATAAAAATCCCAATCTCAGTCTTAAAAAAAAACTTTCTATCGCTCTTAAATTCCTCAATTTCATCCACCACATCCCCAACCTGATGGCACATTTTAGATTTCATCTTTTCCACAATGCCCTGGATATCTTGCATACTCTAAAAGCTTGATATTGGTCAGAAGAAATCTGTTTAAAATCCTAGTGAAAGTCAGAAAGAATCTGTTTGAAATCCTCCATGTCTCATGCAGTAGATTATGGCGCCCCCTAGGAGTTTAACCAGCAAAAGTCAAAGATATGGAAGAGTTCCAAAGTGTGTTTACATAAAGTGAGAGTGAGATAGCAGAAAGTGAAAACAGAAAGCTGAAGGTTCAAATCAGCCGATTCAACGTGTAGGAAAATGCTAATATCTTCAAATTTAATACAAAAATAATAACAGGAAGACAATAGTTTACTCTCAATCTTTGGAATTTCCTTTGGAAGGAAAACGAATAAAATATTTTTTTTAAAAAGAAGTAATCCCAAAAATAATGTTAAGCACCAAGAGAACCAGTTTCTCCTCACTGTAGAAAGCCTCTCGTGGGGTACATATACTTAAAAAAAATACACATTGGTGATTTAGAAATGGGGTGGCCGCTCTTAGTGTCCCTTTAAGGCTACAGCGTGGCTTGGAAAGTGATGAAGTCCCCACCTCCCAGCTGGCTCTTACCAGTCGAACGCGAAACGCTGTTTGCAGTCTTCTGGCCCGGAGGACAGATGGGATGATTCCAGGTATTCTCCTTGATCCGGAGAACATTTCTGGGCTTCAGGAAAACCTGCCTAAGCCTGAAAAAAGTGGGCACAGCCGTTCTCTCCGCCATTTCCACCGGAAGCCAATTTTTTTCTTTTTTTATTTGTTGATTAAACACTGTAATAAAAAATAATTAAATTTGCTATGGGTAATTAGCATGGACTTTGGTTATTCCAGCTTTAATCCTTTTGTGTACGTAATGGCATCAGAAGTGAGATGGACACTAGGTGATTCCCTTCTCTATTCTGTATCATTAAAGAAGCATTTGGTGGGTAGGGGTGTTGTATTCAACATCTGAAACCTTCTAGATGTGCTACATTAACTCTCAGGATCTCACAAGCAGCATGGTAAATACTAACTGGAAATTGAGAAAGCTGAAACCGAACATGTATGCATGTCACAAGACAGGGGAAGATGAAATTTGGCCAGGTGTAGGCAACCTTATATCCTTCAGATATTTTGAATGACAACTCCCACAATATCCTATCATTTTACAGATGCATTCAACAGAACATTCATTTTTTAAACTTTTTAGTCTTGAGGAACGATAGTGCCTCTTCATGTGTAAAATATTTTTGTGAAGTAACTAGCATGGTTTAATTATAAAATAATATTATTCCAGACCATAGCTAATCTAGATCGTTACATGCACACAACCATATGCAATGGACACAAAAGAAACAAAGCTATTCCTTCACCAGATGCTCCATATAATGTATGTATGCACCATGTCAGAGGGGGCTGTGTTGTGCATAAAAAGGGGTGCATGTGTGCCCCATTCATGGCCAATTCCAGCGGGCACAGCCGTTCCCACCGGAAGCCAGGTAACTGGATTACTGACAGTGAAAAGTGCCAGACATAGAAACAATTGACACGAGGGTGAAATAGATTCCTGCATGACCAAATGACCACAGCCAGAGAGGGCTCATAAATGACTTTATGTCAGCTTGGAGAGTTGTATCAAAGAGAATGCTACAGAGCTATGTCCTGGGCCCTTTCCTCTCATCTCCAGACCAGAGCTGAAGCCATAGCTGAATCAGAGTTTGGGTTCCTTTCACCTTCTCTTGGCCAAAGCCTTCCTATTTACACACTGCCAGTCACGTGGATTCTCCTCCAAGGGTGTGAGCGGGTGTCAGCCCTTCAAGGTAGATCAGACTGGGAAGCAGACACCACAGGAAGACCAGAACTATACTTTACTGAGAAAGGCTATAATAACAGAATCTTACAAGTCTGCCTGTGTCTTCCCTCCCCTCCCTCTTATACCCCGGGGAATCAGGGGAGGGCTAGTTTGAGTTTCTTTGTCATACTCTCCTGCCTCTCTGGACTTAATGCATGTTTCTTCTGCACCTGGTGTTTCTCTAACGGCCTCTCGGTTCTTTCTCCAAAGTCATTTCCTTGGCTCCCTACAACAGGTCATATGGGGGTGGCGCCTGCTGAGGCAGGACTCTTTGCTCAGCCCATGTCTACCCACATGGTATGTGGAAGTCATGTGGGGAATCCTGGAGGAGAGAGCAGAAACCCCCGTCTCCCAGATCCCCTGTACAACCTGCCCACGCACAGGGCAGGGGATCTGGGACGAAAGAAAGCCTCTTCTGCTTTCCTGGAATTCTTCCCCCAGATCAGCCTCCTTCCCAAGCCCTGGCCTCAGCCCAAATTAGGGAGAGTCATCAGTGGATCTTCTCCCATTAGCAGGAAAATCTACTGATCACTGCACCTTAGCTTGCCCCACAGTAGATTATTAAGACAGCACCACTCTCAATTTTTGTTAACAATGTAGACTACAGTCTGGTTATTTTGACAGAGTAAATTTGTGCTGGCATACTTTGTGCCATCTCAAGGACTGAATGACAGCACATTAAACTGGCGAGCAGGATGTCCCTTTAGTCAACCTCAAGAGTCTTTGCAGAATGAAGTTTTGATAACAGGAAAACATGTTATAACATCTTCTGAAAACAAGCTCATTCAGTCCAGTGAATTCAGTACTGCCAGCTTTTTTGTTCATGGTGGTGCTATCAACCTGACCTCTGTCTGCTCTTCCTGAATGCTCTTGATACCCTTGATGCTCTCAGCCAATCTGTTGATAGGTTGCTCATTAGAGCTGTGTGAGGCTTTGATGACAGCTGAGAAAAGATGCAGCTGCTTTAAAGAGTTGCTGAAAGGTGAAATTGTGCTCCTACACATTCCAAGTATATTTTCTAAATTATTCCCAATGCATTGTACAGCACTAACATGCATAGCATTGGTGTCCCAACACTCAAAACGTCGTTGTGAACCATGGAAATTGACGATCTTAGCAGGGAAAATGAGTTCCTGATACCATAATAGTTTAGTTAGTTTCTAAAACAAATGAGCTTGAATGCCCAGTTCTGCCTGGGTTGTTGTTTTATTATCTCTCTTGGACCATTTATCATCTTTCTTTTCTTTGCCAAATTGTCCTTTGAACCTACAAGAAAAAAGCTGTACTAAGCAAAACAAAAAGAAAGCTGTGAAGGAGAGGAAAAGTGCACCACAAATCTACACTTTCTGCTTCCTAGATAGCATGTTGTAAGGCGATCCGATAATTCAGAGCAGAGTCTTTTGTGTTCCCTGAAAGCATTGCTCACCTGTATTTACTCTAGCTTTACTAGAGGAAGTGGATAGTTTCTCTTCTGATCTCCTGTTCCTGGGTCTAGGAGGAGAATTGTGGCAAGGATGCTGGAGGGAGACCCAACAGTGTATGGTTAGATCTGCAGTGTCTTCACTGCCTCTAGGGAATGAAACATGGAGCATCTTCTGTGGCAGCAAATTTTTCTGGAGCAGCTGTGAATTCCTAAGAAGGGATACAGCCTTAGAAGTCAGCTGTGAGGAGGGTAGGCATGCCTACATTAACCAGTGATTTAAAAACAGTAGTTTAGTAGTTATGGATAGTCTGTACCTTTGTTTACTTTTGATTAGAGTTTACTGATTTGTTTTTTTTTCCCCTTTCCAGAATGAAGAAACCAGTTTTACCATTATACTTGGTAGAACTGTCATCATTTTAGATTTAAGCTGCTTTAAGATCCATTTTTCTCCCTACTTCATGTAGCTTTCAGAACATTTCTCCATTATTATTGGAGGAGAAGCAACCTGTCTCATTCACCAGGATCTTTTGCAACACTGTGCCGCTGTTTGCATACATTGTGCTCAGCGTGATATCTTTTAGGACTTTGGACCTCTGCAGTGGGCTGATGGATTGTGATCATTGCCTTTTCAGTACCAATGAACTGTACTTATTCTTCAGCATGTTAAGAGGTTCTGCTTGCACCTGCTACAGCAGTAAAATCTGGTGTTTACTAGCATATTTTCAAACCTCTACAGCACTACCTCAGTTAAAAGTCAAACTGGATTTGTATTGTGGTTTAGGATGGCTGGCGTTTCCTTTCTCTCAGTGGCATAGTTCAGTCATCAGCCTTACTGAATCTATCAAGAACCTGCTGCTGGCTGGCTGCTTTGTTTACTTACGTGCAAAGCCCAAAATGGGACCTGAAAAACTTAAAGCCAAGACGAAACTTGATAGATTAGATTTCTATCAATATATTTATAATAACTATAGGATACGCTATGGAAGCAACAAAACCTGGTACCATTAAACTATATCGGGATGTCATTCTATACCTCTGACACATTTGTTTGATAGTTTCTGTTTATCTTTTAAAGTTCTGCAGACTTCAAGATCTTTTATCCTATTTATATGCTTACGTTTATCAGCTACTCTTGGTATTAGCTTATTTTCTTGCAACTAAAATTTAGAAATGAAGGCTAATATGTGTCAAAAAGATGGCAAACTTTTGTACAAAATACAACATATTATTCAGTAAGTCTGAATATTTTTCTTCAACGAGAAATAACAGTTTCCATTTAAAAAAAAAGAGCATAACGTTTGGGGAGAGGGCAAAATTTTCAGTCATTCTCCCAGAAATAGTTCACAAGGACATACAGTACGTATTCAGTATTTTGAAAATAACAGTGTCATGGCTGCTATTTTTACATATCTCATTTTCAAAGCTTGCACTATGGCGGTCCTCCTCTTGTTGCTTCTGATCTGTATTTGAGTGAAGAGACTTTTTAAAAATGTATTGTTATTTCAAAGGTACCTGATCATTACAAAGAGCAACCATAAGTTTTTCCTTGAACATTCTCTGTGTTTAAGCCATGAACACAACGTCACCAGAAGCAGTGCTTTCTATCTTTACTGAGCTACTGCTGCATTGCTCAAGAGAATGCAAAGTTCTCCTGCTTCCATGCTGAGCATTGGGGCAGAAGATTCTGTAAAAAGATGCATCTGAATGTAATCTCTGCCCACTCAAGGTTCCTTTGAGGGAATGGGAGGAGAGTAGCATAATACGTAAGTTGAAGTATGGGATGATCAAATAACAAAAAATAGAAAAGTTCAACACCCCACCTTTCTGCCGAAGTTTTTGACCACAATTTCTAACATCCCTGATCAATACCCAAGCTGGCTTAGGTGGTGGGAATTGTGATCCAAAACATCTGGAAGGCACTACATTGTGGGGGACTGTCAAAAATTAAATTAATGAAGACGGCTGTGTATGATGTCCTCAAGTAATGGAGCACTGTATCTGATGATCCTAGGGGGGGGAAATCAGTTCCTGATATCATAATAGTCAGTTTAGTTAGTTTCTGAAATAAATGAGCTTGAATATATACTGACTTCTTGTCAATACTTTACATTTCACAAAGGCATATGCAAATAGCTACATTCTTAATCTAGTTTACAATATGAAACCAAAATGTATAAATGTTAAATTTGCTAACACTTTGCTATGTATATTGGGTCTTTGTACATTCTGCCTGATTTTACCTTAAATTTTAAATATTTTTTGCTATGTAACATTAACAGTTATAAGCAGTGTTTTCTTTTTAGAAATATAATTGTTTATGGACATTGAGATAGTAAATATATTTCTTGCCATTGTGCTAAGGCAAAACACTTAATTTATCTTGCTGTGTCTTCCAATGCACACTATGTATATAGGAATAATCAGTGATGCTGCTGGGGAAGAGAAAACATGGAACTAAAATTTAGTCTTTAGTCTTTACTGATCTTGGCTGCTATCCTTAATAGCCATATGCAATAAAATGTTATTTATTGAAGGATTAAAGTCCTTGAAGGTCTGTTCTTTTTTTAAATCAAAATCGTTCTGTATAATATAGCTTTCTGCTATGTTTTTGAGACTCTTGCTCAATCTGCTTCTCTAATCAAAAGCTCCATCAGTAGAAATAACAGAGTTAAATTCTGTCTTTTCCTTGAAAATGTGCAGTGTAGTCCTGGGAAAATACTTTCAGATTTGGAAACAGTATTTTATTAATAACAGTGCTTTTAAACAGATATTTTGCCTCATCAACCCCAGTAATGATGAGGTTAATTCAGGGTAACTATTGCTAACAACCTTTTTGGCAAATGAACATCTCTGCTAGTGTCACCACTTGGGTAAGTAGTATCTCCAGAGGTTAATATTTTTCATCTTAATCATTTTTTTTATTTATAGCAATGTATATTAGATGTATTTTGAGAAGCTTTAGTAGCTATACATTGCACTGTCAATTCCTTCCAGATATCAGAATCTGACATTTAGAAATCCTTGGATCTAATAAAATATTCATTTGTAAAATCTTGTTTTATTAGACTTGTAATTAAGTCTAAAAAACTTAATTTATTACAGTATGTAAAGTGGCCCATCCTTTTCTGCCATAATTCTACCAGCCATAGAATTCTGATAATTTTTAGGAAAAAAACACTGCAAAACAATTGTCTCTAAGAATGAGACCTACACAATAATGCATTGAGTGGGTTCTGTGAAAGATTAAGGGGGGGGGGGGAAACCTTAAAGATGCTGGTCTTTGACAGACACTCCTCCACCCACTTCTTCCTTGATGCCGTCCTTCTCTTCTCACTGGCTGTAACGTCATCAGCATATGTCATCAGCAACATTGGCAAGTGCTCTGGACGGTTGGCAGCTGGCTGTCTTTCCCTCACCACAGACACATAAAACTCAGCTCCCTGACTACCCCAAAGTCTGCCAAACCTATCGAACTTGCTTAGCAGCACAAGAAGCATTGTAGTGAGTCCTCCCTCCCTCTTCATTTTCCACGCTGCAGAACGCGTGTGTCCGTATGCATGTACGTGTTCCCAAGAGGTCAGCTCCCCAGGAGCAAGTGCCTTTGAGCTGTGTGGGAATTAATAAAGAAGTTAGGATTGCACTGCTCAGCTGTAGTGCACGTGGACCTCAAATCTCTTTGGAGTGGGACTTCTGGAGTAAACACAACACGAGAATCGCATTTGCAAATCCAAGCAGGCAAGCGGAAGGTAAGTGCTTAGTAGCTTCAGCAGGACATTCACCTTGGAAAAAATCCATGCCACCACTTGTATTATTTTCATTTTGTTTTTTTGACAAGGCCTAATAAATATTTATGCAATGTGAATTTTTCTAGATATGGATCATTGGCTACAAATTGGTACAAATGCAAACCGTACAGAAAAAGGTAAAAACAAAAAAAGCAAAACAAATGCCAATGCTGCATGGCACAGGTTTTGAGAAATTAAAATTAAATTTGACTGATTTTACATGACAGACTTTTCCTCATGTAGAACGTAATGCATTTCTGCATAGAGCTTCTAAAGGAATATCCTGAAATTGTCAGTCGAACATGGAAATATTTGATGCCGTTTGCAACAACATGTCTTTGTGAGAGCACCTTCTCTCTACATGCAGCAACAAAACAAGTACAGAAATAAGCCAAATATAGAAAATGATCTCTGCTTACAAGTAATATCAATAGTTCCAAATACTGAACTTTTATCCAAGGAAAAGCAATCACATCCTAGTCATTGATTTGTTTGGCTAAAACATGAACCTCCCAAATAATTGTGAAATTCAAGTTCTATTTTGTGTACATTGGAAATGTTAATTTTGCATTTACAATAAACAGTTACTTTTCATTTTATTGCCAGTTTTCTAGCATGAGTGTTTTGCTTCTTAATCAGGGGTACTGGAAAAAATTTTTTCTAGCTAACAGATTCCATGGCCCGAAAAAGTTTGAAAGCTGTTGTACTAGACAATATAATTAAGTTTTGTTAAGATTTCTTCCATTATATGAATTGTACAACAGATAGTTCTGTACACGACTACATTGAGTTCAGAGGGGCTCACTCCCAAATAAATGTGTACAGAATTACACCCTTAACTTCCCCTTTTTTATAAGAATTTTATTAAGTTTCAAGCAAAGATAAAAGCTACAGAAAAACAAAAAACTACAAAGAAAAAAAAGAAAAAACTAAAAAACTGTAGAAACACAAGAGAAAGTTTTTCAAAATTACAAAAAGAGGTGACTTCCGACTTTTAACAGCAAGGATATACAACAATTTTCCATTATCAATCCCTTACTCTATATTAAACCAAAATCACATTATTTCTATAAATCATTCCATTGGCACATTATAAAAATCACTAAATACAGTTGCTCCCTCCCCTTATATTAAAAGAATATATATATATATATAAACCACCTAATCAACTTCCTCCCAAAGATGACATTTATTTAATTATTTCCTTCCTACTACTATTCTATACATTCCTGTCTACTATAATAAAGATCAACTAAAAACATATTAAATTGTCTGCCATTGTACTTGATAATACAGCAATTTTAATAATCTTAATCATATTAAACCCAAAACCAGACATTTAATATTTTTTAATTATACCTTAATAATCTTAATCCAAATCATTAAAGATAAATGAAATCAGCCAAACCCTAAAAGCAATCCAGATAACTATTCTTAAACCGTTATCCCACTTCAAAATAAACCAGAGCATTTACATATCCCCACAATGCGCACAGAGCTTTTTTCTTTAAAAAAAATCAAACAGCCCAACTGCCCCCCTCAAAAACTTCTCTTCAGGAAGTCCCATACAGAATAACCCCTTCTTTTCCATGGCGTTCCATCAGAAGATCAATTTCACTTATGGCTTGCAACTCGATCTCTCCCTTTAATTTCTTCAACTCGACTATCCGATCTTCATCCAGCATTTCAACAGAAGTCCCGATCTCACTCTTAGAAGAGACATTTCTGTCGCTGTTAAATTCCTCAGTTTCATCCACGACATCCCCAACCAGATGACACATTTTAGATCTCATATTTTCCACAATGTCCTGAATGCCTTGCATAAAAACTTGATAGGAAATAGAAATAATCTGTTTAAAATCTCAGTGGAAGTCAGAGAAAGTCTGTTTAAAATCCTCCATGTCTCACGCAGTAGATTATGGCACCCCCTAGGAGTTTAACCAGCGAAAGTCGAAGATATGAAAGAATTCCGAAATGTGTTTACATAAGCAAAAGTGAGATATGCAGACAGTTACCCAGGGAAAGTAGAAGCAGAAAACTGCAAATTCAAAACAGCGAATTCAATGTGTAGAAAAATGCTAATATCTTCAAATTTAGTACAAAAATAATAACAGGAAGACAATTATTTACTCTCAATCCTCCTTAATATTTGGATGGAAAACAAAGTCCAAAACTTAAAAAGAATTTAAAAAAAAATTAATCCCAAAAATAATGATAGGCACCAAGAGAACCGACTTCTCCTTGCCGTAGAAAGCCTTTCTTAGGGTATGCGTACTTAAAAGAAATATAAATTGGGTGATTTAGAAATGGGGTGGCCGGTCTTAGTGTGCCTTTAAGGCTACAGCACGGCTTAGAAATGGTGACGTCCCAGCCTCCCGGCTGCTCTTACCAGTCAAGCGCAAACACTGTTTGTGATCTTCTGGCTGCAAGCAGCTGTCCGGAGGACAGATGGGGTGATTCCAGGTGTTTTCCTTTTTCTGGAAAAACACTCCTGGGCTTCAGGAAAAACCTGCATGAGCCCAAAAAAACCGCTGCGTCAGTTCTGCCCACTGAGCCCGCGTGCACAGCTGTTCAGTTCTCCATGTCCCCACAACTTCATCTTCTTGATACCAAAGCTATCAATACATTTCAATCTTCTAAACAATGTTTTGTTATATCTAACTAATACAGTCAAATCGTATTATTCCCTCAATCTTTTTTTCTCAAATTCAAGTGCCTAACCTGAAGATACTAAAAAGAAAGAAAGGAAGAAGATCTGACTGAAGAGCCTAAGAGAATTTGGGCACAACTATCTTTAAACCAATCAAACTCTTAATACTTCATTCCCTGTACTTGTGTCATATAGATACCTGAGGTAATGAATGACCTCCTAGAAGACATTTTTCATTTAAACTTCAGCCATGTTCTCCAGTGCTTCTGCACTGGGATTTTATTTATTTGGAAGCACTCTTCCAGATCCACACTGCTTGGCTGGTAGGCAGCAGGTTTCTGGCATGGGACACGTCGGACACGTTGCAGTAGCACTTGAGTATTACTTCAGCAGCTTCTTTCTTTTGCAGGAAAGAGGCTCCCTTTCAGGCCCAGGGTGGCCTCTTGAGTCTCCTCCTGGCCCCTGAGTGCCTGAAGGAAGAAGCACTGTGTAGCAAGAAGAGTTCCTCTCAGGACAGATGCGCACCTTGTGCATCTCCAGCATGCCGTGGGGAAGCAAAGGGAGCCGAAGACCCAAGGAACGGTGCTCCTCAGCCACAACTCCCTGCCTCCCTGTTGCGGGGCTAAACAGTTCCTCCTAAACTCTGAGCAGACCGATGTTCCAGGAGGTAAGTTACAACAACCATTTTTATTTCAGAGGGGCCGCACTCCAATCCTGGCTCCTTCGCTTCTTTTAATGTGAACTTTTAGTCTCCATCCCCGGTTTTACACACAAACGGAAGAGGCATGTGTGAGAACAATGCGGCTGCCTCCCTGCATATAGCCTGGCCCTTGAATCACATGCAAAGGATGCTGTCATTGTTAATTGTCTATGCAGGCCCGCAACTAGGGTCTATGTCACCTGGGGCAAACATGGATTCCGCGCCCCCCATGGATTCCGCACCCCTCCACAGGGTCGAGTCCCTTGTCCCCCGCTGGGAACAGCAGTGCAGTGGGATGTGGGGGAGGAAGGGGACCTTCCCCATCCCCGGGGCGCCGGGGCTCCCACCGGCTGGCATGGATGGGGCAGGGGAGGGTGCCAGGGGCAGCCCCGGCGCGGCCGAGAAATGCCACCTTCCCCCCGGGAGTGCCCCCGCTGGCCCACCGCACAGCCCAGTGGCTTGGGGGCTGCTCTGTGCAACAGCGGCGGCCCCCCTGGAGCATCGGAGCGGCTGGACCACCCTGCGTTTCCCTCCCTCCGCGGCGAGCACCGGAGAATCAAGCGCGGCAGGCGGGAAGAGGCGCCTCTGCAGAAGTGCTTAGCTCGGCTGCTGGGGTGCGCCTGCACAGAGGCAGTCTGGGATTGAGGGCGGTGCTCGGTGGACGTGGATTGGCTGTGGCCTCGGCCAATGGCAAGTGTGCGTGAGAGCTGCTCGGCCTCCTTGGGGCAGGGGGCAGGCCAGCTGGGCTGTCTCCATGATGCCCTGCAACCAATCACCACCAGCGGGGGCGGTCCCCCGCCATTGCATGCTGCGCCCTATCGGCGATCATGCCAGGAAACAGTCAGTATACAAATACTATTTTGTCATTTTGGTGTCTCCCCCAGCGCGGTGCCCGGGGCAGATGCCCCGGTTGCCCCCACTAGTTGCGGCCCTGTGTCTATGGAGGTAAACGTGGTCATGTTCCTAAACTTGAAAAACTGCAGAATGCCAGTGTTGAGAGAAAGCAGCCAACCCATTCAGCAGTGGCCAGCAGTCTCCAAACAAGTGAGAATCTCTGACATTTAGACTGTATACCCTTGCAATCATTCTACTGAGCCCACTACACAAATGTAGCTCACTTCACCACCTTTGTGAAAAAGCCCCAACTTCCATGGTCTATGTTGCACTATCCAGACACAGGTTTATCATCTCATTCAGGGTCAATCTAGTAATGATGAGATAATATTTTTCTAGTTAACAAAATGCCAGAGCAGTATCCAGAATTTGATTGGAGCCATGACTGGAAAGTTGTTTAATTCCTTTCTTTACAACCATTTTTCCTGATTAATTTTTTTCCTCAAGTTGCTGGTTGCTCTACAGGGGGAATCTTCCCTGTGAAACGTACCTTCACTGAGCAGGGGGAATAGCAACTTTGGACACAAGGGATGGGCATTCCTTCTTCTCTTCTCTTCTCTTCTCTTCTCTTCTCTTCTCTTCTCTTCTCTTCTCTTCTCTTCTCTTCTCTTCTCTTCTCTTCTCCTCTCCTCTCCTCTCCTCTCCTCTCCTCTCCTCTCCTCTCCTCTCCTCTCCTCTCCTCTCCTCTTCCTGTGGATGCATTACACTGGGGTGGACAAAGAGATCCGCCATGCTGCATGAAATCCTCATCCCCCCCTTTTTTTGCAGCCTCTAGTGCCCTCCATGGTTTACCATCAAAATCCAGGAACTAACTGTTAACAAGGGTAGCACAATTTCCCAGTCATTTTTTATGGGAAACAAAGAAAAGGGTGTACTAAGTCGATGATAGCTTTAATGTGCTTATATTTTATAAAATCTTCAAATCCCAGAGCTGCTCAGTAACATGATAGACAACACCTTGTCCACAGTGCTCCTCTATTACCCCAAAAAGTAATATTAAAAAGGACATACTTCAGATGTAAAACATTTGCCCACCCCTGAATTACATGGTGGGAAGTCCAAAAACTGATAAAAATTTTCAGTCAGGGATATGTTGAACAATACATAGTTTGGCTCTGATAATGACAACACTGAATCTGAAGACAAACACCTTTGCCTTGAAAAATGACATCATTTTTTAAAAAATTGATTATTACAAATTGAGTAAATTCAGGCTATTTTTCAAAGATTAGGTATTTTTATCTGTTTTTTTAAAAAACAACAACAGGGAATACAAATCGAAAGCAATGCATTGGCGCCAGCAGCCATGAGCGTGCTACACAAACAGCCCGGTGTATTCCCCGTTGTGTGCCTGCTTACTCTCTTGTAATCCCTTCCTCTCCAATCTCTCTGTTCTGCGAGGGGGGGGAATAAGCGATTTCTGTAGGCAATCTCTCCTCTGCCTGGCCCATTTCCCCCCAGTATACCCAGCCAAGATGGTATTGTGATCCAACTGCCTTCCAGAAATGCTCTGTTTTGAGCTGCTTCCAGAAAGCAATCAGAGCCAACCTGATGCCCATTCCAAAGGACTGGCGCTACCACCAAAAAGCAAGCACCTCCGAGCCTCAGCCCCCTTCAAGTGGAGAACCACTAGCAGCTTCTAGATTGAATTGGAGGGGTGATTCCAATGAGAGAACGCAGTCCTACAGGTAACGTGGCCCCAAGTCTGAAAGAAAAAAGACCAGCTGTACCGGAAGTTGGTTACATCAGTCTTATATACATGTACATGAAAGAGGGGACATGTTGCCAGCTAGCCATGCTTCTGGGCAGAAACAGAGCCTGTCCACGGAGGAACCTTCGTAGAGTAGGACAGAAATACAGGGAAGGAATAATCAGGATGGAAGCTTCCTACAAGGCCAGGGTCACTAGATGTTTCTGGCTAAGTCCCTCAGCTGACTGTCTCTAATACTGCTTCCACTGTCTACTGAGTTATACAGCAACCACAGTCTTCTCTTTGTATACTTAGTTGATTGGATCTATCTCAGCCAACACAGGGGGTGGGAAATGCACTAAGACTGAAGAATGCACTAAGACTAAGAATGCACTAAGACTGAAAAGCACAAGAAATTAAATGAATAAACAGTATCTGTATTTATTTATGAAACCAAACACTCAGAACAAGTAATCCAGGGAAGAATAAACAGTGAGCTCAATAATCTAACCACAGTGACTCCCGCTTTCATCTCTATCCTTAACCACCAGCCTTTTAGTAATCCTTTCTCACTGACTTTCTCAGCTGAGGTCCTGTTCCCACTTGCACTTTACCACAACTCAATCATGACCTGACAACACAGATCTTCCCCTGCAGGCCACAAGTGTGCTCTCCTCTCATCTCCAGCATGAATGTAATAGCTTTAAGCTATCATGAGGTGTACCTTAAACTGACAATATCTCTCCACAGCTTCACAGTAATGCTTGGCCATCCATTATCTTGGAGAAAAGATTAATTGAGCTGTTGTGTGTGTGACCATGGGTGTGTTGGAAGGCCTAGGCACACCTCCTAACCTCTTGTCATTTTCCAGCTTCGTCACATCCATTGTTCCTCCAGTATTACGCTTTCTTCCCAGAGTTCATTTCTTATCTATCACTTCCCTCTTGTACTTTTGATACCAACTTCTCTCTGGTTTATCAACAGGTAGAGAAGAGGAAAATATACATCCAATGTTTTATTTGGAAAGATGAGGGCTATTTTTGTGCTGTTCTACTTGAACATATCGTGAAATCTATTTTACAACAGCCCTATTTCTCCTCATTGCCATGTCTGGGAAATAACGAGGGATGTTAAAGTGGGTTTCGGTATATTATTTATAGTAGAAACTGATCAGTAATGGATCTCAGAAGATGAAAGCTTTTTCTTAATTGGAGGTTTTCAAGGAGAATCTGGAGGGATTTCCTCTACACCAGGAAAAAATATGATGGCAGTGAATATCCTGGTTAGATTTTGAGGACTTGTGACCAGCAGGCAATTGGTTGGTAGTGCAAATCTCTAAGTGCAAACACTGTGATCCCTGTATTTGCACCAGTCAGCAGCCTGGTCAACATGTTTTGAGCCAGTTGCCAGTTCTGAACACCTTTAAAGGCTTGGTCAACATGAAACTCATTGCAGTAATCGAGGCAGGTGGAGATAACTGTTAGTCTGGCCAGTTCAGGAAAGGTTACAGTTGACACGTCAGCCATATTTGTGCAAATGCACTCCTCATCCTAGCCAGTACCTGCAAATTCAGTAACAGCTGGGGATCCTGGAACACACTCGACCTGTGAATCTGCTGTTTGTGGGGGAACCTGCTACATCCAGAATAGGTTTCGTCCAACTTTCTCCTTCCCAACAACACCTCTATCTTGTCTGGATTTCGCTTCTTCCTTTTCCAGCCTATTATCAAGATCAGGCATTGCTCAAGGGTACTGATTGCTTCCTTGGAGTTAGAGGGTAGACGGCGGTAGTCTCTAAATGACCTCCTCCAGCAGTTTCATGTATATGTTAAACACATATGGGACAAGGTAGTACCTTATGGGACACTCTTGGTCAACAACTAGATCTAAAACCCTCTCCAGATATGAGTAATGTGGTGACTGTGAGCACCATGGCTTCCAAACATCTCTAGATGCAGTCTATGAAACCCCAATATTAAATCTATTTATTTTTAATTAAGCAATAATTGACCAAAATCTTGCATCTATAATGTCACATTTTTTCATATAAGAATGTGGAAAACCTATGAGATTTCAAGTGAGATACCATTATCTTGCTAGATCTTGATGGTGATACTGCTCTGCATGCTCTGAACCAGAGTTCGGATTCAGTGAGAGTTTGGATGATGAAGGCTAAATAAGCAGTTATGGGTGCCCCTAGATCGGCCCATGTGACACCTCTGCTACGCCAGCTGCATTGGGTGCTGGTGTGCTTCCGGGTGCAATTCAAGGTGTTGGTTATGACCTTTAAAGCCCTACATGGCATGGGACCAGGTTACTTGAGGGACCGTCTCATCCCCATAACTTCAAACTGTCCCACTTGATCATGTAGAGAGGGCATGCTTCGGACCCCGTCGTCAAGGGAGTGTCGTTTGGCGGGGTCCAGAAGGCGAGCCTTTTCCGTGGTGGCTCCCACTCTTTGGAACATTCTGCCCCCGGAGGTGAGACAGGCCCCATCGCTGCTGTCCTTCCGGAAGAATTTAAAGACCTGGCTGTGCCGCCTCGCGTGGGATGGGAATGGGAACAGTTCCTCTTGGGGCTGGCTGGTGCCGTAGAGCCCTTTTAATGAGAACATCTATCGCCTATTGGATTTTTTATATTTAATTTATTAGTTTTGTAATGTATTTTAAATTGTAGTTATTTTTAAAGTTTTTAAATTGTTGTATTGTAAACCTCCCAGAGTCCCCCTTGGGGAAGATGGTGCGGTAATACAAGTTGACAAATAAATAAATAAATAAATAAATAAATAAATATCCACATGTAATTTGTAATCACCATCTTGAATTCACTTTAAGCAGGCCTTCTCAACAGTGATGTGTTCTTGCTGAGGTGTTCTTCCCTATGATATTCAGGAGGAACTCATTTGATGTTCAAGGTATCTGTGTTATTCTTTCCTGGAATTGGTACACAGAGTCCAGGAACGAACTCCTGGGACAGATTTTACTTTGCTACATGGTATGTCTTTTTCCCACATAGTGTGTGTATGCCTTCAAGTCAATTTTGACTCCTGGCAATTGCCTGGACTAGTCCCTGCAGTTTTCTTGGCAAGGTTTTTCAGAAGTGGCTTGCCATTGCCTCCTTCCTAGGGCTGAGAGAGTGTGACTGGCCCAAGGCCACCCAGCTGGCTTTGTGCCTAAGGTGGGACTAGAACGCACGGTCCCCCGGTTTCTAGCCTGGTGCTTTAACCACTACACCAAACTGGCCCGCATAGTAAGCATACCCAAATGTACATACTATGTACTCCTCCCATATAAGCCCATATAGGGAAACAAGAATAGAAGAAAACTTGACAACCACAGTATCAAGTTCTCTTAAATCTGGCAACAAGAAATTATATCTAGGCATACAACCTTCGGACCTAGCAGGCTGATCAGGCCTGAACCACCTGTGATGTTCTTTGCAAGTCTTGCCCAGGTGAGCTGGAAGCTGCCCATCCAGGTAGACTGAACCAACCAGTCTGATAAGTGATGCCTCCTAACACAGGGGGAAGTCTTCTTTTTATGCCATTCCATGATACCTGCCCAAGGCTGTTTCCCCATCAGCTATGGAAAAGTCTGCTCCTCTGTTTTGGACCTTTTGTGGATTTCATTGAATTGTTTGTAATTTCTGAGGAGTTCATGATTTGGAGGTTGTCTGTTTCTGTGCTCATGTTTTGTGTATGTTTATATTTGTAATTCTTAAAAAATAAATATTCTCCATTACATTATACCACAATAAGGGTGTGCATATCAACTGCCTGAGTTTATGAGTTTAAAAGCATCCTTGCAGGTTGCGACTTTCCAGAGATGGAAAATTCTTAGGCAGAACAGTTTTAGAACAACTTCTGACATGCCTAATTATCAGAAGCCCTAACTGTTGATCAACATTTAGTTGCACTTTTGTATCTTGCCCTTCTAGGACAGATGCACAGTTCCGGGTAAGATAAATTACAAGGTAAAGGAAACAAATGTTCCGAAGATATCATAAACATTCAAAGAAAATGAAAATCACCTTGGTGGGGTAGGGAAGCACACCAGAGGAGGAATTGTCCAACATGTCCAAAGGGTTTACAACTTTATTGAGCCGGAATTACTCATTTGCTTACTTCTAATTTAGAGCTAGCTTGCTGAAGAATGCGGCATTATAATTAACTATAGTCATCCAGTACCTCCACCCCAATCAGTATCACCAGCCTGATTGACTCTCTGTTTTCCAAAGACTGCTGACTTGCTTTGGTTCAAAGTCTACTCCCACAGTTTATTATGAGGTGTAATTACCACTGACAGATTACACCTCTAGCAATCTGCACTTATTATGCACATCACTTTTGTATCAAGTTGCATCATATGATCTCAGGACTGTAAAACAAATACAGCTATTTTCCCTAGTGAAAATTCAAGTCCTAAAAACAAAGGGTTCCATTTAGTCAGTACTGAATCTCAAGCAATTTTGGCATTACATATTTCACATTTTCATTAAAACAGGGCCAGCGGTTTCTAATAGCCATCATGGTAGATAAGGAGGTGCTTGTAGTATTGCTAACCTATGGATGGGGATTTAGGAGCATGGAGATCAGGACTGATAAACACGGCCTATGCAATCTGTATGTTTTGATCTTGTGGTCTGGTATCCAAACAACTAATGGGGAAAGTTATTCCAAAAGCCCAATTGAAAAAGGCCCGAAGCACTTACTTTCTTAATTCATTACAACTTCTTCGCAAGATAACAGCATTTACTCCAACTCTAGAAATGGGAAGAGTCCATATTATCCAAAATTTCGAGGTGCAGGATAAAGTACATTATACATCATTTAAAAACTGAAATAGCAAATGGGTGGGGGGAGCATGAGGACATACGTTCTCCACCCCCACATTAGTGTGAATTTCCACAAGAAAATTATAGTTATATCGGTGAATGCAGCAGGTCTTCACGTGCCTGGAGCCATGACCTAACCCCCACGCAGTTCCCTTTGGACTCAGGCGTACATATTCCGGGGCCAGGTGAGGTGTTCCTTGACGGTGGCAGTGATGCTCATCGCCCGAATCTAATGATTCGTATTGGAACACAAGTGCCAAAGATTGGCTGATTGGCAATTTGTCATTAGCTGCTGGTCCTGGGACAGTAATAAAGTCGCCCAGAAAAGGCTACTTCCATTTCATGGGGAGACTGAGTGGCATCATTTGTTTTTCCTAGCTGACCTTCTGTGCTAATAGATGCACTCTGTGTTTTTCTGCTTCTGCTACATCCAACGTTCAGGAAACTAATATTGTACAATGACTACCTTCCTGTACTCGGTTCCTAAATGGAGCCAAACAGATGGGTGGCAGACAGGCCTCCCCAGCAGTTCCTGTGAATCAGTGCTGAGCACAGCAAGAAAAACAAGTGGATGCTTGATATGGTTATTGATCTGACAATGTAATTATGCTCAGACAGAGTGTCAAGCACAAAGAAGGGAAAAAGAAGGGGGGTTATACAAATTGTTGCCATTTTAAAAAAAATTGTTGTTCAGTCGTTTAGTCGTGTCCAACTCTTCGTGACCTCATGGACCATAGCACGCCAGGCCTTCCTGTCCTCCACTGCCTCCCGGAGTTTACTCAAATTGCCTGCAATTTAATACATTCAGTCAAGGAATCGAGCTGTGACTTATGAGTTAATAATTATTACTATTCTTGAAAAAAGAATATGAGAGTTCAATTGCTCCTGTAACATACTTTCTTTGTTTACAGTGAGCTACTTTTGATGTGAGCTAAAACATAAATAGCATTTCCAAGTTCAAGTTACTGTTAAAGAGACTACTATGGTTGTTTACCATGCATACAGTCCTTTGCAATGCAATCTGACGCATATCTACTTGGCCATGTGTCACATTGAATTCAGTGGCGCTTACAGTACTGTCCTGCATTCTCACTGGAGCATTAATTGTCACCCAGCACAGCCAAAGACCTTGCTGATTGAGAGATCATGGCTGCTGATTCAGCTTCACCAGAAGGCCTCAGCCTGGGGAAGGCCAAAGTAGAGGGCTGCACTCTACAGTGCCATCTATAGATTTTTACTTAGAAGCACTCAGACAAAGCAGCCATCGACAGACACATAGAGGTAAACAACATTTACATACAATTCATAGGAGACAATAGAAAAGCCAGAAGACCAGAACAACAACTTGCCAGCAATCAACACCCAGACATGCAATTAACACCAGGATTAGCACCAGAGGAACAATCAAACAGCACAATATACCCTAGTCAAGGAACTATTAACTCAGTCAATCAACCAAGCAGCAAACAACAGCCCAATCAAGGAACTCCTAAGGGGAGAACAACACCACCACCAAGACAAGCAGGGCAAGCCATGGTATATAAACAGAGAGCAAGTCCCACTCCCTTTTTGCACTGAAGATGTTGCCTAGTCTGGCAATGAAATGTCTGCAAGAAAACAACAAGGCTCAGAAAGCACCAAGGACTCCACAGTATCATGTCAAATTCTGTATCTAAAGATCATTTTCCATTGTGTTTAGATTAAACTCTTTCTTCAGCTTCCAGCCATGAAAATCTTGGACCCCAGTTTGGATGTATGGGTAGCAACAGCGACAGCAGATACACCTGAAATAGGGACAAGTAATAATAATATTTTTTATCCCTGCAGATTACAGTAACAAACAATAGTGTATCAAGAAGATAAAGGTAAAGGTTCCCCCCGCACATTTGTGCAGTCGTGTCCGACTCTAGGGGCCGGTGCTCATCTCCATTTGTTAGCCAAACAGCCAGCATTGTCCGAAGACGCTTCCACGGTCATGTGGCCAGCATGATGCACACGGAACGCTGTTACCTACCCACCGAAGTGGTACCTATTAATCTGCTTGCATTTGCATGCTTTCAAATTTTGAATTTCAAGAAGATAGTGGCATAAATAAAAGCACCAAGTCCCAAACTTGCCAGCTCCTCCGAAAGTCTAGCCGGATGGGTGTTGGAGTCTCTGAATGACTGACTTTGTATGATTCATAGAAACACAGAACTTTCAACACAGCAAATTCCAGCAAAAAACAATAGCAATTAGCAAATTGAAAGTGTTGTAAAATCTCCAACCAGCAGATGGCACTGGAGAGTCTCCTTAGCTTCACTTGAAGGTCCCAGATGTCATTTAAAAGTTTAAAAGCTGGAGTCCTTGTAGATGGGTGGAATGAATCCTCCTATTGATTACATCAACTGGGGGCTTGTTTTTCAAACATTTTGACATATCCTGTGTCTATGGTATAATACCAGGGATCAAGAAATGCTGGCAGCCATGTGCTTAAAGGAGAATCTATGCTTTCTTTGGATGGATTCTTGGCACGCTCCATCTTGAAAACACCCCCCCCCCATCTCATCACGTCAGCTGTCATGATTAAATAAAGGAGCTCTAAAACTGAGTTGCTGAAACGTGAGAGTTAGGAATTTAGTAGGCAATATGGAGGTTTGCCAATACATGGCAAAACTAGTAACTTATTAACTTAATGTATTGTCGAAGGCTTTCACGGCCGGAGATTCTCTGAGATTTTGCTTCTATCTGTGCTCCTGCCCTCTGAAGATGCTGGCCACAGATGCTGGCGAAACGTTAGGAACCACAACATCCAGAACACGGCCACACAGCCCGGAAGACCCACAACAGCCATTATTAACTTAAGTAAAGAGGGGGCAGGGATGGTTTAGCAGAGATCCTGGAGATAGTGACTCAGTTACTAACTGCCTGGTGTGCATGTACTGTTTGACTTGACAGCTCTCTACCACCTCTATAGATTTGCAAACGTGATGTGCTTGTAGTATGGTGTTGTTTGAATAAATCTGAAAATAGTCCAGGAAGCCCATCTTGGACATATTTTAAACTAGATTCAGAAAGGCTGTGAGACAGGAAGTCAAAGTAGCAAACCCTATCCGATAATACAGTGCAAAGCTTCCAATCTTAGTAGCAATTTTCACTAGCGTTGTGCAAATTCTGCACAATACCTTGAACAACTCCCCACCCCGGCTTTCAAGATTCCGGGCAAGGAAACTAGCCTGTCTCAGCCTCTGGGGTAGGATTGGGGATGCTGGAAGAGAGGAACCCCCCTGAGAAATGGGAAGGAGCTGCTGCAGCTGCCTCTCTTGTTTTGACGGGCACAAAATGGGTTCCTGTAATGCCCTCCTGCCTCTCCCATCCAAGAACCGGTGGCTTTTTTCTCAGCGTGCATTGGAAGGCATTTGGCCACGTGCCCGTAGCTATTCACCCCCAGCGCTGGGCCACCACCAATCCTGCAAACCTACACAGACAAGGGAGGGGAGCTAAGACTGAACTGCATAAATGTTTCAGTAGTCACCCAGGTCTCTGCAGTCCACTTTGCAGAATGCACATTTTTAATGGTCATATGCTAATGTTTTCTTCTTCTCAGACACGGGCACCCGTGTCTCCCAGGTGCGGCCAAGGACAATTGCTCAGAGAGTCCTCTTTCCCACCCTGGCAGAACAGAGGCACAAGCACGGGCTGAGCTCCGACATGGTTATCCCTTCTCCTTCCCTCATAATGATTTATTGTTCATGCAGGATTAGGGAGCTGGTGCTCCAACT
This sequence comes from Charina bottae, assembly GCA_023362775.1. Taxonomy (NCBI): domain Eukaryota; kingdom Metazoa; phylum Chordata; class Lepidosauria; order Squamata; family Charinaidae; genus Charina; species Charina bottae. The sequence continues at coordinate 3,349,467 of JALMGJ010000052.1, read as the reverse complement.
GCTGTTTCCTATTGTTCTCCCTCACAGACCAATTCCTACCCCACTCTATCTGGACCAGCGACAGAGACTGACCAGGATGCCCTTGGCAATTTCTATAGAGGATTGTTGATATGCTTGCTCCAGACAGCTATGGAACAGGGAAAGATGTCTCCTCTTTCTGCAACATCGGAATGTTCCATGCTGCCCAGCAGTCCATTGTCCAAGGAACAGAAGTCTTGCTGTGGTCAGGACTGGTGATCCTGCAATGATGTTATCTTTCACTACCACCCACATCTCAGATGCTGTCAGTGAAGGCAATGGCTTTAGCTTCTGCTGTTTCTTTGTTGCAAAGCAGTAGACCAGAGCTTTCCAAACTTTTCATGTTGGTGACACACTTTTTAGACATGCATCATTTCGCGACACAGTAATTCAGTTTTACTAGCAAACCGGAGGTTAAACTAACTAACTTATAAGAGATATGGACACATACGTAAATTGTAATAGTGAAATGTATGGGGACACAACATATCTCATGAAAACAGAGTTTCCCTTTACAGCAGGGCAAGGCTTGGACAGAGCTCCCCTCTTACAGCAGGGCACAAGGCAGGCACTAGGACCTGTGCGGAATCACAGCAGGCTTGGAGGCAGCCAGGCACAAGGCAGGCACTAGGACCTGCACGGAATCCTGGCAGGGCTCGGAGGCAGCAGCAGCGAGGCGCTTGAGGCTCTGAGCGTCCGACTCAAAGAGGTTTCTCGTTATGTTCACGCGACACACCTACACACTGCAGCTGACACACTAACGTGTCACGACACACAGTTTGGAAAGCTCTGCAGTAGACATTAAGGATCCCTGTGCCCCAGTGTTAATTGACTATGGCTATAGAGTGGGACTAGAGAGAGGTTGTTTGCATCACAACACAGTCCAGGCCCTGTGTTCTTTTTTAGAGAGGAGAGAATCTTTAGTGTCTGTGAGTAGGGTTGATGATGATGATGGATTTCATTTTCTATGGAAATGCTACTCAGCAAGGATGGCCTATCAGGAAGCTTGGGAAACTGCTGTCCTGGATCACATGATATACCAGCTCCTGCACGGATCAACATATTATTTCTTATAGTTAAAATCCATACATACCATTTCTCCTTTATATAAATCCTCTGCATCGTCAAAAGCTGAAGCGGCACTTCCTATTCAAAAGCAGCAAGGTGCTTCAGAGTGCCTGGGGGCATGAACATAGCCCCACATGCTTCTTTTCCTGGGAATGTATAGCAGCCAGCTGTGTGATCCTGGAAGAGGACACAGCTGCTTTAAGGAGTCTGTGGCTTGAATCATGTCAACTGGATTTCTATTTTCTCAGTAGAAATGTTTCGCTCCTTATCCAAGGAGCTTCTTCAGTCTGAGTCAGTTGTGGAGTTGTATTTTTTAAAGCAGTAGATGCCCATAAATTTTATGCTTTGTGATCCTGGAAGAGGACACAGCTGCTTTAAGGAGGTGACCACCGGTGTGACATTCATACCCCCCGACATTCTGTAGCAGCTCTTTGTCTTTTTTACAAACTTTATTAAGATTTTCAAATATATAAAGTTAAAAGTTAAGAATGAAACGGAAATAGAAATACAAATTAAAAAGAAAAGAAAAGTGCAGTAAAGAAAAAAAAAGAAAGAAAAAGACAAACATAGAAGTTGGATAACCTCCGATCCATCTATGGTCATAAGAATAAAATAGATAGTTTGTTTTTACATGCTGGCTATTCATATAACATTCATATACATTTCTTGTCTAATATATACTATTTATATATAGTCTAATCATCAAAACCCCATGCAAGCTTTACTCCTCCTGCTTTTTGCAAATAGTCCATCAAAGGCTTCCACTCTTTAAGAAAATAACAGTTTGAGTTTTCTTTTAATAAGCATGTCAATTTATCGTTTTCTGCCATCTCTAATAATTTCAACATCCATTCCTGTATTGTTGGTACACTTTGGTTTTTCCAGTTTTGTGCATATAAAAGTCTTGCTGCCGTAATCATGTATTGTATTATTCTAAAAAAATGTTTTTCTATTTGTACATCCCAAATTCCAAGTAAAAAAAATTCTGGTTTAAACGGTATTCGTATTTGTAATATATTTTGCATCAGTGAATGTATCTCAAACCAAAATTTCTTTGCTATTTTACATGTCCACCACATATGATAGAAAGACCCCTCTTGTTTTTTACATTTCCAACATAAGTTGGAAATATTCCCGTACATTTTTGAAAGTTTTTGTGGGGTCATATACCGTCGGTACATCATCTTGTAAAAGTTTTCTTTTAAGTTATAGCACAAAGTAAATTTTAATCCTTTAGTCCACATGTCTTCCCATTGTTGAAGTTGTATATTGTGGCCAATATTTTTTGCCCATTGAATCATACAGTCTTTAACTTATTCCTCCACCATTTCTCCTTTTAATAATAATTTGTACATTTTAGCAATTAAGTGATCATCAGTTTCACATAAATGTATTTCAAATTCTGATTTAGTTTGTTCAAATTCTAATTTTTTTTATCTAACTTAAATTTCTCTATTAAGTTGCATATATGAAAGCCATTGAAAAGTATATCCTTCTTGAGCAAGTTCATCTTTTGATTTTATTACATAATGTCCTTGTTCTTTTTTTAAAAAGTCCTTATATGTCAGCCACTTGTCCTTATTTCTTATTTCTGTTCTATAAAATGCTTCTTGCGTAGAAATCCATAAAGGTCTCTTATAACATAAAGTTGATTTATATTTATTCCAAATTCTCAACAAAGATCTTCTAATATAATGATTTTTAAAGTCCACATTAACTGTAGCCTTGTCGTACCACAAATATCCATGCCATCCAAATCTTAATTCGCAGCTCTTTGTCTTTGAATGTGAAGAGCAACCCCAACTCTTTGCTCTGATACTGAGCAAGAGTTCCTTGTTTTTACTGGTAAAAAGAAAAGGCAAAGCTACACTCACACACATTTTCTTAGTTTCAGAACTGCCTTTCCCCCTTTGAAGAAACAGTTTGGAAAGGATTTAAAGAAGCCTCTTCTAATGTCTGGGAAAGGAGAAGGGGCGCGATATGTTTTGAGGATGTCAGTTGCCAGTCAGGGTTGTGAAACTAATTAGAAAACATCAGTAATTATATAGAACTGAGATCATACTCTATTTTTCCTCTGCCACAAGCTACAATGGTGCTTAAAAGGGCCTCTTGGGAGATATCAAGCGGGGGGGGGGGGGGGGCTCTCTCAAAGTGACCTGGAAAACTGGTGGGGAAAACTGTTGATTGTTCCTTTTGACATGCCCAGGTCAATCTTGGAAAGAGAGTGATCCTTTCCCCTGCCCCAGCTCCAAATCCTCCTTGATGATTATTTCTAGAAATCTTCCAAACCTTACAATACAGGACGGAAGGCATATTTTTCTTTCACTATAGAGAAACAACGAACTACTCATCAAATGAGAAACTGAATAGAAATGAAAACTTGTTCTGAACTTTACACAGAAGCTGGAGGTGTGACATCTTCCGTTTTTGAGAAGACTCCACTCTCATCTTTGCTGTGTTTTTTTATATTTCAGAGGCAATACAAATGAACTAAAATTCACAATGAGTGCTAATACAGATACTCAATATGCACCAGAGGTGGAGAAATGTTTGTTTCTTAAGTACTTGAAATTAAGAATTATCTGCAGATTATTAGTAAATAAGATGGGTGGGTGGAGAGATAGTATATACCTTATCGCTTGCTTAGCCCTTTAAATACAGCAGCCTGGTACAGTTACTTGCATAAAAATCTCACCAACATTATTTTGATTTATGAACATATATGGAACCATGTTTATGCATGTCCTAAAGAGGAACCATCTACTTCCTGCTATAGTTCGTATTTTTATTGCTCTCTGTAGGACCCTTTTGGTGATGATGTTCATATGCAGTATGATTTCTTTCCTTCCTCTTCTGCTGGCTGCAAGATGCAAGCCTTGTTTCTCCAGTTGCAGTTACTTGGGGAAAATGTAGGGAAAGTTGAGATAGCTACACTTTGCCTTGCCTGTGACTTTGCTGGGCTCAGAAGGATGACCTCTGTGAACAAGCTGGACTCCAGAATTGATCCAGCAGAAGCTCAACTCTTCTTACATAATAAGGCTATTTATATTTTCACAAGTAAAGTTTCATTTCTGGTAATCAACACATGAGAGGGTAGTGTACCACAAACTTACGTAGGGTTTCCTCTTTCTGAATAAGTTAATACCATTGTTTAAAAAAATATTCCATCATTCAACTCACTAAAGAGGAAATATGCAAGAAAACACCATAATTATTTCAAATTATTTCATTTTTCCTGAAATATCTTGGAGCACTGGAAAAAGCGAGGCAATTAATAATGTCACAAAAGCTTCACAGAAGTCTGACTGCACCAAAAAATGTGACATCTCCATTCAAGACTATTTTGGCACTTGTCCGTGGTATGGTAAGCTGAAGCTCATCTCCTTCTTCTAATTTTGCAACACCTGCCAAAAGATTGCAATCATTTTAAGTACAACCATCTAATATACCAAAACTTTAAAAAAAATCATATTGGGCATGATTTGGCCAGTCCTGTAATTGACGAAGCTGTCACCTTCTTTCATTTTCAAGTTAAAAGCTGTATATTACACATATTATATACACCTATAAATAAGGTGTATATAAATAAATAAGTCCTTTTCCAGAGGAATATTGACTTCCAGCATGGATGGAAAGGTAGACTAGTGGGGTAGAGTAGATGTAATTTAAGATTAGGAGCTGGGTTCAAGTCCACTCACAACCATGGAAGCTCCCTGGGTGACTTTGGATCAGTCACTATTGATCCTATTGAGCACTATTGACCACTCCAGCTTATCTTACAGAATTGTCATGAGGACCAAAGGATGGAGGACCATAGACATTAGTTCAAGCTCTTTGGAAAATGGTCAAAATATAAACTCAGTAAAATAATAATAATAATAATAATAATAATAATAATAATAATTCCATTTCAATTACTTCAGGGGCTTGGGCCCATTTAGCGACAATGCACTTTGTAAGTCCTGAATGGCATGGAACATTTTTTCCCATTCCTAGCACATCTTCTGTCTGTGTCCATCAGGCAGTCCTCAAATCTCTGCCATTTTCCTAACACAGAAAGGTGCACCAAAAGCCAAAAAGCCATGTGCCTTTGCATCTGTTTTTCTAACACAGATTGCTGCCTGGCACTGGAATTAAAAGAAGGAATTGGCTGGAACTCACCTATGTGATGTAAGGAGTTCAGCATGACCCACCACACCATCCACTAATGAAACCTTTTAAATGGCTAACTCTCTTTCCTACCAATAAGGGGCTTATCTAGGCCAATAAATTTAGGATGGTTATCATATTTACCAGCAGTGTAACAAGAATTGTTGGGAGAGGTTTCAGGCATGTTTTGCAGGCAACGAAATAATGTAACCAGACTAAGATCATCACCAACGACGTGGGCTTTTTTCCTCTGAATCAAATGTCCCATTACAAACATTTCATCTGTATATAAAACCTAAACAAATAGATTTCATTACAACTCTGAATTAATACTTCAAAGAAATTAGAAAAAAATCTTTTTTCTCTATTTTACCTGACCATATATGAAGAAGTAGCCAGTTTCTCTGACCAGTATTTTATTTCCTTGTTCTTCTAGAGCAGTTCCTCTTTTAAAGCTAAGAAGCCAGGGAACTATACTTGAGTCATCTGAAAAATTATTAGTTTCTCATTAAGTGCCAATTACGTATTTTTCCTGTATATTTCCTATGAATTTTTTAAAAGAAAATTAATATGCCTTTGAGATGAGTGGCTCAAACAGAAACTAAGAACAAGTACTAATGTTTGATGCAAAGTTCAAATATCTAAACTGTGGCTAGTGGTTGAGGATATAAATGAAAGGGAAGGACCTATCACTAAAAATTAATTTACCTTTTCTTTTTTCACTATGGCTTTTTCATTCAAATATAGTAGTCCTTTTTGTATCATCTTGCTATTTTCAACATTCTTTGTATTTGGATATTTGCTTTTTTCAACATTCTTTGTACTACATTTCAGTATTTTTAACAATAAACATGGATTTATGTGATGTGTAGCTTTTATGTAGAATGTGAACTCCAAAGAGCTTCGAGAAGAGCTTCCTGACAGAAGCCATTTTTCTGTGGGTCTATCAGGGTTGAGGCTCTGTCAGAACCCACCACAGAAAGTTGGTGAACTAGAGGAATGCAGTAGAGTGTATGGAAAGAGTTGTAGTCAGAAGTGGGGAGGTGTCCTTTGTACACGTAGATGTTTAGTATGTAGGCCACAGAAGCAAAGAAACTCCTTGGGATAGACCATAATTGGTTGTACATTCCCACCTGCCATCCACTGAAACAGTGGAGCATCAGAGTTGAAGACCTTAATCCCTAATGCTGACCCAAGGCTCCCCCTAAAAGTGGGAAAGGTAGAGTGGTGAAATGCTAATAAGTATAACTGGATTTGCCCTTCCTGCATTATTGGAGAACCGTTAAGAACTAGCTTGTTTTCGAGCAATTGAAACGCAGTGACAGGATCTTGCAGAAAATTGCTGGGTTCCGCTAAGTCAGGTTAAGAGATTAGTACATTACCATGTTGCTGAATGGCACTTTTGCTGTCAGCCATCAATTGCAGACATGACTGTAATACTAGAAAGAGACATTTCAAATTAGAGAGGGGAAAAAAGACATACAAGGAAATTAACATTGGGTTCAACTAAAGGAAATGAAAAATAATTGGTTTCAGGAAATTCTTGGTTGTAACTCTTCCCATACTCCTAATGAGCTCTTAATTTAAACTGGTCCAGGTGAATTTCCATTCATATTCTGTTATGTTGCTAGGGGCCCATTCAAACTATTCCTGGAAAGGAATGACAGTTTAGAATTATAGTATTGCTAATGTTATATTTTGTAAAATAAATGAACCATGTTAATAAGAGCAGTTACAAAATGTAATACATAATATAGGGTTATTTTGCTTAGTTAAAGGGGGTAGTTTCAAAAGCAACAGCTCTAACTTTAAATCACGGAGTTAACCCTTTGTCAAGAAAAATACTGTAAGGAAGAATGAATGCTTGAACAAATGAAGATTTTTGCCATGTTTTCCTTGAATGTGAAAAAGCATCAGTATACTGCAGGGGTTTTCATGGTACCATTTTGGGAATGTACTTTGACATCGCCCCATCCATGCACTATATTTATCTCTGAAAGACAACCTCAAATTTAAAAATAGCCCCCCGCCCCCCAAAGAAGAGTAGACAGGGGGAAAAGGTATAAACAAAGACTTAAACCCTATGCAAGTCCCATCTTTCCCATCTTGTCAACCTGGGGTTGCAAACTCCATCTCAAACAAACCAGACCTCGAGATCCACTCCTCCATAAATGTGGCTGGTATATGTTTGTGCATTTGTGTATATCTGTATATACACTGTACCTGTCAGAAGCCACGCTACAAAAAGAGGGCAAGACCAGAACATAAAAATGAATATTAATTGAATGAGTAGTTATTGATTAAACTAATTGCCCCTAAAATATGGAAACCCATTTATAAATTTAATTGATTCTTCATCTGTATGACAGAACCATTCTTCCCCCACCTACCCATCTCATATACCTGTCCCTCTTTCTGGCAGAAATAGTTTTAAAAAGAAAACAGAAACAACAGAGATGGGGTAAGGCAGAGCTTTCCAAACTTTTCATGTTGGTGACACACTTTTTAGACATGCATCATTTCGCGACACACTCTTACAGCAGGGCACAAGGCAGGCACTAGGACCTGCGCGGAATCACAGCAGGTTTGGAGGCAGCAGGACACAAGGCAGGCACTAGGACCTGCGCGGAATCCTGGCAGGGCTCGGAGGCAGCAGCAGCAGCCGCGACACACCCAGACACTGCAGCCGACACACTAACGTGTCCCGACACACAGTTTGGAAAGCTCTGGGGTAAGGTAATGGGCAGCTCCACAGAGAAGGAAAGAGAAATGGGGGAACAAAATTAGATGTAAATGAGGTGGGTGGAAGAGGTACCTGATCAGGGAAAGAGAGAGAAGGGTTAAAACTATCCAGCAACAACTCGTCTAAAGGGACGAAGCTCAAAAGGCACCCATCTTTTCAGCAGGAACGTTGGCTCTTACAGATACCTCTGGTCCACCCCATCAGCATCTGTTATTTTGAGCAAACAGAAGAGCCCTCTATTTTGAGCCCTCCATGCTCACCCACAGGCCTTCACGTCCTGGACCCTTGGGTGTTTTTCCAGAGACCACTGTGAACTCTAATCAGATCTTACTTCAGCTAACCAGATCTTACCTTACCTGTTTCGCCTGTCTGAACAGGTGACCTTTTCCCCCTGCGTCTGTCTCCAGTCCACATTATGTTTCGGCTTCCTTGATGTGATCCCAAAGCAATTCCCTGCCAAAACATTTGCAAAGAAGCAGAGTGAAGGCTGCAATTGCAATCTCCCTTCAACTCCCCCAGGGCCCAAAGTTCTTCAACTTACCTGGCTAGAAGCCGCGTTGGCCCTCTTCCAGTATGGAACGAAGGGGCTGGCCGCCTTGGTTTCTCCCGGTGGCCCGAAGAGCCGTGGAAGTGAAGTCCTTGCCTGAACCCTGCCATTCAGCTTGCTAGTTAGGACTGCTAGTTCTGCTTTTAGTGCAATAACGTAGTAGAGAGACGCTGCTGCCAGGCAAGATGAGACCAACACTGCGAGTCCCAGAAAGATGAGTAAGAGCCCTTTGTAATCAAAGCCATCAACAGAAGGAGAGGAGCGGGAAGACCTGGAAGTGGTGGAGAAAGTGTTGCCTTTTCCTCGTGGGGAAGTCAGAGATTTCATGACTCCGTTATTAAAGCCAAGTGGAAACTTCAGCTGCTTCTCATTCTGTACAGCGCAAACATTTTGCCAGTTGCATCCAAGCTACATGGTCAAAATGCCCATATTGCGTGCTTCCGGTCATGAGAGCCTGCTGATGCAGACAATAAATGCCATGTATGTTGCTTCTGCTCTGCATCTGTACAATACAGAGCTCTGCTTCTGTATTTCCGCAACGAATCTTCCTCATTTCAGTTTCTGCCTCATTTTATCAGACTGTGACCCATCATCCTCGCTTCTCAGACCCCATGACCTTGCTTGATTGCTCAAAGTATTTTGCACTCCAATTCATCGCTTCGCCTGCTTTCAGATGGGCAACTTCTACCAGTCAAATTACATCTTGCACCTAGGCAATAATTTCCTCCTTAACAAATGAGTGCACTTGTATGTGAAGGTTTAGAAGAAAAAAAGTGAGACTGCAGGAGGAAAGCACATAAGGACTGCAAGTAGTAGAGGGGGATCTGACTGTGACGTTTGTCACTCCGTGGATTGACAGGTTGATTCAGCTGTTGGAATGAACCATTTAGGCCACTGAGACCAAGGCTTTGCTTTGTGTAGAAATCCAAATAAAAGCATCTATGCTTTAATACACCCAAAGCACAGCTTTCCAAACTGTGTGTCGCGACACTTTATTGTGTCGCAACACAGTCTGGTGTGTCGCCACACAACCCGGAAGCGGCAGTGGGGGTGTGTATGGCAGCGGCGGCAGTGGCGCGCCATCAGTGCTTCCGCATTTTAGCAGAGGCTGCCGCCACTGCCGCCACTGTGCGCACCCCCGCCCCCGCGCGCGCCCCTGCACCACCGCTGTGCACGCCCCCGCGCCGCCGCCGCTGGTGTGTTGCCAACGGCGGCACTTTAGAAAGCACTGCACCCAAAGAATGGGAGCCCACCAGGGAATATGTCTGAATATTGACTTACTCTTACTATGCAATGTTTGTTTAATTTCAGTAAGAATCTTCCTTTCCATCAGCCCTTCGAAGTAGGCCAAGTCAGGAAGACTACTGGGACTCTCTTTTGTTGCTGCAGGGCAGATGTTCATTTCCATGCACCTTTCAACCACCTTCCCTAACAGACTCAGTCTCCCCTTCCACAGGTGAAGGAGACGCCAGCCAGGTACTGTGGGAACCACCTACAGACTCACTCCTCCCAGCACTGAGAGTCTGCTATGCTTATGTAGGAATGTCAGATGAAACTGAAGCACAAAGCATCGTCACGGACACCAGCTGCGCTTTCCCACGACCCCTCAGATTCAAGGTAGCCCTTCTATGTTTGGAATAAGATATTCCAAACATCTCCTCTTGCATCTGGAATCCAGAGTCCATCCCATTTCATATTCTTCTTCCCCACTCATGAGGAGGAGGTGGCAGGTGGCGGGGAGAAACAGTTTCAGAGCACAGGGTCACAGAAGTCCTCATGGACAAGTGGTGCCCTTCACCGCAGCAGGCTGAGAGAGCCACAGAGATGACCTTGGAGAAATCATGTAGAGACGCTGCAACATCTACAAAAAGATGCTTTAAGCCTGGGAAACAAAGAAAGCATTAAAAAGAAGCCTGGACTGGCTTCACCCTAATTCCCAGGGGTTTAAGAGGGAAAGGGAGAGAAGGGGAAACACAGTCAGGCTTTTAAGATTCTGATACTGTAGCCTATATCAATAAATGTCGTTCCAGTCAAACCTGAGGAGTTGGTTTCCTGGTCTGGCCTACCTCAAAGGGCCAACAGAGGCAATTGCAAATGAAAGCCCACTGAGGGAATTTGCTGGGTAACTGGGAAAGAGCCAATAAACTAGCTGGACTTTTAGACAGGCAGGCAGAAGGTAAAAACTTAGTAGAAAGCCATACCAAATCCCCCCCTGCAATCTTGGCACGCTCTTGCCTGTGGGTGTCTGCAGCCCACTGGCATGCCGCCTTTCTCAAATCTAGTCTTTAAGAGGAGTTGAACGGGCAGCCTCTGATAAGGGAAGGAGATGAAGTAGACAGGCTGCCTTGCCAGGAACAGTCCTGACACAATGAAGCATAGTTCTCGATATCTGCTCTCATTCTTGACCACCAGAACTTTCTGAGCGCTCGAAACAAAGTTTTAAACATTCACCAATGTCCGACAGTTCTATTGTCATGGTAGAGCTGCAGTACTTCTTCCCTGAAAGGAAGATGAACATATAAATGTCCACTGTAAAACAGCTGTCCATCATTTATTGAGAATGGTGAAGAATCAGTCTGTGGGGCTCTCTGGAGGTCATCCAGCTGGGTCCTGACATATGCATCCTGTTGTTGCTGCAATCTAATCTGAACTGGCAGATCTATCATCTTTATCCCTGCCCCAACCTTTTTGTCCCTCCCCTATTATCTGGGGAGGAACTTGGCTTCAGGATTGTGGTAGGGAGAGTGAGCATGGAAGATCATATTCAGGTTTATGCTATAGTGCATTTGGTAATTTGTTCTGTGAGTCAGGAATATAAGTGATGTAAAAATAGAAATGGGAGAAACTGTGCCCACCCAATGTGACGAGGCATGAAGGGCTGTGCTTTCTGTAGGTGTCCCAAACTCTTGTGATCTCTGTGCACTTGCACTGGGTAGATTGCTCCCTCTAAGAAATGCTTCTATTGCTGGAAAGTGCAGTTACCAGAAGTAACTCTTTATTGAAAATGTCTGAGTTTCTTTCAGCTGAGGAAAGCAATCTGGAATGAAATGCAGACTGCAGGAGATCTCTCTCTCTCTCCCTCTCCCTCTCTGTCATACACACACACACAGGGTGAGAGAGGTTTAGATGTTTGAGCAACAGCTGAGAAAAGAAAAAGATTTTTAAGTCCTGAAATGCTGTTTGTTCTCAAGTAGATCACTTGAACTCACATTTTTTAAAAAAAGATAAGGAAGTGGTCTGATACACTCTGCCAAATTAGAAATTAGAAATGAACTTTCTGTAAAAATTTGCAAAGCCAGAAAACGCTGAACATTCTTCACATTTCTAAGGGCCTACAATGATAGCACAGATTACAATTTTGCAGATCCATTTGTATTCCTTCTATAGAGATTTTGTAATCCAGTTGAGGAGGGTCAAACACACATTTTTCAGCTTGACAAAAACTTGTGTTTGTGGAGTCCCAGCATGAGTGTCATGCAAAGATGGGTACCCCAAAAAAATCAGTATGTCATCTAAGCACACCACGACCTATTTGTCCAAAAGGTAAGGTAAAGTAAGGTTTCCCCTTCCAGTCGTATCTGGCTCTAGGGGGCGGCGCTCATCTCCGATTCTCGGCCGAGGGAGCCAGTCTTGTCCATAGACGCTTCCGTGGTCATGTGGCCAGCATGACTAAACGCCGAGGCACACGGAACGCTGTTACCTTCCCACCGGAGTGGTACCTATTTATCTACTTGCATTTTTACGTGCTTTCGCACTGCTAGGTTGGCAGGAGCTGGGCGAGAACGGGAGCTCACCCCGTTACACGGTGCTTCCAGGTCTCGAACTGCCGATCTGCTGTCCTTTTGTTTGATAGTCGGTAGTCTTAACCGTTACGCCACCATGCCGCCCCAAAAGATCAGAAAATAATTTGTCCAAAAGATCAGAAAATAATTCATTCATGAACTTGGGCAATTAACTAATCCAGAGGGCATTACTGTGTATGTAAATTTGCCATATTTGTATCAAAGACAGCTAAACATTCATCTTCCCCTTTTATTCTGATTAAACTGTAAGTCCAATTTCATGTCTTCTGAAGACAGTCCAGCAGTTCTCAAATAAGAGGCAGTGGGTAGTGATCCTTAATGGTCATAGAGTCTATAATCATAAACAGGTCTCAAAGAAGAATTTTCTTTTTTATAAAAATTAAGGGCACAGAGGCTGGAGAGGATGAAGACACCTGAATCCTTTCTTCAGACTGTCATCCAGAAACTCTTTCAAAGTGGCTAGCTCTTTAGATGCAGCATATTCTCTCCTGGGTGGAATTGGAGTTCCTGGCTTCAGGTTGATGGTACAGTCCCACCTTCAGTTAAGAGGCAATATACTGTAGCTGCTTCCTCAGGTGCGGCACTTTGCAGCTGACTCGGAGCTTTATACGTTAGCTGTTCAAGTCTTGGCTAGGTGTCCTGAGGTTCCACAGTGGAATCATCAATGAAGGTCTCTCCTCTGTTTCTCTCCCAAAGACCAAGGCTTTTTTACAACTCCTATTTGCAGGTGTTCTCTGGCACCAGGGTCTGAGGAAACCACTGGGAGGGAGGGAGGAGTGAAGAGAGTCTGAAAAACCTCCTCCATATGATTTCCTCCATGCATCAACGCTTCCGGCCTCCCAACAATTAACACACAACATTAGAATAATTCTTCCAAGTTCTCTGGTATGCCTTGCCTTACTAACTCATCTCTCAGTTCATCAACAAATCCTTCTCAAAACTGGCCAGTCAGTCAGATCATTCCATCCCACACTATTAGTATTACAGGTGGGCCTTGTTTAGCAACCACAATTGGAATCAGCAACTCAGTCATTAAGCAAAATGGTGAAACCATGACTGTGCTTATGATCTTACTTCAGCTTTCCTTTGCTTTACAGATCTGTGAGGGCCGTAAATGGGGGAATTGGTCGCAGTTAGTTTCATCACCGTCATAACTGTAAATGGTCTCTAAAAAAGACAGTCACTGAATGAGGACTAACTCTATTATATTTATTATTATTGTAGAGACACTTTGGTAGTGATTAAGGCACCAGGCTAGAAACCGAGAGACTTTGAGTTCTAGTCCCTCAGGCACAAAGCCAGCTGGGTGACCTTGTGCCGTCACCCTCTCTCAGCCCTAGGAAGCATCCAAGGGCAAACCACTTCCAAAATATTGCCAAGAAAACTGCAAGGATTTGTCCAGGCAGTTGCCAGGAGTCAACAATAACTCAAAGGCACAAAAAAAAAAAAATAGGTCTCTAGCATATAATTGAAAATCTGATATGTAATCATAAATTCTGCAGTTGCTTTGTTTTAGCTTGCAAATCTCTCAATTTGATGTGGCTCTCCTAGCCAGATTGTCAAATGCAGCTCTAAATCTTTGCATAAAGTTCTAGTAATTATCCAGTAACAGATCATTCCTCTCAACGAGGGGCACAACCCATTTCGTTGCCCTTTCTTTCAGCAGACTCAGAACAAAAATCATCCTGAAGTGAGCTGCTTGCTGACCCACCATAACAATTCATGCTGTATTGTAAGTCAAAGATTGATCCTGGGCACTTCCAAACTTCTCCAACAGACTCACACAACAGCAAATAAATATTTGTTGGGTTACAGGCTAGCAAGCTAATCTCTTCCTCTTTGCTCTTCAAAGCTGTGCACCACTTCTTTGCTTGTGTGAGCTGCAAAATAACAAACTCACTGCTCAATTAGCTAATTATTTCCTGCTTTTGCCTTAACTAGGCACCCAATATCTGCTAGACCCTTAACAATGTTGCTACTCCTTGCTAATATGTAATCATCCCTTGCTGATGCCTAAACTATTCAGCTATTTCTTGATTTATTTTCCCAAAAGCAATTTAAGCAATTGGGGGCGGGGGGGGGGGAGAGGCTGAAGGGTTATGAAACTTGACCAAAAAAGGCAGCCCCTTGTGGGTGGTTTTGTTATGACTTACCCCTCCTGATGCTCCCCGTGGCCACCATCACTGATTAGGAAGGGAACTCCCCTATGTAAGTGTCCAAAATTATTCTGGCGTCTCTCATTCATTTCTTCTTCTGTAAGGCACCAAAACTTACCACGCGCCTTTAGAGAAAGCCAATATGTCTATGAAGGTTCTCAGTCATCCAGGTGGAATTGTCTGTAGCTTGAATCATGTCAACTGGATTTCTATTTTCTTAGTGGAAACGTTTCGCTCCTTATCCAAGGAGCTTCTTCAGTCTGAGCAAAGTTGGTAAGGGAATCCTAAATATGTTCCTAGGTAGCTGTGTGACCTTACACCTGGGGCTAGGTCATGGTTATATTGAGATGTAATTTTTAAGTCCTTTTATCATCTAATGGAGGGTCGTTAAAATCACCATGCTGCTGTTGAGCTTCTGAAATGGTCTTAATCTTCCTAGGCACAGAAGACAACATGGGGAGGAAGATGGGGGAGAGTTTGTGCCTGAGGCCCCCACCTCTATTCAAGGAAGGATTTTCCAAGTTGGCATAAATGGATTCCTTGACCCCTCTCTCAAACCACCTATCTTCTCTGTCTAAAATGTGAACATTAATGTCCTCAAATGAGTGTCCTTTTTCTTTTAGATGAAGATAAACTGCTGACTCTGGTCCTGTGGTGTTATTTCTCCTGTGTTGGGCCATCCTCCTGTACATAGGTTGTTTGGTTTCTCCAATGTAGAGTTCAGAGCACTCCTCACTGCACTGGATTGCATAAACTACATTGCTTTTCTTATGTTTTGGAGTTTGATCTTTGGGGTGTACAAGCCTCTGTCTCAGTGTGTTGGTGGGTTTGAAATATACAGGTATGTGGTGCTTGCCAAATATCCGTTTTATCTTCTCAGACACGCCAGCCATGTAGGGAATGACCAGGTTCTTTCGTTTACTCTGAGTCTCAGCCCTATCTGTCGCTGTTTTAGGTCTGGTAGATTTAGATTTGGTGAAGGCCCAATTTGGATATCCACAGGCCTTCAGGGCTGTTCTCAGGTGCTGATTTTCATTCTTTTTGGAATCCATGGAGGTGGGTATTTATACATGGAAGAAGTGGAGAAGAAAGCACTCAACACATTCCAGGGAACGGTGCCCACCCACTGGTTTAGGTATGTGGATGACACCTGGGTCAAAATCAAGGCCCAGGAAGTACAGGCCTTCACGGACCATATAAACACTATAGATGCCAACATTAGCTTCACCAGAGAAGACACCAAGGACAACAGACTGGCATTCCTAGACTGTGAAGTCCTCATTGGGACCGGTGGCAAGCTAGAAATAGGAATCTACAGGAAACCCCCACACACAGATCAATATCTGATGTTTGACTCCCACCATCCACTGCAGCACAAACTAGGAGTCATCAGGACATTGTCACACAGAGCAGAAACCATCCCCACCTTCCTTGAATAGAGGTGGGGGCCTCAGGCAGAAACTCTCCCCCATCTTCCTCCCCGTGTTGTCTTCTGTGCCTAGGAAGATTAAGACCATTTCAGAAGCTCAACAGCAGCATGGTGATTTTAACGACCCTCCATTAGATGATAAAAGGACTTAAAAATTACATCTCAATATAACCATGACCTAGCCCCAGGTGTAAGGTCACACAGCTACCTAGGAACATATTTAGGATTCCCTTACCAACTTTGCTCAGACTGAAGAAGCTCCTTGGATAAGGAGCGAAACGTTTCCACTAAGAAAATAGAAATCCAGTTGACATAATTCAAGCTTTAGAGAAAGCCAAATACACGAAGGAGACTTTGTAAAAAAGAACAGCAGCAAGATTTATTTGGCCAAGCAAAGGTTGCCGGGTGGCAGCCAGACAGTTGTCACGTGCAAGTGACCTCTGAATGAAACCACCATCCTGAGCATAAGGGTGCACAAACTTTTATACGGGGAATACAGGCAGGAAGTGAGGATGAGGAAGGTATGCCCATATGTGGGTGGGGTGTCTGATGACCATTCCCTGGGATTGGCTAGTCCTTGGGGGACAGGGTCCCTCCCAGAACTGAAGGATTCTGGGATTCACCAGGTCAAGGGGTGACGTGGGTCATCAACATAGTTACAAAGGATAGAATTAGGAACATTCACACTAATTGTTGGGACATTCACACCAAAGAAATACTTGCATCTTACAGAGACAACAGTAACATTTACAGAGACATTGGGTTACACAGGCAGGTTGAATCACAAAGGGTCAGAACCATAGAATCACAGTTTAACATATTTACATCTCAGGAGAGGGGAAGCAAGGCATTCATTACAAGAAGGCTAGGTAAACATATTGGCTTCATCTCAGGAAAAGGATGCTTGACCAAATAGATGGTCCCAGACTGTTATGCATTCCTGAGGGAGGTAGAACTGGTTTCAGAGCTTCACACTTAACATTTCTTATGCAGTATTCTTTGGGGCTTGCTGAGGCCCATCTCAAGGGTCATCCTTGGGTAACAATTCTTTGGTTCAGGCACAATCTTTGGTTCAGTAATGTTGCATCATGGGGAAATGTTACAGCATGGTGTTTTCCAGGCCAAGGTTTGTGAGCCGGGTTTCCCCATATCCCTACAATCCTCCCTTTTCTTTTCTTATGGCGAAATGCCTTTCGCCCACCTTGGAGACTGGGTGGAGAGTCAGCAGTCTTGCTGGTTTACCCTCAGTGTGGGAAACCACAGTCAACCCTTTGAGGGAGGACAATACGATTCTACGAACCAGAGGAACAATGCAGGGCAGGATAGCAAGTCCAGTAAGGCCACAGACAAAGATAAATACAAGTTGTTTGATCCATGCTGCCCTGAAGTAAGTGGTACAGGAGGTGTTTCCCCCTTGGGAAGGATAGAGATTTGAGGTAGGAGATGGGCAAGAGAGCAAGTGCCTGTCCAGTTAGCATGTAAACAGAGGTAAGTATTGGTTCCACAAAGGAAAAACATACCCTGTTCTAGGCAGATACTTAAGTCAACAGAAAAGATAGGCTTCTCCCTTTTCCATGGGTTCCATACCCCAACTGACCCTGCTAGAAACATTCCCATAAGTGGCTGCAGGGGGGTGGCATTGAGATGGGGTGGACCTTTGACTAAGGGAATAGAAGAGAAGACAAAATAATCAGAGGTGTTTCCTTTTGCGTAGGGCAAGGGAGCACAAGGGATATCTTGGTCGTCTTTCAGGCCCAGCCATGCTGGCATGGAGCCTTTCGTATCAGCAGGCAGCCCAAGCCAAGGAGGAAGCAGAGGTCCCTGTGGAGAGGCAGCTAACAGAAGCTTCGCTGCCAAGTTACATGCGGGTCCCTCCTTCTCTTCCCCAGAGATAGAAACTGTGGGCCGGGCAGAAAAAATTACTTTGCCCCTGTATCTTCCAGCAGCAGCTGAAAACAATGGAGGCCTTGCGTGAAAATCCTCGAACTTATCAGGGGCGGTGATAAATCACCTCCTTTAGGCATTGGTGTCCCTGAAGCCTTCCCAGCCGAACTCCCCCCTTGGGTTGCGCTCTAGTAACGCACAGAGAGGCGATGCCAATCAATGGGACTAGTGAGGCCACTGGGCTGAAGATGGGAACTGATGGGTTCAATCCCAGGGTCTTCAGCCGTGACTCAAAGTCCGCATAGAGTTGGCTGTCGGGGTGTTCTCCTTCCTTGAAGACTGAAGGAGTTTTGTGGTTTAAGATCACTCTAGAACTGGCCCAAACACGGGGGCTGGCTGGGATGGCCTGATGAGTGGAGGCAGAAGTCTGGATTGGTCCAGTAATGTGTAAGCCGAGGTGAGGCTCTGCTCAATATAATTATGGCTAGTGGGCTTGCATGTGAGAGTATGGTGGGTGAGGGGGTGTGCCAGAGTTATATAGACCCCCAGGAGCCCCAGAAGAAAAGTTTTTAAAGTTTTTAAAGGAGCACATTTTAAAGGAGCACATTTTTCCCACCCAGTTTCAGCACTAGCCTTTCACTAACCCTTCTTCCCCCCTTTCTCCCCCCCCTTTTTATTTTTTAGAAAGGACAGAAAGAGGAGGCAGGGAGGGAACCTGTGAAGAGAGTTGATAGAAAGAGCACGTGGTAGCAAGTGTTAGGGGCAGCGGTTACCAGGCATTACTCAGGAACAGGTTGTTCCGTGGCTTCTCTGCTGATGAGCCTGAAAGAAAGGTTGGCAGGAAAACGGTGCAATGTAGTGAAGTAAAATATTGGCAGCTACAGTGAAATGATGATGTTAGAAGTCCTCCTGGGAAATTTCTTCACCTGTGTTCCTGTCTGCCTCCGGGAGAGACAGGAAGCAGAGGTTTCCGTAGGGATTCGTTGTCTGGAAGGTCTTCCTCTGTGTCTCCACACCCACTTCCGGTGGGGCAGGAGCAGAGAGCCGTTGTTTTGTGGAATATCCCTCTGTGCTATCGTCTGCTCCCAGTGGAACAGGAGGCAGAGAGTTGGCAATGAGGGAGTCAAGGTCAGCAGGGGATTGTATGTGGAAGAGTGTAATTTTGAGTGCAGTAAGGCCTTTGCTTTGCCAGGCAGCTGGAGGCTGGATTACATTCTTGATTCTGGAAGCGTGGACCCAGGCTTGTATACCTTCGCCCTTTACAGCAGTGGGGGTGTTGAACAGGACCTGGAGCTGATCTCAGCAATGGGTGGCTGGTCCGGAGCTGGAGGCAAAGCACTGCTGACCTGTTTGGAAATAGAAGGCAAAATACGCGCCAGAGACTGCAAGTACGCAGAAACATCAAGCTCCCTCTCATTGGTAGAAGTGACTTTCCCCCTGGCATGGTGCGAAGACGGGTGAGCGCCAGAGGGAGAACTGGCGGCCAGGGAAGACGTGTGTCCTGGCACAATTTGGCTAGAATGATCTGTTAGGGTCCTGTAGTTATTTGGCAGACCTCACTGGAATGGGGCACCGTTTGGTCTACCTGCCAAGGTTGGCGTTCCTGCAGAAAGGTTGGTAAGAACCAAACCTGCGCAGACAACTGCTGATTGGCTCAGTGATGTACGCCTGAGCACAGAAAAAGTAAGAGCTTTGAAAAAGCCAAAAACAAAAGCCAAAAACAAAAACAATAAAAACAAACGTTAGGGTTTATGCTTATCTCTTAAGCAACCTGGTTGGGAGGGGGTGTGCCCTGCAATATTCCAAATAAAAATAAAAATAAAATTGAAGGGCAATAAAGCAATGAGAGTCATCTCTGACCAAATAGCATAGTCATGTTAAATAAAAACAAGAACACATAGCAGTATAAAATTTCCAATTAATTTTCCAAAAACAAGCCTAAAAAGGTTGAAAAATAAAAACTGACCATTGGCATAATGTATTTTAATGAGTAGACTGCTTTTGCATTAAAAAATTTTCCAAAAATGGGAAAAACAAAACCATCAGATAGACTATGCCAATTCATGGAGGCTCCATTATTGCCAAAATCTTCAGAAATAAAAATTCTTCTTTCTTTTTGTTACTCACACACCACACAGTTCAATGAACTGAAAACACACACACACAAACACACAGTCATAAGTTAAGACTCAGTTAAGATTTTAATGAAGGGGTTCAAAGTTTAGCTGGTTTATTACAAACCCCTTGTACATCAGAAAATCCTTGCCTTTTTCCCTGTCTCCTCGCCCATCTTCCGGAAAATTCCCATTTCTATCTACATGCTTACTCAAGGCATTTTCTCACTTAAGGCATTTCCATATTCTAGAGAGGCAACGCAGGCGAGAGGAGCCGGCTTTTATTGAAACACGACATGGGGAGGGGAAAAGACAGACACACAACTTCACACCTTTGCTTTACAACCTAAACACATTCTTTCAGGCACACACACACACATTTTTGGAGGCTTGGCTGACAGCAGTTGGATGGCCCCGTATTCTCATGGTAAGTGATTTCGAGCTGGCATTTTTCTTTCCTTTTCAGCAGTAACTGCAGCCGTAAGGGCTTTGGAGTTTTTGCAGTTTTCCATAGACCTCTGGGGCACTTTTGGCTAACAAGGGCCAGTTTCAATATCACTGTGTTAGTGGGGGGGGGGCATAGGAACGCCATCCTCCCCCTCCTCTCCTTTTCACTCTCTCCCTCCTTCAAGCATTTGACTAGCAGACAGGAGGCAATCATAGGAAGGGGGAAAGGCAGAAGGCAGTTACACACACACACACAGGAAAAACACCTTTTAACTTGTAATATGCATTCAAACCATACAGAGTACAAGTTAGAAAAGACACTTAAACATGAGTGAACAGAGCTGTTGGCTTGCGAATCCTGCTATAAAGTTAAACAGATAAGAGTCAGGAGACAGAAGAGATTTCCCAAGCATTCCAAAGGGACAGACCCACACAATTTCACTCACACATTTAAACAGAGGACAAACAGGATGAAGCATTTAAAGCTGCCCCTTTTGAGATAGCTGGTCTCTAGACTTTTTGGCTTAACAAGGGCCAGTTTTTAATTTCACTGTCAGTAAATCTGCTCAGCCATTGAGATTAAGTAATTAAGGAATGCTTGGAGATAATCAGAGTCCAATGTCCCATGGTGGGGCCAGTGGCGGCCGTAAATAGGTGGATAGAATGGCCAGACATCGGAGCAAAAGGCTCCAAGGCGTGACTTGCAGGGGCGAATGCATTCAGCCTTGGGTTTCAAAAACTTCCAGTTTCTTAAAACACAACATCATCTTCCTGCCGGCGGCTGTGAGAATTTCCCATAGCCAGTAGAAACGGCTGCAGTTCTAGGTTGGGAAGAGGAAAAGGTTGGTTGGGGGGGGGGGGGGGTGCAGCGGAGGTCGCTCAACACTGCACGCTTGAAAGTTGTTTCTCCTTCCGGGTCTTAAAATCCTTCCTTATATATATATATATACAGAACCTCCAGCAGGCGCTGGGCTTATTCGGTCACCAATTTAAAGTCCTTATGCAGAACCTCCAGCAGGCGCTGGACTGGTTTGCCGGTTAAATTTAAGGTCCTGTTTTCTGCTGACCTCCCAGCAACGCTGGCTATTTTTAAAGGTTAAGCATGAACAACAATCCTGACAGGGGTTTCCACCGAAGGGGGCCTCCAGAGAAGCATCGTCGTGAGACTTGCCAGGTTCTCAGACTCTGCAGCCTGGAGACGCGCCGGGAGTGGAGGATAGGTTTGGGCGTTCACCCAGAGGGGGGCCCGAGCCGTGATTGGCCCGCGGCAGTCCCCAAGGGGCAGAGGAAAGTTTGGGTGTCCACCCCAGGGGGGTCCGAGCCGTATATTTTTTATTTTATTTTTTTTATTTTATTTTATTTTTAATTTTTGGCTCGCGGCAGTCCCCTGGCAACGGAGGGCGGGGCGTCTCTGCTCAAGGGGGGGGCGAGCGAAAAGGCGTTTTCCAAAGGAACCACGCTAAAACAATCCCCAAGCAGCAGAAACAATAAATAAACCGGGACCTCTAGGGATTTTACGGTAGAGGGTGGGGTACAAACGGGGGAACATCATCCCCTCCCCCACGGCTTGCCGGGACCGGCCTAAGTCCTCCCAATAACAAGGTTCCCTTTCCCTTCCTCAGCTGGCTTTTCTCGCCTTCCAGCGCTTCAATTTTCCCGTTTTGTGTCCCCAAGTAACTCAACACGCATTTCGTTCATACGCACGACCAGTGCCGACCCAGCTAGCCGAAACTCAGTCTAGATGCCCAATTAAGTTGGGCTTCTGGGAACTGCGACAAAGATCTCCCTGAGACCCCAAAGGGCCTCCACAAACGCTTCGTGGCTACCCCCTTGTGGAGCAATACCACGTCTCATATATACATACACACATACAGCACCCCCCTCCTAAGAAAAGTTCTACTCACCAACGTTGGTAGCTTCCTTTTTCAGTCCTGATGAGAAGTTCGTTTTTCAAAAGTCTCCTTTGTAGGCTAGGGTTCTTTACTGTACAGGGTCCTGCAACTGAGAGGGAGGAAAAGGCCACCGGAAAAAACAGTTCCGGGAGCGCTCGTGGCGTTGCCTGACCTCTATGCTGCTTTTCCCCGACAGAATGGAGTCTGGTTCCCCTTAAGGGGGATTCCCAGGTACTCCCCGGAGATTCCCGGCCAACGCTCCAAAATGTAAGGCACCAAAACTTACCACGCGCCTTTAGAGAAAGCCAAATACACGAAGGAGACTTTGTAAAAAGGAACAGCAGCAAGATTTATTTGGCCAAGCAAAGGTTGCCGGGTGGCAGCCAGACAGTTGTCACGTGCAAGTGACCTCTGAATGAAACCACCACCCTGAGCATAAGGGTGCACAAACTTTTATACGGGGAATACAGGCAGGAAGTGAGGATGAGGAAGGTATGCCCATATGTGGGTGGGGTGTCTGATGACCATTCCCTGGGATTGGCTAGTCCTTGGGGGACAGGGTCCCTCCCAGAACTGAAGGATTCTGGGATTCACCAGGTCAAGGGGTGACGTGGGTCATCAACATAGTTACAAAGGATAGAATTAGGAACATTCACACTAATTGTTGGGACATTCACACCAAAGAAATACTTGCATTTTACAGAGACAACAGTAACATTTACAGAGACATTGGGTTACACAGGCAGGTTGAATCACAAAGGGTCAGAACCATAGAATCACAGTTTAACATATTTACATCTCAGGAGAGGGGAAGCAAGGCATTCATTACAAGAAGGCTAGGTAAACATATTGGCTTCGTCTCAGGAAAAGGATGCTTGACCAGATAGATGGTCCCAGACTGTTATGCATTCCTGAGGGAGGTAGAACTGGTTTCAGAGCTTCACACTTAACATTTCTTATGCAGTATTCTTTGGAGCTTGCTGAGGCCCATCTCAAGGGTCATCCTTGGATAACAATTCTTTGGTTCAGGCACAATCTTTGGTTCAGTAATGTTGCATCATGGGGAAATGTTACAGCATGGTGTTTTCCAGGCCAAGGTTTGTGAGCCGGGTTTCCCCATATCCCTACACTTCGGTTTCCGATCTGCAGCCACTTCAGCCAGCAATATCCTGTCAGACTGAGGATTCTGCAGTTCTTCCTCTTTTTAGTGAAAATACAGACCATTCCCTTTTTCTCATCTGGCCCTTCATCTATTCTCCTGATTTTCTCAAATAAAATAGAGGCTCAGAAAGCCATTGTATGTGCTTTGATAAGCTGCTTTGCAACAGAAGATTCGCAGAGTTTGCAATTCAAATAGCATGAAGCTAGTCCAAGAAGGACCTTCCATTCATGGGAACGAAAAAGAAAGTTACTTCACGCAGCTGAATATCCATCTGGTCACGATTAAGGACTGGCAAATACAATATGTATCACGGTACCCTTTCATTACTCACCAATGGGCCTTTCCATAATCAGCTGGTTTTGTGCACTGATTTCTATATCGAAGGATCCCCACTCCCATGACGGGACTACAAACGTTAATTTCAGAAATTATACAGAGAAAAGCACCAACTCATGCAGCAAATGGGTGCCACATAAAACATTGCTGCACGGAGACAGCTACTGTGAAATAAGTTCTGTCAAAGCATCTTCCAAAGGACCACTGAGGGCTCCAACTTCAGTCTGTCCCAACTGCAATTTCAAATGGACAAATCATGCAACTTTTTAAAAAGCACGAGAAGAGAAGAGAAGAGAAGAGAAGAGAAGAGAAGAGAAGAGAAGAGAAGAGAAGAGAAGAGAAGAGAAGAGAAGAGAAGAAGAATGATGCTTTAATCTGGGACTTGGAAATTAGCAGCAAGCAGCAAAGTATATTTATATTAAAAGCAGACCACACACAGGAAGAGGAAGTTAGTACTAATTGTAAATGCATCATTTTATTGCATATTTCCTTTTGAGGGTGGTGGGTGGTGACAAAATTTGATAAATAAATAAATATTTCAGTACACAAATGTAGAAGTTAACCAGAATAAAAATTTACTGTAAAGAAAAATGAGAATAAAAATATAAGCAATTCTTTTATTATATATTACTCACAGTCTAAACACACATGAAATAGCAGGACTATTCAACTTAGCTTTTAATGTCTTTCTCTCTCACACACAGACACACCTTGAAACATTGTAGAACAATCTCCTTTTAAAGATATTTACTCAATTTCCACTGACTTCAATCCTTTTTTTAATGCTTACGCATACCCCCCCCCCACTGCCATGGAGTATGTGTCATGTGATTTATTGCAGGCTGTGCAAGTGCAAATGAGGTGGAGAGGCAATGAAACCTCTGCAAGAAAACAACAAGGCTCAGAGAGCACCAAGGACTCGATACCATCAACAGTGACTCTGGGGGGACAAGGCATGAGCCTGTCCTACAGAACTCTTCCCCCTCCCCCCACCCACCCAACTCAAAAGAACCCGTGTTTGAAAGCTTGAGAATGCTCCAATAAAGGCGCTGAAAAATTTCTCTCTCTTTCAGGCTACAACAAGGGAAGTTTAGGAAGCATTGGGGGGAAAGTTTACAAGATACAATTGGCTAAAGATGATAATGGCTTTGGCTCCAAAAAATTAGCGGTGTTACACTATCAACCATACCATCCTTACTAAAATGAAAGCGATAAGTAAAATGTATTATATGTGATCATAATAATCATAGAAGAAATTGGTGAGCAAATGTATCAAACAGAATTTCTCAGTTTATGAGACATCAGCAGGCTATCATCTACAAACTCAAATTTTAATGGTAAAATTTTTTTAAAAATATAAAACATTAACTAAAACAATGCAATAATGGGCATATTAATATTAACAAAAACACTGAGATCTCTCTCCCCCCCCCATGCAAATGTACAGACAAGTATACGCACTTTAAATCTCTACTTGATCAAGTCAGATATAAATTTGATAAGTGACTACTGGCACAAAAGGACATCATCCACACTCACACACATAATCTCAAATTATATTTACTTAGATCTTGACTGCAAAACTCTCAATGACCACTAGATGGCAGGAAAGAGATGTAGATACTTTAACTCCTTGCTGCCATCTAGTGGTTGTCAGTAGTTTTGTAGCCCAGACCCAGTAGCCCCAGTGGAGCCTTCTTCATGGCTAAAGGCCCATGTAGTGTTCCAGTGTACAAATACCCTTGTACTAACTGTCAAAGGGTACCATGAATTATCTGTGATTCAGTGGTTTGCAGTTTCAAGCACTAATATGTGTAAAAAGAAATTAAATAAACTCAGCCATTACAACTGAGCCTAATAAACTTGTGCAATCAGTTGAGCTGAGTACTGTATAAACCAGTGCTTTCCAAAGTGCTGCCGTTGGCGACACACCAATGGTGGCAGCGGTGGCGGCACAGGGGCGCGCGCGCATGGCGGCAGCGCGGGGGGCACGTGCACGCATGGCGGTGGCGCGGGGGCACGCGGCGGCGGCGTGCACGGCGGCGGCGGCCTCACTAAAACGCGGAAGTGCTGCTGCCGCACCGCTGCTGCCGCGCACACTATCGCCGCCGCGTGCGCCCCCGTGCCGCCGCTTCACGACAAACTAAACTGTGTGTTGCGTCACACTAAAGTGTCGCGACACACAGTTTGGAAAGCTATGGTATAAACATTTCAAGTGACTATTTCTGGAAGAAATAAAAATTAAGAGGACTTTATATATTCACTATGATCCTACTTGGATCACAATTCTTTCAGCACAATTTCTATAAATTACTCAGTGCAATAGTGAAAATTGGCTGGTTGGATGAAACCTCGCTCCAAATTTTTGTCAATAAACTCCCTCAAAGCCTCCCGCTCTTTTAAAGTCATGGAGTAGATTTTTGGTTTGGGAAGAGGGGCTCCGGGGTTGAGTTCAATAGCACAGTCTGCCTTTCAGTGGGGAGGGAGCTGATTTGATTCAGCCTCACCAAACGCTACTTTTAAGTCAGAGTATTGCCATGGGATTGGGTCTCCCCCTGGGCCTGGGTTGGGTGCCGGGGAATCATCCATGGTGGCCAGAGCTGGTAAATTTGGCAGTGGTGGAGTGAACGCCCCTGGGTCAGCCGCAACAGCTAATGTCTCCAAGTCCGGTGGGGGGTCAGGCTCCTGCCAACCACCATATCTCCCATCAGTGAACTGCAAACTTCCCGAACCCCAATCCACTTTAGGCTGTCTGTCTTTCAGCCAGGCAAGCCCAAGAATCAAGGAATGATTGGCTATAGGAGCCACTAAAAATCTCAAAGTCTCTTTATGAGTCCCAATTCTCATTTCCACTGTTTCAGTATAAAATTGCATGGGGCCCCCTTGCATCTCAGACCCATCAAGTTGAGTAAATGTCACTGGGTTTTTTAGTCTCCCAACCCTTAGTCTTAATCACATTACTGCTGCAGGGTGCATTATGCAACAAGTGCAACCACTGTCTAAAAGTCCTACTAAGTCCGCACTCCTGCCAGTTCATAAGGATGTGATTTTAGTTCCCACCAATAGACTGGGACAGGGTCGACTCACCATCGTATCCGGATGCCCGGTGTATTGAGTTATCGCTGCCTGCCCTCAGGCGCCATTTAGGGCAGGCAATTCCAGTTTCCCGGCAACTGGAATTCTTCATCTGCTGAGTTGTCGTCGGCGTTGGACAATCCTCACGGCACGAACTCAGCGGCTCCTCTGGTTTGCGCGAGCTCAGTGCCAATGGAGGCACTACTGGATGCTTTTGTAGTTAGCAACTTGGGTTTGCGGCTGGGGCTTTTACCTCGTTGAGCTGGTTGGGATAAAGGGCAGGCAGCAATGCGATGGCCTTCCTTGCCGCATCTGAAGCAAGCTCCACTTTGAGCACGCCGCTCCTTCTCCCTTTCCCAAGTTCTACGTCTTTCTTTTTGCTCGGTACTCACAATAGTAGTAGAAGTGCACTTTTTGACTCTGTGCAGGCGGTGCTGTAGTTTTACTTGCATGTGGGCTTCTTCTACTTCTCCCACTAGGCAAATCCAACCTCGCAGGGTCGTTGGTTTGGCCTGTGCCAGAGACCATTCTAAAATTTCAGGTTTTAAGCCGGCTCTGAAATACTCAATTCTCAACGACTCCAGCCAGTCAGACATTTTTCCCACTAGCCTCTTAAACTCCGAGGCATACTCCGATACGGATCAGTTTCCTTGTCTAAGAGTTTGCAGACTGGTTCTGGCTCGCATCGCAATGAGGGGATCTCCGAAGCGAGTTCGAAGAGTGAAAATAAATTCGTCAAAGTCCTTTATCTCTGTACAGATTTGTACAGCGTTGTACAGATCCGCCACCCAATCGGCCGTGTCGTCTTCTAAGTGTGCTGTAATGTATTGGATTTTCGAGTCGTCATCCGGGAAATCTCTTCCCCATGTGTCCATGAATCCACGAACCTGATTCATGAACCATGCTAATTGCTTCGGATTGCCTCCGAATTTCACTTTCAGATCTTGTATTCCTACACCTCCACCACTAGTTTGGTGTCCCAGCCCTGGTGAAAAAGGTGCAGGCTGGGGTCTAACACTGGTGGTGCTGTGGCGAGCCAAGACATTCTCTTCTCGTGGGTTTGTCGCAAATTGTTGGCTGGGGCCTCTGGCGAATTGTTGGTCGGTAGTGGCCATGGCTATTTGCCTCACTTGTTGACTCATCACTTCAATGATGCCTTGTAAGCCTTCCATACGATTTCCAAGCTCTGATACCTGACGTTCCACCGCCCCGATTCGTTGCCCCGATTTGGATCGGGATTCTCACTCCATGGTTACATGCCGAGCGACCTCTGGATCTGCGTTGCGTCCAATTGCTGTCGACCACCTGTCTCTCGCCTCCTGTAGTGGGGGGTTTGGACCCATCTCCATCTCTGCGAACTGGATTTTGGGTCAGGCTCCAAAATTCTGCCACTCCATCATGGGATGACTAACATCCCTCTGTTTCTGGAGCTGGATCTTTGCTGTAGTTTTTCCCTCGCCTGGGGCTCTTTACTTTGCATGTCCCAGGTCTCTTCAGTTGGGAAGCTTTCCAACAACTCCATCATGGTAGTGCCCACCATGGCCTGTTTTGACATGGAGGGCTGGGAAAGTCGTACTCCTGTTGGGTAGACACCTCCAGTCTCCAAATCCATTAAGGGGGACTGGGAAAGTCTTACTCCTTCTGGGAGGTCACTTCCAGTCCCCACATCCGATGTGGGGGAATGGAAAAGTCTTATTCCCACTAGGAGGACACCTCCAGACCCTGAGATGAGTTCTTCATCTTGCCACTCATCCATAACAGATAATTCCAGATTGCTTGACAACCCTGGGTCCACAGAAGGTACTGCTGTCTCAGAAAGAACAGTGTCCTCAGGGCAAGTTGCCATTATTGGGATTCAGAGCTTTCTGTGATGGTCCCAGGGCCAGTATCTTAAGAAATTCTCCAGACAATTCATCAGAATGCTAAAAGAATTCATTTATTAAAATACGGCTACATGGAACGGCTGCAAAGCTCTGAATACCAGATTTGGCGCCAAGCATTCAAAGTTAAGAACATCCCTCTGACTTCATCCCTTGTTAGTTTCAAAACAACCGTTTCCCCACTCTTGATCTTCCCCCCTCCCAACTTGTTAAGTTTAATGAGAGTCCAGGTGCCTTATCAGTGTCCTTAGTTTTTCCCCAGTCAGTGAAGGAATGTGAGGGAGGCAGTTCTCTTCGGTGCACAGTAGCTGGCTACAAAGCAGGCTGACACGAGTCGGCTTCTATACATGTGTTGTCTCAAATACATGGCAGGCAAGCAAAGCGAGTCTGACCACCTCAGGCATGAAAGCCGGCTGGGTGAGTTTCAGCCAGTCACTCTCTCTCAGCCCAACCCACCTCACAGGGTTGTTGTTGTGGGGAAAATAGGAGGAGGGAGGAGTATTTGGTATGTTCGCCGCCTTGAGTTATATATAAAAAAGGAGGGATAAAAAAATAATAATAATAATAATAATAATAATAATTATTATTATTATTATTATTATTATTATTTCAGAAGTGGCTTGCCCTTGCCTCCTTCCCAGGGCTGAGAGAGAGTGACTGGCCCAAGGTCACCCAGCTGGCTTTGTGCCTGAGGTGGGACTAGAACTCATGGCCTCCCCAATTCTGGCCTGGTGCCTTAACTGGCTTACATTTAGCATAATATTATAAACATACTACTCCCTGTGCTACTCTGAACATAACAATCAATTTTCTACATCACATATTATAAGAAATATTATAGTATTTAGCATAATAATACTAGAATATTTCTTATAATATTTGGTGTAGAACATCTTGGTATTATGATTGTTATGTTCAGAATAGCACAGGCAGAGGGATGCTTCCGAAGTAGGTAATGCCACAACAGAAGCACAGAAAAAAATTAAAATATGTCGAAGTGCAAATGCTACAGATATTTAAATGCATCACATATAGTATTATTTTTTGCAATTTTTAATTTTGCAGTGTAATTAACAAAATGGTAAAAATGTTATGAGAACATAACAAAGAAAATAGCCAGTGTGCTAGTGATTACAGTGTTGGACTAGTCTATCCTCAATCACAAAAGCTCACTGTGTCACTTTGGGCCAGTTACTTTCTCAGCCTAGCCTACCTCGGAGGGTGGGTGGGTGGGGAAAATAGGAGAAGGGAACACTGTATATACATTGCCTTGAGTTCCTCAGTGAAAGGTGGGATATACCATACATCAATCGAAGAGAATATTTGTAGCTCAGGGTTGAACAGTGGAGTCCTTCGTGCTCTCTGAGTCTTGCTGTTTTCTTGCAGATGTTTCATTGCCAGGCTAGGCAACGTCTTCAGTTCGAAAAGGGAGTGGGACTTGCTCTCTGTGAATATACCATGGCTTGTCCTGCTTGTGTTGGTGGTGGTGTTGTTCTCTCCTTACTAGTTCCTTGATTGGGCTGTTGTTTGCTACTTGGTTGATTGACTGAGTTAATAGTTCCTTGATTAGGGTATATTGTGCTGTTTGATTGTTCCTCTGGTGCTAATCCTGGTGTTAATTGCATATCTGGGTGATGATTGCTGGCAAGGAGGTGTTCTGGTCTTCTGGCTTTTCTACTGTACATCCAATAAATAATAAAATACTATACCAGAGAAAAGGAATGGCAGGAATAAAAGAGAATACAAAGATGCCCCCATGTAAATATCCAATATTAATCCTATCTTTACTCATGTATGTAAAATATATGAAAAAATAATCTCATCCAGCTATAACCAAAGATGTTGACAATACTTTCTCAGGAAACACAGTTTTAAACCAGGTCTTTAAAAGTATTAAGATTCTGAGATGTCTAAATGGGTAAAGTGTCTGTGGAAAAGGGCTGGCTTTAGGGGGGGGGGGGAGTCAAATAATTTCTAAAAAAATGTCAAACCATCACTAGATGAATTGTACTGGAGCAAACAATTTGGTTTAGTAATAGTGAATATCAGATTCCCACATCAGTATTGTTGCCTTCACAAATTGCTTTCACTTTGTTTGCACTTTATTGTAAAGACGACTTACTTGCACAAATTTTCCAATATTTGGGAATTTAATTCCTGAATAACAGCAGTTACAAGTACATTTAGATTTTACCCTCTCTCTCTAAGGTTACATCAAAGTTTCCTTCTTTCTATAATCTACCCTTTCTATTCATCAAATCCATAAATCATTTCATTTTTTTCTTTTTTCAGCAAAAAGTCCATAAGGGGTTTCCAGTCACTAATAAATGTAATTTATCTTTCTCTAAGCAAAAAAGTTAATTTTGCCATTTCTGCTAATTCCACCATCTTCACCAACCATTCATTGTGGGTATTTCAGAATTTTTCCATTTTTGTGCATATAGTTGTCTCGCAGCAGTGATCATATATAAAAATAATTTTCCATGGCTTTTTTCTCGTTGTCTATCCATTAATCCCAACAAAAAAGTCCTGGTTTCAGTTGATCTTAGTCTTTAAATTTTTTTAAATCAGTCTATGTATTTCAACCCAAAATTTTCTGGCTTTTTTACAAGTCCACCAAACATGATAAAACGACCTTTCACATTGTCCACATTTCCAACATAAATTTGAGGTACCTTTATACATTCTAGATAAATTTTCTGGAGTCATTTACCAACAGTACATCATTTTGTAAAAATTCTCTTTTACGTTATAAATAATATGAATTTCAATCCTTTCAACCACATGTTTTCCCACTGTTCCAACAATGCATTATGTCCAAAATTCTTATCCCATTTTATCATACACTCTTCCACTTGTTCGTCCTCCATTTCAAATTTTAACAAGAGTTTATACATTTTGGCAATTACATGTTCATCATTTGTACATAATTCAACTTCAAATTTGGTCTTTTGTTGCTCAATTCCAAATGTCCTGTTATCTGCCTTGAATTTTTCTCTTAGCTGTGCATACGAAAACCATTGAAAACTAAATCCCTCTGCAGCCAATTGTTCTCTTGATTTCATCTTATATTCTCCATGTTCTTGTTCTAACAACTCTTGATAGGTTAACCATTTCTCTTTACCTGCTGTTTCTTTCCTATAAAATGCTTCTTGTGCTGAGACCCATAAAGGCATTTTTGGGCACAGTCTATTCCATATTCTCAATATGCCACTTCTGACATACAGTAGTGATTTTTAAAATCTACATTAACTTTATCATACCATAGAAAACCATGCCATCCAAACCTCAGATCGTGCCCTTCTAATTCTAAAATTCTTTTATTTCTCAGCAGCACCCACCCTTTCATCCAAACCAAACAGCTGGCTGCAAAATACAGTTTTAAATCAGGCAATCCCAATCCTCTGGAGTGGGTACCCAGATTTGAACCAGGATTTCCTCATGATGAAAAAAAAAGTGAAAATAAGAAAATAAACAGTTAATTTTGCAGTACCAGGGCAGCAAACTAAAGATCTGGGCACGACCAGGTTTGCCTGCCTTTGAGACTGTATGGCAATAGCAAAACAGTATCATCTTTAAATATATATTTTCTTATTTAAATGCAGAATGAGGCAGTTAGAAATTATGTAGCCATGCCAATGAACTGTGTATTTGTATTAGTGCTATTCTTAACTATATTAAAATATGTTAATCATGCATGACAAAATTAAATTAAATCTCGATTAAAATTAAATCATTAAATCATCAAAATTAAATTAAATCATACACATTAAAGCAATAACTGTAAAGGATATTGTTAGATTTCTCCTGCCAAACTGGACTAGAAACTGATAAATAGGCACTCAAGGATACAAGAACTTCTGATAACATGAAATACTGTAGAAAAGCCACAAAGAAACTATTACGTACAAATTCCAGCAATTGGTGTGTATCAAATGCAAGGCCTATTTACAGTGAAATCAAGGCTCAGGTTCTTGTTCCTCTTTCTGTTCCCAGCTTTCCACCTTTATTTATTTATGACATTTATACAGCCACCCAACTCAAACAAGGTGACTATGGGCAGCATACAAAGATCACTAAATGAAAACAAAAGAAACACATACCATTACAATAAAATACTGTAGAACAGTTATATGGTGATCAAAACAAAAAGCTTGTTGTATCCCGCCAAATGGGAACTCTGCTCATCCTGACCCAAGGGCCAGGGAAAAAGCCAGATCTTAACTACCTTTCTAAAGGCTTGGAGGGCCGGGGCCAACTGTTTATTGGGGGGGGGAATCATTCCAAAGGGTAAGGACCACCGCTGAGAAGGCATGCTTCTGGGGTCCCACAAGATGACATTGTTTCATCTTGTGCCCTCTCTGTTGCAGCATGTGGGACAGGCAGATACCACTGGGAAAAGGCAGTTCACTCCTATGCCATGCAGTGCTTTACAGGTGAAAAACAGCACCTTGAATTGCAACCAGAAACCTACAGTATACGGAGCCAATGCATCTTGTGGAGTGGAGGTGTCACATCGGTGTAAAAGAGAATGCCTATAACTACCTGCGCAGCTGCATATTCTGGACCAATTGAAAATTCCAAATAGTCTTCAAGGGCAGCCCCAGGTAGAGCAGGTTGCAATAATTCAATCAGGAATGACTAAGGTGAGTGACTGTGAGCAGGATCCCCAGCCCAGGAACAGGTGCAACTGATGTACAAGACAGAGTTGTGCAAAAGCCCCTGTGCTCACAGATGTCCCCTGCTCTTTGAACAGGAGCTGCAAGTCTAGGAGGACCACAAAAATTGCACACTGAACCCAAGCAGGGAAGTACAACCCCATTCAGTCTCAAAGATGAAATATCTCCAGTACCAGGAACTATGGGCCCCCAAACCCACAGCCACTCAGTCTTGGTAGGGTTGAGCTGAAGCCTGTCCTTCCCCATCAAGACCTCCAGAAACTTGACACTGGAGCAGATCTTCCGCAGCTTAACTTGATCAGCCAGGGGCAGAATATATAATTGGATATCATCTGCATACTGATGATACCGCATCCCTGCTGACAGATGACCTCTCCCAGGGCCTTCATGTAGATGTTAAAAAGGAGAGGGGAGAGCCCTGTGGCACTCAGTAAAGCAGGGATCTAGGACTAGACCGCTGCCCCCAACACTGAGTGGAACCAGACCTGGAGGAAGAACCACTGCAGCACTCCCTACTCCCAAACCGCTTGCTTCTCCTTCACTTTTCCCATAGCCTCTATAAAAAGGTAAAGGTTCCCCCCGCACATTTGTGCAGTCGTGTCCGACTCTAGTGGCCGGTGCTCATCTCCGTTTGTTAGCCGAAGAGCCAGCGTTGTCCGAAGACGCTTCCACGGTCATGTGGCCGGCATGACGCACGCGGAACGCTGTTACCTACCCACCGAAGTGGTACCTATTCATCTACTTGCATTTGCATGCTTTCCAATTGCTAGGTTGGCAAGAGCTGGAGCTAGTGCAGGAGCTCACTCCGTACGCAGGGCTAGGGATTCGAACCTCTGAACTTGCGATCTTCCGATCGACAAGCCTGGCGTCTTACCCGCTGAGCCACCACGCTCAATAGCCTCTATAGTCAACCAATAATAAATTTACTTTCAGGTTTACCAGCATCAGTAAAGCATGGATACCATGGTCAATGGTATGAAAAGCTGTCAAGAGGTCACCAAGGGCCAGGACTGATGCACTACCCCCATCCAAGGCCTGCCGCAAGTCCTCAAGTGTGACCAAACCTGTTTCAGCACCGTACCATGATCTCAAACTTGACTGCAATCTGCCTCCTCTAGGACCCTTCAGAGCTGCAGGCTGCCCACAACCTCAGCTTTTCCCGAGAAGGGAAGCCTGGAGACTGAATGAAAATTGTCCAAATCTCAGGGATCCAGCAATGGTTTCTTGAGGAGGAGACCCTTGCCTCTTTCAGAGCTGGAAGAACTACCATCTCTCTCAAGGCAGCATTCACCAGTGCAGGGATCTACCCACACGACCCTCCCTGGAGGCCTTAACCAACCAGGAGCAGGGGTCGAAAATACAGATTAATTTTAATAACCGACTAATCTGGTATCTAGCTGGCTGTTTGTGATTCCCTGAAAACCTACCATGTTTATTTATGGACCCAACATATGCACTACACTGAACTGCTTTATTCTTCTCTTAAATTCAGAATAACATAAAATTCAGCAATAAATGTGTTAAAGTGCCTTTTCCTAAAAAACGGATATTAAAACTAATTTTATTAAAACAAATAGAAGTTTTATTTGTTTACAATGCAGAATGTAAAAACTATCTTGGATCATAAGTTAGTAGATGTCTCCATGTTTAATTTCACTTTTTAAGATAAATACAGACAGAATACACATTTTAAAAATGGTAATTATCACTTCCCACAAATCCAGGTACAATGCAGTTGAATCAGAAAGACAGACTGGAATTACAATTATATTATCGTTACATTAGATGACATATTTGCCATTTCTTCAGGGGAGTGGCTTTTTATAACTTCTTTGATAAACTGTTCAAGTGCAGTAAAGTAGCCTTGACACTGCCAAGTGTCATTATGAGTTCCATCTGGAAATATTGCCAATCTTTTAGTCCGAGCAGGGGAAAGTTCATAAAGTTGCTTCATCATAACTGGAGGAATCAATTGGTCAGAAAGTCCAGAGATGAACAGTGAAGGCATCCTGCACTGAGATATTTTTCTGTAAGACAGGAACTTGTTCTTATAGCACCATAAAGGAAGGTATCTCATAGGGAACAAAGAAAACAGAGTGCTGGCCATATGCGGAATACTAAGGAATGTATTCTCCACCATGATGGCAGAAATCCTATGAGAATTTTCGGAGGCCAGGTGAATAGCAACCGCTCCCCCCAACGAACGGCCAAAAAGAAAAATTTTTGTCTTATCAAGATCTGGTCTAGTCATGACATAGTCTAGAACAGCCTCGGAATCTAAGTAGATGCCATCCTCGCTTGCTTCTCCTTCACTTTTCCCATAGCCTCTATAGTCAACCAATAATAAATTTACTTTCAGGTTTACCAGCATCAGTAAAGCATTTGGTAGTCGGTGCCCAATGTTGCCTGCGTTCCCATGGAAATAAATGACAGTAGGAGAATATGAGGAATTATCCCCCGTGAATCTGAGAAGAATTAGATTGAGCAACACACCATCTTTGGTTTTGATAAAGATATTCTCATGTGGGATGCCAGTAGGCATGGGAACATAGAGCCGTGATGAAGAGGGTTGCTCAGGGAAATAAAGCAACACATCCTGGAATTTATATAGTATTCCTGTGATAGATACGAATATTAACAGTGGTAAAATCATGCCACCATACAAATGAAAAGTCACTATCAAAGGTAAGAGAGAAATACGGCAGACACCCCAGGACCATGACACCAAAGCAAGCAGCCATTTTTCAATGGAAGTCCAAAGCATCCATGATTTTTCCATTATAGTAGGCAATGAATCTCTAGTCCATATGAATCCTGAAAGAAGAAAATACACTTAGGCTTAAAACAACATGAACAAAAAAATGTAAAGCAAAACAAATGGTAAGAGTAATTTATCACAAAAAATAGATTGCTCCGGTAATAAAAGAGCAATGTTTTTGAAAAATAAAGCAAAATGAGTGTCTCATCTCAGGCACTTGAAAAGTATATTTAATCAAGTTAACAAATTAATAAGGAAATTAAACTAATTTAAAAATTCATAAATGAAAGACAGAGAAAATAGAGAGGTAAGGAAGGCAGAGAGCTTCAGCTCTTTCTCTCCTTAGGCTTGACTGATGTCTCCTAAATCAAGGCAATTTAAATTCAAATTTGTTCCCTTCCCCCGCTCACCCCAAAAGAAAAGAGAAACACAATTTAACTAGATTTAATCAAGTTTCCTACTGTCAAATCCATGTACAGACATACCAACTTGCAGTAGCAATTAGAACTCATTAGTTGGCGACTCAGAACCACTAGTTAATGTATACAGTCAGGACCAGAAATATTGGAACAAGGATAACTGTTTTGGCAGTTGGCCTCTGTACACCACCACACTGAAGTTGAAAGGAAACACACCCAGATGGGAGCGAAGTCAGGACTTTCAGCGGTAATTCAAGGGGTTTGACAAAAGTGGGGCACTAACCATTCAGGAAGTACAGCCAGTGGCATATACACACACCCATCGTTGGTGGCTCATAAGTAATGGAACGAATGGCTGACAAGCATCTGCATGGCCAGGTGTGGCCTGTTTCCTGGGTACCCCATGACCAATCAAGCAGATAAAAGGCCTGGAGGTGGTTCTGAGTGTTACATTTGAATTTGGTAGCTGTTCACTGGAACTCCCAACATGAGGTCAAAAGAGGTGTCCATGCGAGTGAAGGAGGCCATCATTAGGCTGAGGAAACACAACAAACCCATCAGAGAGATAGCAAAAACATTGGGAGTGGCCAATACAACAGTTTGGAACATCCTGAAAAAGAAGGAATTAACTGGCAAGCTCAGCAACAGCAAAAGGCCTGGAAGACCACAGAAGACAACTAAAGTGGACAACAGCAGACTTCTGCTCATGGTGAAGAGGAACCCTTTCACAACATCTAGCCAGGTCAAGAACACTCTTGAGGAGGTAGGCATGTCATTGTCGACAGCTACAGTCAAGAAACAGCTTTATGAATGTAAATACAGAGGCTTCACAACAAGGTGCAAACCACTGGTAATGCTCAAGAACAGAAAGGCCAGATTAGACTTTGCCAGCAAATACCTAAAAAAGCCTGCCCAGTTCTGGAATAATATTCTTTGGACAGATGAAACCAAGCTTAACTTGCACCAGAATGATGGGAAGAGAAAAGTATGGAGAAGGAAAGGAACAGCTCATGATCCAAAGCATACCACATCATCTGTCAAACATGGTGGAGGCAGTGTTATGGCATGGGCATATATGGCTGCCAATGGAATTGGGTCACTGGTGTTTATTGATGACCTGACTGATGATAAAAGCAGCAGGATGAATTCTGAAGTGTATAGGGCTATACTTTCTGCTCAGATTCAGCCAAATGCTGCCAAACTGATAGGACACCGCTTCATATTACAGATGGATAATGACCCAAAACATACAGCAAAAGCTACCCAAGAGTTTCTCAAGGCAAAGAAGTGGGATGTTCTTCAATGGCCAAGTCAGTCACCTAATCTCAACCCAATAGAGCATGCTGTTCACTTACTGAAGACAAGACTGAAGGCAGAAAGACCCACAAACAAGCAGCAGCTGAAGGCAGCTGCAGTAAAGGCCTGGCAAAGCATCTCAAGGGAGGAAACTCAGCATTTGGTCATGTCCATGGGTTCCAGACTTCA
Organism: Charina bottae; assembly: GCA_023362775.1. NCBI lineage: Eukaryota > Metazoa > Chordata > Lepidosauria > Squamata > Charinaidae > Charina > Charina bottae. The sequence goes on along the minus strand of JALMGJ010000052.1, from coordinate 3,311,423 downwards.
GGCAGTCATTGACTGCAAAGGATTTTCATCCAGGTATTAAAGGCGATCCTTGTTTGTAATGATGTTGGTTTGTTCCATTACTTATGAGCCACCAACGATGGGTGTGTGTGTATGCCACTGGCTGTACTTCCTGAATGGTTAGTGCCCCACTTTTGGGAAACCCCTTGAATTACAGCTGAAAGTCCTGACTTCACTCCCATCTGGGTGTTTCCTTTCAACTTCAATGTGGTGGTGTACAGAGGCCAACTGCCAAAACAGTTATCCTTGTTCCAATATTTCTGGTCCTGACTGTAAGTGCAGTGTTGTGTTCAATATTGGTTTTGCCTTAGTATGAAGCAAGACAGGACCTTCATTGCCTGCCATGTGATCTCAAAAATAGGAGTGGGCTTTCTTTGGCTATGCCTTACCTGAAAATACTTCTACCAACTGAGGCAGCTGATTTTTACCAACTTCTATTCTTGCCCTCAGCACCATATTACACTCTGTTCTAAAGACTGAGATGATCTTACTACGAAAATATGCTGTCTAAAACTTTTCAAAGGAATTGCAAGCTGGATCCCAAAATATGTAAGTGGACAAAGCAGGGCTGTGTAATGCCTTGGATTTGATTCAGAAGAAGTGCTTCCAAAAGGCATGAGAGTAGCCTTGACTCCTTTAATGAGACACAGACAGGTGCAGTGTTTTCACTCCTGCATGTTCCAAAGGACTTTCAAAAACAACCCAAAGTACCATCACTATTCCTCAAATTACTATTCAAGATACACAACCAAGTATCTGGAAGGAGTGGAATAGGTGTCAGAGACTTTTCCTGTTCTATTACTTAAAGGCAAAAAAAAGGACCAACTTTGGCCTAGATGTGAGATGCAAGCTGCACAATGGCTGAGATCACCAAGTGCTACAGGACAAAGGAATACAGGTGAAGAATCGGGATAACAACCCAGCTCATGTAAGAAATATTCAATTGCAGATGAATGACATCTTCTTTGCAATAGGTTGGTAATGGTCTTCTGCCAGAAACCCCACACTGGTTGGGTTAATACAATACTTTAATTAAAATAAAGTAAGTCACATTATGGCTGAGTGTTGCATTAAGTATAGTTTAGAAACCATAATTTCTGGCATAGTATGCTGTGCTAACCCAGAAATTGTGGCTTATTTAATAAATCATGGTTAACACAAACAACTGATTAATAAAATATATGCACCTAACCACTCCATCTATTAAGAAAGCAGTTCTGAGAACTCGGAATCCTACCAGACTTACTGAGTGCATGTATAGGTAACAGCTGAGTCCTCATTCTTATACAACACCACTCTAGGTTATAACGTAGGTTTAGGTAATTCTGCCATTCAAGACCTAAATGTTTCTTCAGACTTCTGTATCTTGAGATTTCCCCTCTTCCTGCCAGTTCAACAGATACCAGGGCTGGGACAAGGACATAAAACAGAAGCCCCTTTAGATCCTCTCACTTACGCTGAAACTGTGCCACAGCCTATAGAATATAAGACACACAATCTAGACTGCTGCGCATGTAAACATAAGATGTAGAATAGCAAGATGTTCTTTAAGTAGGAATGTATAGGTCACGGTAGATCAACCCTGCTTGCTTTGTAGGGCAGATTTCCAGGCCAGCAAGTATTTGCACTGATTTTTTAAAATTCTGTAGGGAAAAAAAACTTTTTTGAACCTAAGGGTGGCAGAAGTTGTATTCTCTTTCTAAAATATATGAGTTAACCAAGAGTCTTTTCCATCTTTTTAAAACTTTCACAAAGCCATGTGTTCTTACAAAACTGATGGGTCTCTGAGGAGTGAAAATTTCTTCACTGATGCTTCCTGGAATGGTCATGTTACAATCTCACCTACCACATTTCAGGGGTAAAATTTCTAACTGTTAATCATATTTAAATGCAGATTATGAAAAAAATGACATATTCTGATGACAGAAGCCTTCATATTAAGCTCAAGTGCCTGATTTATCTTTTCCCTTAACATCCCTCTCTCTCTTCTGCATTGCATCATTTTAAACTATAGGCCTGAGAGTATTTACTGACTTCAATTAACATATAACCTGCTCTGGCTAGGTTGCTCTATCTGCTCTAGGTTGAATAGCAGTATATGAACATTTTTAAATAAATTAATAAGATTCTTCAGTAGCAGCTTAATAATAAGTGCTGAACCTGTAGAATTGATCCAAAGAAACATTTTAAATACAACCACTATCATACAGTAGTATCTACATTAGCATAATAATGATTATACATACTTTAAAGTTTTATGGTAAATCTATTTACTCTAATTTTGGCAAAATCTATTTAAAAAAAACCCTCCAGGGCTACCAATAAAGCCTACAACCAGATAATGGTTTGATCCAAAGTCGTATGAGCAGAACCATGGCCATGCAGCAGGGTTTCCTATCTCACCCAGCCCACTGCAGCTTCCTACTCCCCTAAAAAACTGTTTGAGAATCAGATGATCATTCCTGCTGCGGTATCCTTATGACCCCCCAAAACCAGGTGCTCACAGTTCTGAGGGACCATCAAGAACAGCACTGGACTGGAACAGACTGCAACTGGATCGGAGAACCAGAAACTGCACTGAACAAACTGATGTGCTTTCCATTCTCATATTGAATCACACAAATCCTAGCCAATGTCATACAGAAAAATACTTTAGATACTTTAGATACTCAAATGCTCCAGTCTAATGACATACTGAAAGATGGCTTGGAGAAAATATCACAAGCACCTCATCATTCAGGAATCTAGAAGCATTGTATCAGCACCCATGAATTTGAAATATTTTTCTTCAGCCCCTACAGGGTTGGTGCTTAAAAGCATAATGATGGTTTTGCGCATGGATAATTAAACTACCTCTCAGAAGTGCTACCTCCTCACATAGTATTCTTAGATAAAACAAATTATTATAGAATATAATTATAGAATATTTAGAGCAGAGCTTTCCAAACTGTGTGTCGGGACACGTTAGTGTGTCGGCTGCAGTGTCTGGGTGTGTCGCGGCTGCTGCTGCCCCCGAGCCCTGCCAGGATTCGACGCAGGTCCTAGTGCCCGTTTTGTGCCTTGCTGCCTCCAAACCTGCTGTGATTCTGCACAGGTCCTAGTGCCTGCCTTGTGCCCTGCCGTAAGAGTGTATCGCAAAATGATGCATGTCTAAAAAGTGTGTCACCAACATGAAAAGTTTGGAAAGCTCTGATTTAGAGCCTGATTCCTTTCTTCATCTATTTACCATCCACCTATGCACTAATGTTGGAACTGAACAACTGCAACAGTAGTATTAATTTTATTCTGGCTCCTTTCTTTTGTTCACTCTTTTTAAAAAAAGATTCATACCAACTGTTGTTTCCTGTTCCTACTCCAGCCCTGCAAAATATATGAGTAAGATGTTGCTTGTCCTATAATTGTTTTACTGTAATAACTGACAAAGAGGTGAAAGATTTCCGGTAGTGAGTGATCAGGAATCTAGATTTTTAAAAAATATTCTGCAGACTTAATTTTTCAGCTACTAAGTCTAATGAGTTTTACCTACAACTTCATGAGAATCATTTAACTGTGCCCTGAAAATTAAACTCAAAACAAGACAGGCAGACTCAAAAACTAGAATCCAACACAGACGGGAATGAGATACCCTTCCTAGTTTCTCACATGGTCTCAATTTCTACAATGTTTAACTTTAGGTTAATGTTCAGCTTTGGGCTAAATAAACAAGTCAGATTCACAAACCATGTTGGAAACTGATTTATTTGAAGCTGACCAGCTTGTTTTACAAGACAGCAATTGGTTTCTAGGTTATACTAACTTTGAGTTCTATAAAACGAAGTTACACAGTCACTTCTACCATAGGGGAGGGTCCATAAGTATAAGGTTTCAAAAATTTGTTGCAGACTGTGCACATAATGTTAAGTTATTGCTTGGCATTATGTGCAGCCTTTCAATTGCTTTACCACAAAATCTTAAATGTTTGGTCTTAAAGTAAGCAAATAAAACAATTGCCCTAATTTTTTAGCATTATTTTTTAATACCATTCTGAGTGTCTACATTAGTACTGCAAATTCTTGGAAGGACTGTCAACAGAGATGCTCTGTTTAATACTAAAGAACTATACAAGTAGCCATACTATATTTTACAATAATAGCATGGAGAAAACAATTGAAATTGGCCCCACGCAATCCGTGTTTCAAAATATTTCAATATATGTCCTATAGAAAAAGTTAAACCCAACTACACCTTATTTCAGTTCTACAGTCTTTTCAACTCTTAACATAAGAGTTAAAATATCTACTAGTGGTAGCTTAACAGTGCAAATTGCCTCAACTCACTCTAATAATGCATGAATAGCAGTATAACTGAATATCATAAAGGCTTTTGGGTGTTTGTGTGCTTACTCTAAAGGAGGCATATGATATTCCTGAAATAAGGCAATTTTTCCCCCACACCTGATTAATTTCTGGGTATGAGCTAAGATATTTATTAGCAATCTAATTTAATGTACATAATCAAACCAGATATGGAATTCGGGACTGACTGGAGAAACTACATGGTAATATATGCTAATAGAAACATAAAAGGCAGCTGATGCATTCATACCTAACGATCAACTTCTTGAAGGAAATGTCTCTTACATAAGCCATCTCTTTTCAACTTTAGATCAGGAACTGTTTTATAACAAAGAATTCCCACAGGATTTAGTAATGGAGCTAGGATAGAAAATAAAGAAGTTCAAACAGTAACTATTTCAATTACTACTATATTTGTTTTGAAATTCTATTCAAGGTATTAAATATTTTAGTAAGCATTATTTTACTGGTTAGTAAGCCATAGGGAAATGTGACTGACTGATACGAACTACACTGTCAGCCACTTTTGGAAGTTGAGCCAGCACTTCACTCAACTAACTGGTGAAACCACAGTAGCAATCCCTTCCAAGTGGCTCTCTTCAGGCCAAACCTGATGCATTACAGAAGATCCACGGTCTGATCTTTCAGCATATTTTCGGATTAAAAACAGTTGTGGAGGCGATGTGGGTAGGGGCTAGGGTAAAGCAGACTAATCCAGAAAGGCAAAACTGTAACTCCCATCTTCCCCAGCCAGCAGAGTCATTTAAGGAGGGAGGGAAAAGCGCTATTTCGGAACCGCCAGGCGAAATGTCCTTTTGGAAAGATCTCACAAATTCCACAGCCTCATGCATGAGGCAGCGAGGAAGTTTTCGAGAGGAGACCCTCCTATATATGCGGAGCCCTTTCCGCCCGCCCCGGGGATTTTCTAAAGAAACGCACAGCGTCGACTACTGTGGCACGAAGAGGGAGCCTCCAGGATGCAGGGAAGGCGGGCAGGAGGCGAAGAGCTCTATGGACCTGGCGGCACCCGAGGCCATGGGCACCTGCAGAAGACCCAGCCGGCCGCTTCCCCCACCTCGAAGGGAGAGGACGACGACGGCGCCGCTCCGTTTCCTAGCTAAGCGCACAGGCCTCTGCTCGGACCGTCGGAATCCTGAAACACCAACCTCATCGCTCTCCGGGACGGGATATTCCGCATCTCGTCCTTCCTCCTCTTGGACCAGGCTCGCCTCACTCAGCCGTCACTTCCGGGAAAGCGAATCGACGACGTCACAAGTGCTTCCGGGCAACGAGTGACGGGAAAGGGGGTCACGAGCGACCCTCCTCCCTGAGCCGACTGAAAGGGCTCTGTCCGGGGAGGCAGCAGAAACTGGCCAGACCTGAGGCCGGCGTGGGGGGACGTCCTTCTCTTTCTCGGCCTCGAGGACAAGACAGCGTTCCTGTTTCTATGGCAACTTCCGAACCGTTCCTGTGAGATTCCGGAAGTAGCGCTTTAGTGGGCTGCGGTTCGCCGTGGAACGAGCAGGTGCCGTTCTCTCTCTCTCTCTCTCTCTCTCTCTCTGTAGCAAAATCTCCTCCAGCGGGGAGTAAGGGCGGTGCTGTTGATATGCGTTGGCACGGCACTGAAGAAAACACAAACTCCGACCTTAATTACAGCAGAGAAGCGGGAGGGAAACGCGGGCGGCGTCACAATTTCCTGAATGGTGACTTCGAGCTCTCTGCGCTTTCTTCTCCGCTGCGGAGGGAGCAGAATGTAGAGGGGGGTAAAAGTGTGCTGGTTGAACTTCCGAGTCCAATTCTCCTCCTCCTGTTTCTCCCTCCTCCTCCACGGATGATAAGTAGAAAGCAGGAGAGAACCTCTACTTTTTGCCACTTCTCCCTCAAAACGATTACAGTACGCGGTGAGATTGGAGAAGCGACAGCAAGAGACCCACTCCCACCTTTCTGTCCTCCAGTAAAGCTGGCCCCATCTGTGGAGTAAGCACTGTAGCTTGTAATCCACTGGTGAGGATACGTTTTGGCACATATCGTATATACTCGTGGATAAACCCATCTGCGGATAAGCCAACCATAGAATTTTTAACCAAAGTACCATGAAAAATGAGGCACCCACAGATAAGCCAACCCTTGAAGTTTAAAGGTAAAGTAAAGGTTCCCCCCGCACATTTGTGCAGTCGTGTCCGACTCTAGGGGCCGGTGCTCATCTCCGTTTGTTAGCCGAAGAGCCAGCGCTGTCCGAAGATGCTTCCACGGTCATGTGGCCGGCATGACGTGCGCGGAACGCTGTTACCTACCCACCAAAGTGGTACCTATTCATCTACTTGCATTTGCATGCTTTCAAATTGCTAGGTTGGCAAGAGCCGGGGCAAGTGTGGGAGCTCACTCCGTCACGCGGGGCTAGGGATTCGAACCTCCGAACTTGCGATCTTCCGATCGACAAGCCTGGCGTCTTACCCGCTGAGCCACCACGCCCCTTGAAGTTTAAGTATGTTTTAATTTTTACAATTGGCTTCTCTGCGGGTGGTGCATTTTTCATGGTATTTTGGTTAAAAATTCAAGGGTTGGCTTATCTGCAGATGGGCTTATCCACAAATATATATGGGTACTTTAAAAAAGTATTACAGTGTATACTTGTGGATACGCCCATCCGTGGAAAAGCTGGACCCAATTTTTGGGGTGTATTTTGGCACCTAACATTCTCAGCTTATTTGTGAGTATATACAGTAATAATAGTGTTGTGGAAGACTGCTGGAAATGGGTCAAAAGCTGTACACCCAGTCAGCCCTGCTAATTAGGCAGTGCTGTGCTTGATCTACCAGGGCTGGGCGGGCAATCTTACTCTGGGAGGGGTGGCAGTTAAGAGTGACTTCTCTTCCCCCCATAGTTCTCTGATCCCACAGAATTAAAGAGCAGCTGCCCAAACACACTTTTCTTGCCATCCCTCCTAGCTGCCTGAGATCTGCTGCCAGGTCTGGCGGAGATGGCACAAAAAGCGGGAGACATGGCAGTTTGACTCAGTGGGTGAGTCCAGACCTTCCCACTGCCAAAAGGCAAATGGCCCTGAAGATCAGTAGGCAGGGATTGGGGCAGAAGCATATTCACAACAACCTCTGGCTGTTACGCCAATGTTACCTTGATACAAGATGAAACAGGTAGATGACAGGGCACAGCTTCTGCCAGGAGAAGCTGAAAATGTAGCTATATTGTATTATACAGTATATACCACATATTAAAAATGTAGTTTTAAATTGGAACATGTATTCAGGGTGCCTTGTCTGTGGGTCAGAGATGAGTTAATGATTACTTAATCATTTCACATCCTCTAAATACAATTGCTGAGGTTTCTCCGATCTGCAGTTAGTAGGCTGTGGGAATGAGAGCCAGTTTGGTGTAGCGGTGAAGGTGCTGGCCTAGAAACCAGGAGACTGTGAGTTCTAGACCTCCCTTGGGCATGAAAGCCAGCTGGGTGATTTTGGGCTGATCACTCTTTCAGCCCAACCCACCTCACAGAGTTGTGGTGGGGAAAATAGGAGGCAGGTGTATTAGTTTTGTTTGCTGCCTTGAGTTATACATTAAAAAAGCAGGATAAAAATATAATAAGTCCTTAGAAGACAAATCTGGTGTGGCAGATTGTGTTGGTGTATTCTCCCAGTCTGGCCCAGTGCTATGTCTGGGCAGCATTCTACTATTCCACCATAGGTGGCAGTCAAGGTAGGAGAATAGGAAAGACTGGTCCAGTATCTCCTTTGCAGGTGGCCTGGCATAGAGTGGACCTAATTGCACTGAGTTAAGCCTTCCTTCTGCTCTCCTTCTGGGCAGCAGAATTCTGTGGGATCAGCACCTTAAGGGGAGCAGGATGATAGGTTCCTCTGGGTCTAAGTACTACCATTGCTGGATGCAGAAGGCAAAGACAAGAACATAAGTAGGCAGATTAATGTTCACATTTTAGACAGGGAAGATAAGTGGTTTGAAAGAGGGGTCAAGGAATCCATTTATGCCAACTTGGAAAATCCTTCCTTGAATAGAGGTGGGGGCCTCAGGCACAATCTTTCCCCTATTTTCCTTCCTGCTTTGTCTTCTGTGCCTAGGAAGATTAAGACCATTTCGCAATCTCAACAACAGGAAGGTAATCTTAACGATCCTCCTTTGGATGATAAGGGGACTTAGAAATAAACATCTCAAAATAACCATGACCTAGCCCCAGGTGCAAGGTCACACAGCCACCCTAGAAACATATTTAAGGATTCCCTTACAAACTTTGCTCAGACTGAAGAAGCCCCTTGGATAAGGAGCGAAACGTTTCCACTGAGAAAATAGAAATCCAGTTGACATGATTCAAGCTACAGACAATTCCACCTGGATGACTGAGAACCTTCATCGATAAGTAGGCAGAGCAAGCCCCTCATCCTCTCACTCACTGCTGCCCTTCTATCACATTAAACATTAACATTTGATAACTTATGGAGGACTTTGGAAGTGTCACTGAAATGTTTGGTGAGGGCTCATGCAGCTTTATGCGTCAGAACACTTCTCCCTCATAATCAGTTTCTGCCCAGTTTTCCTCACTGTGTTGCCCTGTAGTACTACTACCATCCATCTTGTAGCAAAAACACATAACTGTCAAAGGCAAAGTAACTTTAAGAATATAAAGTTAGAATAACTGGATATGGAAACAAACATATAGTAAAAATAAAATGGGAAGCAACTTCTGTGCTTATAGAGTATTTAATGTTGCAGCCTAAAGCTCTTTTATTTAGTGTTTGAAGTAGCATTTTGCATTGTCCTTGTACCTCATCTGACGGCCATAGTCATGTGAAAGCTGATTTGAATCTTCTGATACCCAGTAGGATGTATTTCTAGCCACATACAGATCACTATGGCATAGCTGGAGCCAGAGAGTAAGACTAAATTTATTACTTTTACTTTAACATTCATTATGTATGTAGGGGCACACAATTAATTCAAGGTAAAACAATAAGTAGTAGAAAATGTTCAAAATAGCCATGTATTTGTAATTCCTTTGGTTGTTTCTTTTTGTAGAGGAAAACAAAATCTAAGATGGCTTCAGTCCCTGCTTCACATTCATCTTCCAAGCTAACTGTAGCATCACAAGTCCCTTTTGCAGATCTCTGTTCAACGTTAGAACGAATACAGAAGTGCAAATCCCGATCCGATAAAACAAAGTATTTCAAGGATTTTCTAGATTCCTGGAGGAAATTTCATGATGCTCTTCATGAAAATGAAAAGGGTGTGATCGATTCCTTTTATCCTGCAATGAGGCTTATTCTTCCACAGTTGGAAAGAGAGAGGATGGCATATGGAATTAAAGAAACGATGCTTGCTAAGCTCTATATTGAATTGCTAAATTTACCCAAAGGTGGAAAAGACGCTTTAAAACTTTTAAATTTTCGGACACCCACTGGCTCACAAGGAAATGCTGGAGACTTTGCTATGGTAGCCTACTTTGTTTTGAAATCAAGATGCATCAGCCAAGGTCAACTGACCATACAACAAGTAAATGATCTTCTAGATTCTGTTTCTAGTAATAATGCTGCCAAAAGGAAGGATCTGGTTAAGAAGAGCCTTCTTCAGTTAATAACTCAGAGCTCAGCACTAGAGCAGAAGTGGTTGATCAGGATGATCATAAAGGATTTGAAACTTGGTATCAGCCAGCAAACTTTATTTTCTATTTTCCACCCTGATGCTGCAGAATTGCACAGTGTCACAACTGATTTGGAAAAGGTTTGTAGACAGTTGCACAATCCTTCTGTATCACTTAGTGATGCTTCTATTACATTATTTTCTGCCTTTAAACCAATGCTTGCTTCTATTGCCAGTGTGCACCAAATTGAGAAACAAATGAATAATCAGACTTTCTACATAGAAACAAAATTAGATGGTGAACGAATGCAGATGCACAAAGATGGAGATGTTTACAAATACTTTTCCCGAAATGGGTATGATTATACTCAGCAGTTTGGTGCTTCTCCCCTTGAAGGTTCATTGACTCCTTTTATTCATAAGGCCTTTAAAAATATTCAAAACTGCATTCTGGATGGTGAAATGATGGCCTATAGCCCTACCACACAGACTTTTATGCAGAAAGGAAGCAAGTTTGACATCAAAAGGATGGTGGAGGATTCTGAATTGCAAACCTGCTTCTGTGTATTTGATGTTCTTATGGTCAGTGACCAAAAATTGGGTGATAAGATGCTGAGCAAAAGATATGATATGTTAAATACAATATTTACACCGATACCTGGTCAAATACAGATTGTTTCTAGAATTCAAGCAAACACACAGAAAGAAGTAGTAGATGCCCTAAATGAAGCCATTGATAACAGAGAAGAAGGAATTGTAATAAAAGACCCCACGTCAGTTTACAAGCCAGACAAGCGTGGGCAAGGATGGCTAAAGATCAAACCAGAATATGTCAGTGGGTTGATGGATGAACTGGACCTTTTAATTATTGGGGGCTACTGGGGTAAAGGTCTTCGTGGTGGCATGATATCTCATTTTTTATGTGCGGTTGCTGAGACTCCTTTGCCTGGTGAAAAACCATCTAAATTCCATTCCATTTGTCGTGTTGGTTCTGGTTGCACTATGAAAGAACTGTATGATCTTGGATTGAAATTAGCCACATATTGGAAAAAATATGACAGGAAGGTTCCCCCTTGTAATATCTTATGTGGTGTTGAGAAGCCTCAAGTCTTTATTGAACCTTGTAATTCAGTGATTGTCCAGATTAAAGCTGCTGAGATTGTGAGTAGTGATATGTATAAAACAGAATGCACATTACGTTTTCCTCGCATTGAGAGAATACGGGAAGATAAAGAATGGTATGAATGTATGACTCTTGACCTTCTAGAACAACTCAGAAGTAAAGCTTGTGGGAAGCTTGCAACAAAACATCTTGATATAGGTGAGGATGAACCACAAGAAAAGAAGCGTAAAACTGTGCCAAAGGTTAAAAAAAAAATTGGCTTAATGGATCATTTTAAAGCACCTGATCTTTCTAAAATAAACCAAGTTTCTAGTATTTTTGAAGGTGCTGAGTTCTGTATTATGACTGGGATGCAAAATTACTCAAAATATGTCCTGGAAAGCAAAATAGCAGAATATGGTGGCAGCATAGTTCAAAATCCTGGGCCAGACACTTACTGTGTTGTGGCAGGGACCGAGAATGTCAGAGTGAAAAATATTATTTCTTCCAATAAGTATGATGTTGTGAGAGCGGAATGGCTTTTACAGTGCTTCCAAACTGAAAAGTTTGTGCCGTGGCAGCCTGCTTTTATGATTCACATGTCTCCTGAAACAAAGCAATATTTTGCTTGTGAATATGACACGTATGGTGACAGTTTCACAGCGGATACTGATACACTACAGTTGAAGGCAGTGTTCTCAAGAATTAATGCCTTTGAAGAGATTTCTCAGGATGTGATTGCTGACATAGAAGCACGTTATTCTTGGGAGAGTTCTCTAAGTATGTTCAGGCAGCAAGTCATTTACCTGAGCCTTTCTGATGAAATGAGCAATTCAAGGGACAGGATAAGTCAAGCCAGATTCTTAACTGTAGAGTTGATACTTCGCTTTCATGGAGCAAAAGTAGTGTCACAGCTTGAGGAAGGTGTATCCCATGTAATCAGTGGAGATCATTCTGATTTGAAGAAAATAAAAGCCATCAGAAGGACATTTAAGAAGAAGTTTAAAATTGTGTCTGAGCAATGGGTAAAGGATTCCATAAAGGCTGGAGAGTTACAAAATGAAAACTTGTACATAATGTAAGATTTTAATTTGTAAGAAAAGTCTTGTTTGTTAGGGCTGTGCAAAGCACTTGGAGAAGGTGCTTTGCAGTACACAGGAGCAGGAATGGAGCACCTCTCTTTCAAAAAAATAGCCATGTTTTCTGCAAGACTGATGTGGCTGCTTCAGAAGTTGTTTTCAGAGCACATTGTTAACCTTGTAGAATGTGCTTTTTGAATGCATTGCACAGCTCTATTCTTTTAATATTCCATATCTTCTGAAGGTGTGTGAATGAAAGAAAAGGATGCTCAGAAAAACGGGAGATGACTGTTTTTAATTTTTATGTTTTCATCTGTTTTACCTAGCTTTTAATATATTTATGGGAAGTTCAGCTGTTTTACTCAATTATATATATTAAAAATGTACAGATCTTTTAATCTTAAAGAACTATCTTATTTGCAGCCAACCAGGCTACATAAGTTTAAATTCCAGTACTGCTTGTGGTTTGAGATGAGGTAATTAATTGTTTTAAAAAGTGCTATCTAAATTGATGTCTCATTCATGTTTAATGTATTGTTATAATGATGAACTTTTAAATGAATGTGTAACTTCAGGAGAATTCAAAACATCAGACTATAATCTTAAATGCACCAATAGAGTCATAGGGTTTTTCCCCCCAATAAAGAGGCTTTCAGTTTTATAATCACAATTAAAGTTTTAACAAAAGAGAATCAAGGGATCCATTTTCTGAAATTATGCAAGTCTTTAAAGGACTGCTTTTCAATAGTATAGAGAGAACATCTTGTTTCTGCACATATTTTCTCATTTTATTATTCTGTAATAATTAAATAAAATATATTTTTTAAAACCTGATTCTCTTTTGAAATAAGCGATTCTATAGATAATCAAGGTTCTGTTGAGGGCTGTATAGTACAATTGTAGTAACTCTAATGTGTTTTATTAGAAGATGATATTACTAGGATTTTCTATATGATAAAATCTCCCTTGAGTAGGGCTTGACTTTTGGTGATATATGAAACATTCACACTGTTTTCTTAGCAACACTATAAGAATGATTTGCCGTTGCCTTCTTCCTGGGCATTTTTTCAAGTTTTCTAGTCTAGTTTACAGTCCTGTGATTTCAAGGTTTGCTCCCATCCAAATATTGGCTAGATAAGAATATGTTTCGCTTTTTCAGAATTGGCCAAAATTGTCTGGGTGTGACTAACTGCTTGCTTCTTATTAGGATTTAAGTTTAAATAAAAACATGACAATGTTTAACATACACTGTACCATGTATGCCTTGCCATGTTGGTCAAGAGTAGAGTAAGACATTATAGGCCATGTATTACAAACACTGCATCTACAGATACACTTTTTGGCAGTATATCATTTGCACCTGTATTATTACCAATAGGTTGGACATGCTGTGGCATTACAATTTATTTCCACACCCTCTGTTTTTACTCCAAGATCACCGCAGACGGTAACTGCAGCCATGAAATTAAAAGACGCTTGCTCCTGGGGAGGAAAGCTATGGCAAACCTAGACAGCATATTAAAAAGCAGAGACATCACCTTGCCGACAAAGGTCCGTATAGTTAAAGCTATGGTTTTTCCAGTAGTAATGTATGGCTGTGAGAGTTGGACCATAAGGAAGGCTGAGCGCCGAAGAATTGATGCTTTTGAACTGTGGTGCTGGAGAAGACTCTTGAGAGTCCCTTGGACTGCGAGGAGGTCAAACCAGTCAATCCTAAAGGAAATCAACCCTGACTGCTCATTGGAAGGACAGATGCTGAAGCTGAAGCTCAAATACTTTGGCCACCTAATGCGAAGAGAGGACTCACTGGAAAAGACCCTGATGCTGGGAAAGACTGAAGGCAAAAGGAGAAGGGGACGGCAGAGGATGAGATGGTTAGATAGCATCACCGATGTAATGAACATGAATTTGAGTAAACTCCGAGAGACAGTGGAGGACAGGAAGGCCTGGCGTGCTATGGTCCATGAGGTCACGAAGAGTCGGACACGACTAAACGACTGAACAACAACAAAATTAACTGTCTGAAGTGCCGTTTAATTTTTATATGAGATCCTCTACTAAAATGTAGTTACATGAATTATCCCATTGACCCTTTCAATAGTATGATTCAATAGTATGATTAGATTGGACTGATAAACACTGAATTTTTGCCCAACGGGCATCATAGCTGAATGAATGTTGGAGTCCTGAAGAACAACACCTTGTTTACTATCCCACGTGTTTGCATAAATTCCTGAACACAGATTTTATATTCCTATAACCAATGGTCATTTTGATCCCATGTATTTTGGGGGTGGGGGTGGGAAACAGACTTGGGCTAGGGAAAGATTTCTCATTCGGTTAGTAATTTAATGATGTGGAGATAAGTTCTAGAAGTGTACCTGTCATGGTTAGCAGGTTTTTTTCCTCATAGATGTGACTTTTTAATACTAATTTGTAGTAGGTGACCCTGCAGGTACCAGGAGATAAGCCATGTAAGGCTTTAAAGGTTTAAACCAACACTTAATTGTACCCATAAACCGATTGGAATCCAACAGAGTACCTGCCTGTAAGACTTGTGTGGCTGTAGCAGTCCTTTCTTACCAGCACACAGACAGTACATTCTGCATCAATTGCTGTTTCCAAGCAGCTTTGAAAGGTAATCCCACATCACAATAATCTATGCTAATGGTGATGACATGAGTCATGGTTGCCAGGATGGACTGTAGGAGGAAATAGTAGATGTGTTAAGACAGGAACGTGAATGTGCTAATAAGCAAAGGTGGTATATGTGTTTACTAATAGTGAGTATGTAATGAAGGACCACAGCAGATGATAAACCCTTGAAACGAGAGAAGTGGCAAGAGATTTTACAGCAGCACAACCCTCAGAATGGACAGTTGTTTATGTCCTGGGTCAAAGTCCAACAAGAACAGGATTGGATTGCTCTAGGGCAGAGCTTTCCAAACTGTGTGTCGCCACACACAGTCTGGTGTGTCACCACACAACCCGGAAGCGCTGACCATCAGTGCTTCCGGGTTTTCCCGCGGCGACACACCAACTGCAGCGTGCAAAACGCGAAAGCGGCAGCAGCGCTTCTGGGTTTTTTCGCGCTGCCGCACTTCCGGGTTTCCCGCGGCGACACACCAACGCCTGTTCGTGTGTCGCCGCGGGAAAAACTTTGGAAAGCCCTGCTCTAGGGAATGCTCAAGTGAACAGGCTGATAAAGACAAGAAGCACACATTTTGAGCCATGCTTAATCTTTAGCTCAACAGGAAGGATTAGTCTTCCGAATACATGGGTGAAAAGGAATTTTTTTAAAAGATGCTGTAAATAGCTGGATGATCAAATGATTAGGAGAACAGTGCAGGGATAAATGATTTGTGCCATTATGAAAAAGAAACTACAGGTTCTCCCTTGAGAGGTCAAAGGATGTGTGCACATGTGCGCACACACGTGTCTTCGAGTCATTGTTGACTCCTGGTGACTACCTGGACAAGTCCCTCAGTTTTCTTGGCAAGATTTCAGAAGTGGATTGCCCTTGCCTGCTTCCTAGGGCTGAGAGAGAGTGACTGGCTCAAGGTCACCCAGCAGGCTTTGTGCCTAAGGTGGAACTAGAACTCAGGGTCTCCTGGTTTCTAGCCTGATGCCTTAACCGCTGCATCAAACTGACTCTCCCAAAAGATTAGACGTGTGGTTAATAAATTGCAGGTAGTGGCAGCTTAGCTAGGGAGAAAAAGACATGGGGTAGTTTTGGTTGGCACCTGGCTGAGAAAAGAGCTAAAGGTGCCAAGTTACCAAGATAAATGGGGGAGGTGGGTGTCCTGAGGGCTTTGTATCTCTTTACACACCCTTCAATTTCTCTGTGCACAAAAGAAACATGCAGAGGCAATTGTGGGGTTAACCGTGCCCCCTACTGTTGCCGCAGTTTGCTACAGTTTTCAATGAATGTGAGTTTGATGTCTGTAGAAAAAAAGTTCTCTGCATATACTTAAATTCTAATGGAGAATTGTGGTGGTATGCAAGATGAGCTCATGTTACCCCAAAACTTTGTCTCTTCAGTCTTTCAAAACATAAGATTATTGTATCACATTGTACTTAAAAGGCAGATTTGTTTTCCTCACAGCAATCGAAACTTCCCCTTTTGAAGTTAGAAATAATGAAGCAACAAGTAAAAGCAAAAAGAGAGGAACCCCTACATTCATATGCATTCTGAGTAATGTCTTCCCCTACTGGGATTCTCAGATCTATGAAAAACCAGTATCATACTGCTACATATAGTTTACATTTTGAAGATCTACCAGAAGATGGCCCTGCAGAGAAGCCATTCATTTCTCATGGAGCTATTTGTGGAATTTGTATAGGTTGTATAGGATGTCCTCTGATAATATGGCTGTCATCACACTATATATTCAGTCAAATTCAATTTCATTATTGATATAATTGAGAATAAAGACCTCAATTTTCTAAACTGCCAAAGAGTTTCCTCTATTTGGTAAGATTAAATGTAGTTAAAGAAACCATTAGCCCTATTTTCTGGGTGTGTGCAACAAAATGAACTAAAAACTACTGTAACTGCCTGGCTGGGTTTCTACCAATCTCTCCAACAACATCAATACATCAAAAATATTTCCCTCAAATAGGCCTTTGGTATAATTTCCACATTAAGAGACATTCAAGTACTGTATACTGTACTTAAGTTACACTGTAATCATTGCTTTATTTAATAGTAAATTACTGCAGGAGTTAATGTTACAAAACACAGCTAACATCCCTTTCAGTATACAAAACTATCTAGTTTACATATTTTCACAACTATTTCTAATAAATATAAACATGCCTACATTACCCAGTTGGAAAAAGGAACTGCTCAACAATTGTGGACACACATAAAGATCCCCCCATGCATAGCAAGAGCCCTACTTTCACTCTCTTGTTCAGAATATGTGCATGGGTTACATGTAAGTATTACACCAAGATGTTCCTAAAATCTGTTAGATCATTATCCTACTCCCATTCTCCCTCAGCCAAGTTAAATAATTCCGGGTCATGTTCCTTGAGCAAAGCAAAAACCAAAAAGCAAAACTAATAAGGCAAAGTAGGGAGATGACAATGAGCTTGTAGGGCTGTTTTGTGCTCTCCCTATAAGTGTAATCATGAAAGAGAGAAAGCAGAGCTCCCACTGCTGAGCATTTCAGATGTCGGGGAATAATAGATACAGTATATACCACAGTAATAGTTAGCACTAATGCTGTAGACACAGGAATTTAAATATAACAATGTCAGGATTCATCCTTCAAAGTTTTTTGAGATAAACAAAAATGCTAACACTTCCATTCTTACAGAACAATGCCAGAAATACTGGCTTTCAAAAAGTTAAATTCTGAAATCACAGAGCAATTTAATTTTCCTTTTCATTTACACTAACTAGCCTTTAGCTGCCTGGAATATCCAGTACAGAATATACACCATAGAGCAGTCCTCATTTTTACTCCATTGTCATTCATAGAAGCCCATCTGGACAGGAGTCGGCAAACTTTTCAGGCACTGGGCACCTTCAATCTTACATGTTGAATGAACATAAAGAATGATGTTAATTGTTAAAATTATGTTGATGTACACACCAGGGTAGGAGCCTTTATTCCCCTCCTTTTAAATTTGGCTTTAGAACCTTTTGCAATCATGATTAGAGATTCCGAAAACCGTAGTGGAATTATAGCAGGAAGGGAGGGGGGTAGAGCATAAGATTCTACTATATGCAGGTGATATTTTATATTTAATAGACAAAAATTAGTATTCTGGATCCAATTTCATTGCTATATTACTTTGTGTCTTGTCTGGTTATTCTATAAATTGGAGTAAATCGGACTTGATGCCACTAGATCATGAAAATAATTTTGACAAGAACAGGGGACTTAGATTGTGTTCTGATTCCTTTGTTTATTATGGTATAGTAATTTTAAGGAAGCTTCCTCAACTAAAAATTTGAATTTTTAAAAATATTTGCATTATCCTATTTGAGGCAATTGAAAAAGATCCAGGCAAGTTGCATAGAGCTCCTTTGATAATTTATCTGAGATAAGATATATATTATAAAGATGAATTTAATTGAAATACATTTTGAGAGGCCTTCCTCTGTTTATTCCATCACATTTTTTTAAACAAATTAACAGGATACTGAGTAGAAATCTGAGATTTTAACCATTTTATTAAAGTACTATTTTTACTTTCCTTTTATTTTGGGGGAAGGTAGAATTTTGCACACTTTAAGGCTCCTCTCTGGGCATTGATCATAGCTTTGGTCACTGACTGTAATAAAGGATGTCAAAATTCAGCTCCTCTTTGGGATCAATTTGAGAGTTGTTATTTGACCCCTGTGAAATCTGGGCAAAGTATTGGGATCCCTGTTAGTGCCTCAATCAGTTTTAATCCCTGCACTTAATGCTGCACAATACATGTGGAAAATATTGGATCAAAGGTATAATCCTGATACTTTTATCTATGCAAAGCTTATATTATGAGACAATGCCAGTTTAAAAAGAGCAAGTAATCCATCCATTTAGGGGGTAACTTCTCACAATGTCATTTTGTGTCAGCTCTGAGGAAGACATTTTTAAAACTTTTACAGAATTAAAAAAGGAGCTTGATTTACCTCAGAATGCTTCTTGGTGGTTTCAAGCATTTGTAATTTGGTCTCTTTGATTCAGGTGCTATCACATCTTCTGATTGGAGGTAATGAAGGAATTAATGATGACTTCTAAACCAATATCCTTTTTTGTAGGAAGTTAATAAAATTGATATTCGTTACTTATGCAGTCTCTGAATAATTAGCTGGAATGCCTTGTCCTGATAAACCAGTGGAGTGTTGCTTTAAGTAACACGTCACTAGTTTACTATGATCTAAAGGTGATTAATACAACAAAAATGTTTTGCATCTTAGACACCTCAGAGAACGTTTTATAAGGATTGGTTGCAATTGCCTTGCTGTTGGGAATGCAACTCATTATTTGAGACATTAGTATTGCACACACACACACACACACACACATATATACATATACACACACAACACAACATGACATATAATGAGCAATTCAGAGTCATATTAACAATCCTGTTAAAGGAGAAGTCTATACTTGATTTGCAGCAATAGACCCTGAATATGTTCTGTTTGTCAACATGTGAATTAAATTTTCTTTTCAACAAAAAGGCAAGGAAAACATATTTTAGCAATATGGTCAGATTTGTTTGACTTCTGTTTCTAACATTATATTTCATGATTACTTATACTGTAATATCTTCCTAAAATTGTTGTATTTTTTCTGTTAATTAGTTTGATGCAATAACATATTTGTTTGATATAATAAAATCAAAATTTTACATTGTATTGCTCTCACTCTCAACATCTCATGTGAGAAAACAGATTTATGCCCTATTTCAGCATTCTTACCTGAAATCTTGCTAGACCTGAGGGTTCAGTAAATGCTATTTGGGGTATCACCGTGCTCTTGATGCCCATGGGATACCCTTGATTTATAGACCTGCATTTTTACAGGTCTCAGATTTCTCAAGAAACAGAAAGTAGTTGCTATGGGAAACTAGGCTTAAAAAATCCTTCTTCATTATTGATTTGTAGTTATATTATGATGATAGCTATGGATGAATTTCTATTTGCAATAGTAATAAATTGGTAAAGTCACTATGATCTTTAATAAGTCTAAATCTAGTTCTATTCCTTTTGTTTGATAAAATTATACGAATGCTTATTAGGAATGTGCAATGCTTCAGATTTGATTGGTGAGAGATACTTTGAAATATGTGGAAGTGTGAATGCAATACAGGTAAATCCTTGTTTAACAACTGCTATAGGAAACCAACAACTCGGTTGTTAAGCGAAGCGGTCACTAAGTGAAAAATCACACATGACTGACTGTGCTTACAATTTTACACAAGACAATGTGTACTGACTGACTAATGGCGAACACATGACTGAAAGAGAGAAGCTGCAAAGGTCATAAACGTGGGCATTGGTCAGAAAGTTACTTTTTCATCACCATCATAACTGCGAGCAGTCACTGTCTGAGGTAGTCACTAAATGAGGACTACCTGCACAGGTGATCCTCAATGACCACTTGTTCAGCGACCATTCGAACTTACAACGGCATTGAACAAGTGGTACTTATGGTCAGTCCTTGTACTTACATCGGCGCAGCATCCCCACGGTCACGTGATCGTGGCTTTCTACAAGCAAAGTCAGTGGGGAAGCCGGTAGGAGGTTGCAAATGGAGACCATATGATATCCTTGTTTAAGGATCCGTAGTGATTCGCTTAATGACAGCAACTGGAAGTGCCGGAATTTCTGTTGCCCAATGGCGCGGTCACGTGACATTGTGCTTTACGACTGCATTGCTTAGGAACAAAAATTCCAGTCCCAATTATCATTGTTAAGTGAGGATTACCGGAATCTATCTGCAACTTCAGACAGGCAGCTGCATGCTCCTGGAAACAATTGCAATGAGTGACTTTAATGAGTCACAGATAGGAGATAGCTGCATTTACACTCCTGCACATTCCTAAGCAGTTTTGGAGGGATGATACAAAAAAGTTTCATATGAGCTGAGATTGTGCCCCTGTGGACAAGGGGCTATTGAAACTACAGCTCATGTCCTGCTATACCATGCCTTCTATAAGGATTCACGGACCCATTTTATAAATCCCTATTTGATAAAATACCTAGAAATTCTGATCTTTTTTATGTACTGTACATTATTTATTTATTTGTTTGTTTGTTTGTTTGTTTATTTGTTTATTTATTTATTTAATTTTTATCCCGCCTTTATTATTTTTATAAATAACTCAAGGCAGCGAACATACCTAACACTCCTTCCTCCTCCTATTTTCCCCACAACAGCAACCCTGTGAGGTGAGTTGGGCTGAGAGAGAGTGACTGGCCCAAGGTCACCCAGCCAGCTTTCATGCCTCAGGCGGGACTAGAACTCTGTCTCCTGGTTTGCTATTAGCTCCTTCCTAGGGCTGAGAGAGAGTGACTGTCCCAAGGTCACCCAGCCGGCTTTCATGCCTAAGGCGGGACTAGAACTCACAGACTCCTGGTTTGCTATTAGCTCCTTCCTAGGGCTGAGAGAGAGAGTGACAGGCCCAAGGTCACCCAGCCGGCTTTCATGCCTCAGGTGGGACTAGAACTCTCAGTCTCCTGGTTTCTAGCCCATTGCCTTAGCCACTAGACCAAACTGGTTGGTCTAACATTTGTGGTCAAACATTTGTTGTTATTTGATCAGTATGATTCAGTTTCTTTGAACATGGCTAAATTTTGTTATGCTGTCTGTAAAATTAGACAGACTTTGATTGCCCACTGACGATCCCACCATTAATATTATCATGTTTTGTTTTATTTTATTTTATTTTAATGCATTTTATCCATATTCGTATAAATCTGTATTTTATTTGTAATTCTGGTCTGTGTCTGTAATAAAATATTGATTGATTGATTGATTGATTCCTAAGCAACTGTTTCCAGCACCCAGAAGAGATTGAGACAAGTCTTTGTCAGTGAAGCATTGTCTAGGATCCTGCAAATTCCCAACGAAGTTGCACACTGTTTTTCCAGTTCAGCTTTCTCCAGCTTCCAGAACATACATAGTTAAAGAAAACAGTCCTATACCAGAGTCACAAGCAGCTAACCTTTTCATTCATGTTGCTGGCTTTGCTCTTTAAGGTTTCATCCAGATTGTGTATTTCAGTTGTCTCTGTAGAATGGTCTTTAGCCATCAGCTTAGATTCCTTTTTAAAGCATTTCATTTGTGTTAACTGAAGCTGATGTGACTTGTACACTACAGCAGGGACAGCGTTCACTAAGAACAACTGCAGTGGTTTCTTTTTCTCTTTGTAGCGACATTGGATATAACGTAAAAAAGCAGATCGGTAGGTTTTACTGAATAATGTATATACAAGTGGATTGACTGCTGAAGAAAGGTAGCCAATCCAAACAAAAATGTTAAGCAGATCCTCAATTACATCTTCGTTGCATGCCTCCTTGCAAAAGACGACCATCACGTTGGTGATGAAAAAAGGACACCACATTATCACAAACAGGAAAAAGACAATTCCAAGTACCTTGGATGCTTTCTGTTCATTACTTATTGATTGCATCTTTCTCCTTCTAAAAGTTCCAAGTTCTTTGTTCAGAGAGTGCTGGAAAAGTTTATCCAAAGAAAGAGAACTTTGAGGGGAAAAACTGAATGAACCAAACTTAGCTTTTGAATCAAGATCATTCATGCATAACATGGCTTCTTTCTGAAGGGATTTTATAGTTAAAAAATAGGTGATCACCATGATAACAAGTGGAACAAAAAATGCTACAAAGGAACCTATTAAAACAAAATTCTCATCCACGAGGACACAACTTCCATTCTTGAAAACTTTGGAATCATCATGGAGTCCAAATATAGGAATTGGCATTGAAATACCTATATGTTTGGTTAAAAAAAAAGAGGAAAGTTAAGTGCAGTCATTTTCATTTTTAAAAATATGTCATTCTGTGGTGTATCACAGTGGGTGCCCAACTGGTTCCTGATAAAATTCCTGGAAATGAGGATCAGGTCATCACTGCAAAGGGTGAATGTTGCTTCCTTGAAGTTTGAAGCTTCAACACAACCATTCAGCACAAGCTAAAACCAAAGTGCCACTTTACAGGTAGACGTTAAAGCTTTTGCCTTTGGTAGTGGCTACAACGGCTATGCAAACTCTACAAGGATAGATTGGAAAACCACTTGAACAAATTGCTGAATTCAGAAGTCCCCAGTGACACCAATTTTATATATTAGAATTTCAGTTCAGAAATTTGAAAGTTCATATCCCTCATTAGCTTTTATTGAAAAACAAGACACAATAATAAGATTTTCCTGTTGAGCAGGGTTAGTAATACCAATGTGTTTGTGCTGTTGTTATGTGTATTCTTTTTAAAGAAATTGATCATAACTTTATTTCAGGATAGAGTTGGATGAAAGTGGAAGGCAAAATCTGTAACAGTGTGGTAGAGTGGATAAGGTTTTGAGGTGGGTCTAAGGAAACCCAGGGTTGCTGTCTCCCCTGCCCCCACCTTGCAGCTGAGTTTTTTATTTTGCAAGTTGAATGGACTAACACAGCTTAAAATGGTTCTGTTTTTGATATGGTTGGCTTACAAGAAACTCTACTTCAGTTTTGACAGCTTCTTAATCTATTTGAGTCAATCTGTTTGGGTTTCAGTGAAATCTGATGTACATCCCTAGTAATTACTTCCTTCCTCTTTGAAGAAACAGGAATTATGGCAGTCCAGTATCCTCAATAGTTTCTCCCTGTGTGCAGATGTTTCTCTACTGAAGCAACAGTATCCCTATCAAACCATAGTAGAGGAGGGAAGCATATTTAATTCTTTTAAAAAGCAGATGCCCCTTCAAATGCTAAAGGAAAGAAGGATCACTAACTCTACAAAGAAAAGCAGTTAATATTTTCATTATGTTTCTTTGCCCATTAAAATGGCTTCCTAACAAGCAGTTAAGTTTTAACATGCAAAAAACAAAACAACATAGTAACACAGCTACTTCCAAAGTTCCTTTAAAAGTAAAGCTGTGTAACAGCACAATACTGATACAGCAGCAGACTTTCAGATACAGGTAGGCCTTGTCCAGCAACCATTCAAAGTTACGATGGCGCTGAACAATGGGACTTACAACCGTTCCTTGTAGTTGCAGCCATTGCAGCATCCCCGTGGTCATGTGATCACGTTCTGGGTACTTGGCAATCAGCTTGCAATTATGACAGTCACAGCATCCCATGTCACATGATCGCCATTTGTGACCTTCACTGCCGGCTTCCCACAAGCAAAGTCAATGGGGAAGCTGGCAGAAGGTCACAAATGGTGATTATGTGACCATGTGGAATCCACCTAACAATGGCAACTGGAACTGCCGCAACTGCCATCGTAAGTCAGTGCAGTCATGTGACATTGTGCTTTACAGCCATGTTGCTTAGCGATGGAATTGCTGGTCCCAATTACCATCATTAAGCGAGGACTACCTGTACTATATTGTTGCCCTAATACACTCTCATCTCCAGCAAAGGAGATCGTTACCTTGTCGTGGTGCTGGAGCTTGAGCACCTCAATGAAACCATGAGCTAAACCGTGAAGGGACACCCAAGACGGGAAGGTCGTGGCAGAGAGGTCAGACTAAATACGATCCCTGGGGAAGGTAATGGCAACCCACCCCAGTATTCTTGCCGTGAAAACTAAATGGATCAGTACAACCAAAGATATGTCGGTATACCATCGGAAGATGGGACTCCCAGGTCGGAAGATGGTCAAAATGCTACTGGGGAGGAACAGAGGATACGTTCAACTAGCCCCAGATGTGATGACGCAGCTAGCTCAAAGCCGAAAGGACGGCTAGCGGCCGACGGTGCTGGTGGTGAACGACGAATCCGATGTTCTAAAGATCAACACACCATAGGAACCTGGAATGTAAGATCTATGAGCCAGGGCAAATTGGATGTGGTTATTGGTGAGATGTCAAGATTAAATATAGACATTTTAGGTGTCAGTGAACTGAAATGGACTGGAATGGGCCACTTCACATCAGATGACCACCAGATCTACTACTGTGGACAAGAGGACCACAGAAGAAATGGAGTAGCCTTCATAATTAATAATAAAGTGGCTAAAGCAGTGCTTGGATACAATCCAAAAAACGATAGAATGATCTCAATTCGAATTCAGGGTAAGCCATTTAACATCACAGTGATCCAAATATACGCCCCAACCACAGATGCTGAAGAAGCAGAAGTAGATCAGTTCTATGAGGATCTGCAGCACCTACTAGATAATACACCAAAAAGAGATGTTATTTTCATTACAGGAGACTGGAATGCTAAGGTGGGTAGTCAGACGACACCTGGAATTACAGGCAAGCATGGTCTGGGAGAACAAAATGAAGCAGGACATAGGCTGATAGAATTTTGCCAAGACAACTCACTGTGCATAACAAACACTCTCTTCCAACAACCTAAAAGACGACTTTATACATGGACTTCACCAGATGGTCGACACCGAAATCAGATTGACTACATCCTTTGCAGCCAAAGGTGGCAGACATCTATACAGTCGGTAAAAACAAGACCTGGAGCTGACTGTAGTTCAGATCACGAACTTCTTATTGCAAAATTTAGAATCAGACTAAAGAGAATAGGGAAGACCCACAGATCAGTTAGATATGAGCTCACTAATATTCCTAAGGAATATGCAGTGGAGGTGAAGAATAGATTTAAGGGACTAGATTTAGTAGATAGGGTCCCAGAAGAACTATGGACAGAAGTTCGCAATATTGTTCAGGAGGCGGCAACAAAAAACGTCCCAAAGAAAAAGAAAACCAAGAAGGCAAGATGGCTGTCTGCTGAAACACTGGAAGTAGCCCAAGAAAGAAGGAAAGCAAAAGGCAACAGTGATAGGGGGAGATATGCCCAATTAAATGCAAAATTCCAGAGGTTAGCCAGAAGAGATAAGGAATTATTTTTAAACAAGCAATGTGCGGAAGTGGAAGAAGACAATAGAATAGGAAGGACAAGAGACCTCTTCCAGAAAATTAGAAACATCGGAGGTAAATTCCAGGCAAATATGGGTATGATCAAAAACAAAGATGGTAAGGACCTAACAGAAGCAGAAGAGATCAAGAAGAGGTGGCAAGAATATACGGAAGATCTGTATAGGAAGGATAATAATATTGGAGATAGCTTTGACGGTGTGGTCAGTGAGTTAGAGCCAGACATCCTGAAGAGTGAGGTTGAATGGGCCTTAAGAAGCATTGCTAATAACAAGGCAGCAGGAGATGATGGTATCCCAGCTGAACTGTTTAAAATCTTGCAAGATGATGCTGTCAAGGTGATGCATGCCATATGCCAGCAAATTTGGAAAACACAAGAATGGCCATCAGATTGGAAAAAATCAACTTATATCCCCATACCAAAAAAGGGAAGCACTAAAGAATGTTCAAACTATCGAACAGTGGCACTTATTTCACATGCCAGTAAGGTAATGCTCAAGATCTTGCAAGGTAGACTCCAGCAATTCATGGAGCGAGAATTGCCAGATGTACAAGCTGGGTTTAGAAAAGGCAGAGGAACTAGAGACCAAATTGCCAATATCCGCTGGATAATGGAGAAAGCCAGGGAGTTTCAGAAAAACATCTATTTCTGTTTTATTGACTATTCTAAAGCCTTTGACTGTGTGGATCATAACAAATTGTGGCAAGTTCTTGGTGGTATGGGGATACCAAGTCATCTTGTCTGCCTCCTGAGGAATCTGTATAATGACCAAGTAGCAACGGTAAGAACAGAGCACGGAACAACGGACTGGTTTAAGATTGGGAAAGGAGTACGGCAGGGCTGTATACTCTCACCCTACCTATTCAACCTGTACGCAGAACACATCATGCGACATGCTGGGCTAGAGGAATCCAAGGCTGGAGTTAAAATCGCTGGAAGAAACATTAACAATCTCAGATATGCAGATGATACCACTTTGATGGCTGAAAGCGAGGAGGAATTGAGGAGCCTTATGACGAAGGTGAAAGAAGAAAGTGCAAAAGATGGGTTGCAGTTAAACCTCAAAAAAACCAAGATTATGGCAACGAGCTTGATTGATGACTGGCAAATAGAGGGAGAAAAAGTGGAGGCAGTGACAGACTTTGTATTTCTAGGCGCAAAGATTACTGCAGACGATGACTGCAGCCAGGAAATCAGAAGACGTCTACTTCTTGGGAGGAGAGCAATGGCAAATCTTGATAAAATAGTTAAGAGCAGAGACATCACACTGACAACAAAGGTCCGCATAGTTAAAGCAATGGTATTCCCTGTAGTAACCTATGGCTGTGAGAGCTGGACCATAAGGAAGGCTGAGCGAAGGAAGATAGATGCTTTTGAACTGTGGTGTTGGAGGAAAATTCTGAGAGTGCCTTGGACTGCAAGAAGATCAAACCAGTCCATACTCCAGGAAATCAAGCCAGACTGCTCACTTGAGGGAATGATATTAAAGGCAAAACTGAAGTACTTTGGCCACATAATGAGAAGACAGGATACCCTGGAGAAGAAGCTGATGCTAGGAAAAGTGGAAGGCAAAAGGAAGAGGGGCCGACCAAGGGCAAGATGGATGGATGATATTCTGGAGGTGACAGACTCAACCATTGGGGAGCTGGGGATGGTGACGGCCGACAGAAAGCTCTGGCGTGGACTGGTCCATGAAGTCACGAAGAGTCGGAAACGACTGAATGAATAAACAACAAAATACACTCTCATACAGAACCCAGAAATAATGCTGGTATAGCTTGGGGAATCCACACATATATGTTTACCAACACATGTACACTATGAGACAAAGCATCCCCTCCTTCCCCAGTGATTTAATGTAGTTGGGATCCCTGGAAGGAAGAAGATAATGTCTCCCCATCAGCAAACTCAATTGAGATTGCTCTATTTCACCTACATAAAGATTATGAGCACTTTGGGGGGTGGGGGTGAGCAGTGCCAAATTGCAATTTTTTAAAACTCAGTTGTTTAATCTGTTCCTTACTTTCTTTCAAAGGTTTTCTTTTAACACTCCCTCCAGCAATAACAGAGCAAAGCTTGCCTTCAATATGTTCAAGCCATACATATTTCATCCACTGTTAATGATGTCTGTTGTGAATGATAAATGCCTAGTCTTTTGTGCTATTTTGGTTCTGCAGCATATTTTATCTCCATGCATTCTATATGTGGCAAAAGAATACAGTGCTATCTCTGCAGGACACAGCTGGAGAAAAAGACAGTGTTCTAATACTCTGCACTAACACACATGCCAGTTCAAGCACACAAAACTGCATCTTCAAGAAAACATAACTAAGTAACGGACAGCTAATGCAATTTTCTTTTCGTGTTACACCTCTGCAATTAACCCTCTTTTTCTCCTAGTATTACTACTGGCTTCCTTGTGCCCTTGAGTACTGTGAAGGGATATACTAACTACAGAAGACATTGTTCCCAATAAAGAAATTTGATGTCTCAGGCCTTCCTTGATGGTTATGGTTAACCATAGACTAACAGCAGAAAGCAATGGGAAGACTCCCATATTTTTAACTGACCAGGAAATGGGTCTTTCATGTTACAGCCATGGTCCCATACAGCAAAGTTG
This sequence comes from Charina bottae, assembly GCA_023362775.1. NCBI lineage: Eukaryota > Metazoa > Chordata > Lepidosauria > Squamata > Charinaidae > Charina > Charina bottae. The sequence goes on along the minus strand of JALMGJ010000052.1, from coordinate 3,283,100 downwards.
ACTTACTACTGCTGAGCAGTGTGGTTTCATGTGAAGAGTTCTTATTATCCCAAGGCTACCACACTGGTGAATTTATAAAGTACTTTGCTGATAAATTGTTTTGTATCTATTCAGATTTGCACTTCACTTTATGAGCAAGTGTATTTTGAAGGGAAGGCTCCATTTGAATTAAAATGGAACTGCAGTAGTAGCATATGAGCTTTTAAACCACACCCTCTGGAAAAATCAATATAAATTGTAGACAATTTAGTTCAAATTGAACTATCCTGGGGTGGCAGGAAGGTGAAAGTATTTTTGATTGTCCAAATGGGAATAATAATAATAATAATAAGCCATGAAAATACAATAGAAAATATGGCATCAGTCAAAGAGATCAAAAGGCCCCAGGGGAAAATGCATAGCTTTAGACCAGAGCTTTCCAAACTTTTCATGTTGGTGACACACTTTTTAGACATGCATCATTTCGCGACACACTCTTACAGCAGGGCACCATTTCGTGACACACTCTTACAGCAGGGCACAAGGAAGGCACTAGGACCTGCGCAGAATCACAGCAGGTTTGGAGGCAGCAGGGCACAAGGCAGGCACTAGGACCTGCGCGGAATCCTGGCAGGGCTCGGAGGCAGCAGCAGCCGTGACACACCCAGACACTGCAGCCGACACACTAAACTATGTGCTGCAACACACTAAAGTGTCGCAACACACAGTTTGGAAAGCTATGCACTAACGTGTCGCGACACACAGTTTGTAAAGCTCTGCTTTAGAGAGATGTTGTGAGAAAGATGCCTTGCACATATAAATTTACTGAAAATAGAAATCTTTGATGAAAGCATAGCACATAAAGATTGGTCTACTCACCTACTGATACCGTCCAAACAACAACAATTTTTGCCAAGGCCTTTGCTCTGGAGTTAAACCGGCTATGACGAATAGGGTTTCGTATGGCAATATAGCGATCCAGAGATATGGCACAGAGATGCATGATGGAGGCAGTGGAGAAAAGCACATCTAAATAAATCCACACAGCACAGAGACTCCTGGGCAGTGTCCATCTATATTCTGTAACCAAGGAGAGATGTTATTAACTGCACAAAGTTAGAAAGCTATATCTGTATTTAACGGTTATGTGAAATGTGGTATTTTCTGTTGCTTACACTTTATCTCACCCCATCTACAGTTTTTAAAAAATCAGGTAAAGCAAGAATAGAACAAACGTTGGCAACCCGTGTCCTGCTGATTCCTGCAGGCTCTCATTAGCTCCCATACCCATTTCTGAAGCCAGCAGAGTTCTCTAGATCTCACTGAGGCTGATATATGGCAGCAGATCTGCTACTTTTCAGTGATACAATTTCTTTGGTACTCCCCGCCTTCCATCTCTGGGCTTAAATCATATATTTTGCACCTTAACCACCCTAAATCTGGAGGGGGGAGGGGAGGACCAAATCCCATCCAGCGGTGATATCACATTCAAAATAATTGTAAATGTATTTATATAATTTCTATAGCTTGAATTATGTCAACTGGATTTCTATTTTCTCAGTGGAAACGTTTCGCTCCTTATCCAAGGAGCTTCTTCAGTCTGAGCAAAGTTGGTAAGGTAACTTTGCTCAGACTGAAGAAGCTCCTTGGATAAGGAGCGAAACGTTTCCACTGAGAAAATAGAAATCCAGTTGACATGATTCAAGCTACAGACAATTCCACCTGGATGACTGAGAACCTTCATAGACTTATATAATTTCTAATTTCTCTGTTTTCAGTTTTTAGGATAGTCAACTAAACGACTGAACAACAACAAAACAAAAGTGAAAAAGACATTAAAGAAGGATAAAATTGGAAGAAATGATACCAGTACGAAGTCCAATGAACATTGCTGATGATAAATACTTACTGTAGGCCTTCTTTTTCTCTAGTGCCATCACTGCTACCATTCCACCACCATGCTATATTATATTCAAATTTAATTTTAATTTATTAAAATATACTGTCATAGACCAGAAAAAGAGAAACATTAAGTGTACAACATCCAACTAAAAAAAAAACTGTTCAAACCTGACTAAAAATATCTAGAGTATCTTCACATCCAATAGGTTGTGACTTTTATTGCAATGGCATGAAATTTGGCTACCATTCTGGAAACTTCCTGGTCCTGATCCTTTAGAAGGTAGTGCACAATTGCCATGTGAAATTGATCTAGGCAGTTTCTAATTAGAAGGGAGACCAGCTGTACCCTCCAAGGATAAGGCATTTCAGAAGGACACGTGCTACTGTCTCAATTTCAGAATCTGAGCAGATACATAGACCGTCTTGGTAGGGAATACCATTGCATCTTCCTGACAGTAGCATTGTTGGAAGAGCATCCAAGCGTGCCAATCTGAAAGCTCATGTGATGAAAATAATAATAATAAATATATTTAGGCATAATAAAGGGAGGGGGTGAGAATTTGTTGTAACAGAGGTGTGAAATACAAATTATGTCTCTTTGTATATTGAGGTCAAAAATTCTCTACTTAAGCTCTCTCCAGGCTTCATCTAGGCCAAGCATAGATACAAATTGCGAGGGTAAGCCCACAACAAACCAATTCAGCTGCTATTTGTTTCTTCCAAAGATACTGGTGTCTATCTGTCCACACTAATTGGGCTAAGGATTCTCCCCCAAAGATCTGCTTACGCCAGTCCTTCAACCAGCAGAGACTTAAGTGGGCCTGGACAGATACATCCAACTTCTAGGCAGAGAAGTGCCTTAGCAACTGAATGGGGAACTTGGAAAAGAGATCCAGAAATTAAATCTGATTAAAATAAATACTAGTATTAGGAATTGAGATAAAAAGATTAGATATTGCTTTAATTCTGTCTTAAGCGGTGTTATTCCTTTAATCAGTCTGCTGAACAAAACACAGCTTTGTACACATGCATGGGATTATGCTATACTCAGTTTTTCTTATCCTCTAAACCAGAGCTTTCCAAACTGTGTGTCGCGACACAAAAGTGTGTCGCCTGCGGGGCCCAGATGTGTCATGTCAAAATCCGGAAGCACTGATGGCGTGCCATCAGCGCTTCCAGGTTTTCCCACGGCCACACACCAACGGCGGTGCGCGAAAATCCGAAAGCGCTGCAGCCACGGCGGCGCGCAAACACCGAAAGCGGCAGCAGCTCTTCTGGGTTTTTGCGCGCTGCCGCAACGGTGGCACTTCTGGGTTTTTCCGCGGCGACACACCAACAGCGGTTGGTGTGTCGCCGCGGGAAAACTTTGGAAAGCCCTGCTCTAAACTAACACATAATTTAATTTAAACTGATTTATAATCTAAGTAAACTGGAATTGTTTATTCCAGTTTTCCAAATGGTAGGTAATTAAGTTAATTAACCAATAAATTGTTATCTATGAATAGCATCTAAAATTATTTCAATTTATATAGAAGTTTACTTTATTGCAGTTAGTATGAGACTGGTTGATTCTAAATTTGCACATCACATTGGACAGTTTTTATTACAAAGACAAATGAACTCTTTATAGTTTTAAGATCTTAGAGGCCTAGTGGGAAACAGTAGAGAATCCTAACATTTACTGAAAAATTTGCATCCTGAGTCAGCGCAGTACATCCTAGTGTACTTAGTGCCCTAGTGGGATGCGAGTAACGGTATGTTGGCTTGCAAGATTGCCTTTGGTTATGCTTGTGTCATACTGGCCAAAATGTGTCAAAACATCATTCTCCTTACCACCAGCTGGGAATGCTGCAAGTGGCATGAATGTGACTAAGGCCAGTAACTTAATCTTCATCCCTAACTTATTGAAAAACAATATACTGTATGAAAGCCTGAACTGACCAAAGCAATGATGGGTGGACCAACCTGGTGATAACCATGGCATATGGAAGATTAAGATTTGAAATGTAAGAGGAGAAAATGTTAAACAGCATGAAATAATGAAATTAAATGGGAAAAAAATGTTATGTCTGTGAAACCAAGAGAAAAGGAAAGGATACAATAGATCTGAATGAAGGTGGCCTGACATTGTTAAGTGGAGTTGATGAATACATGCTGGGAATGGAAGGTGTAGGTTTTCTTATGAATGAAAGGGCTAAAATATATATCAGAAAGTATAAACTGTTATTATACATTATACATACATGGATATGTATGAAAGTAGGAACTGATAGATTGGTGACAGCTGTGAATAATGATACTGTAATAGATGAACCAAGGGTCAGTTTGGGGGAAAATTGTGCAACATTCTGAATGAATGTAATTCAGGGGGAGAAACTATTCTGCTAGGTAACCGGAATGGACCGGTGGGAGAAAGATGAGGGGGTACAAAAGAACTGATTGGATCATCCAGATACCCCAAAATGAAGGAGCATGGTGAGTCCTTGCTTAGAATAAAGGCTGTTTGTTTTGACGATGTGGTTTAAGAATAAATCTAATCATAAGTACACATGGCAGAGATATACCTATAAATCTAAAATTCAGTTGATTGTTTATGATGAAAGACTGAGGAAATTATAAAGGATACAAGGGTGATGAGAAGTTCTGAGTGGGGACAGACTCTTTTTGTTGTGTCAAAAGTATATCTTGAGAAGAAACAGATATGGAAGAAAAAAGAAAGAAGTGAAAGAAATGTGGGTAAAAGTAGAATGGCAGTGGGAAGAGAAAGTATAACTCCTGTATGAAAAACATTAGAACAGAGCTTTCCAAACTGTGTGTCGGGACACATTAGTGTGTCGGCTGCAGTGTCTGGGTGTGTCGCGGCTGCTGCTGCCTCCTGGCTTCCACGCAGGTCCTAGTCCCTGCCTTGTGCCTTGCTGCCTCCAAACCTGCCCTGCCAGGATTCTGCGCAGGTCCTAGTGCCTACCTTGTGCCTTGCTGCCTCAAAACCTGCTGTGATTCCACGCAGGTCCTAGTGCCTGCCTTGTGCCCTGCTGTAAGAGTGTGTCGTGAAATGATGGATGTCTAAAAAGTGTGTCACCAACATGAAAAGTTTGGAAAGCCCTGCATTAGAAGATAGATTAATCTCCCAACAGATTTAATGGAAGTGGAAGTAAGAAAAGAGGATGTGGAACCTGCTTTGAATAAAAGAATTGTGTTACAGAGTGCTACAGAAGTGTGTGTAGTTACTCTAATGGAACGTATGAAAAAGGGTGCTTGGTAGAATGATAGTGAAAAAGGTTGTGGATGAGAAAAAAATACTGTCATTCAACATAGGTGTGGTTTGCTGTGCAAACACCTTACTAGAGGTTCCAAAACTCTGAGATTCCTTATTCCAGATATCCAGTTTCAAAAGCTCCTTCTCAGGAACGACTGATAATTTATTGCTTTGTGTCATTCCCCACCACTGTGTTTCAGGACATCTTGTGAGTGCTGACAGATGCGTATGTATGTGTGCCTTGTTGGTGTACACATGGACAGAGAGAGAGACTTTATACATGTTTGGACAAACACAGATCCACATTCTAAAGAAATTTATCTTTATAATGCTTTCAGTAGTTACTTTATAGGAAAGGTAGAAAAAAATGGCATAAACTCTTATCATTCCCACTTTCAGCAATAACCCTACAGCTATCTTCTTAGAGTGGGAAGCACAGCATCACAAAAACTAGACATATTTCTCTTAAAATAAAGGCAAGGATACATGTCCATAGCACTCTTAAAAACTTTCCTCTTGCCTATCTCTGAAGAACATTATACTGTATATAGCTGTAATACTGACCAGAGAACTTTAACTTTAGGAGCATAAATCCTCACTGCACTATGCTGTTTCAGAAAATAAATATTCTTTTTGGAAGGCAGTGCGATATAGCCCAAACTAGTCTACAAATGTAAGGGCAGTTTTACAGAATCATATTATTAGTAGTTTCTAATTTTATTTATATTCCACTCTTCCTACTGAAGAACACTGAGGGCCCCCACATAGGATATCTCTCCCAGCCATCAGGCCCTCCTTTAGATCTTAAACCTTGGGCACCTAATCCTGCAGAAAGCATTCCTTCAAATATCAGTTCCTAATCCATATGTAGCCTTAGATGTCCTTACAAAAACCATGAAGTCCAGCTGATTACAGCCAGCCAGCCGATGGATTTCCTGGAAGTTCAATACGACCCAATCTCTAAAGGATGCTTCAGCCAGCAGCCTCATCAGTACATTCTGCCTCAAGTACCTGGATTTATAATACTTGTGAAAATGATTGTTAATACTCCTAATATTTTTATTTCAAGGTTACGTTCTCATCCCATACTTACTGAGGAACTCTTTTACAAATGGATCACGATTAGGCAATGATCTTTTAAAACTTGCAATACATGACTTTTTCACCAGGCTATCCGCTGCATATTAGTGATAACATTTAAAAATGGTGTCACACGTACCTTTCATAACGATATACCTAATTTCACTAATTTGTTAATAGTTAGCTGTATAAATATACAACAGTCATTTATTTTAATTCATAACTATGAGGACATTCTCATCTTCTCATAAATATCATTCTCATCTTCACATATTTTCTCCTAAAGTATGAGCCCCAAACAGTAATGAGATGTAGGGTCCCTGGACCCTACATTCCCATTCCCATTCCCAGTCTATTCCAAAATGTAATGATTCCTCCGTCTTAATTATTCAGCTATGAAATCTGAATAGTAAATACAATAGATGTTGCACATGTTTAAAATATACAGTAATGTACTGGTCTTTAACCTCAATAAAAATATTTGATTTTTTTAAATATAAAACCTCAAATTGTGCACAGATTTGACAACCTAGAACTTTTTGGGTACATTGGAACTACAACTCCCAGAATTCTCAGGCGACAGAGTGAGGACAGAGTAGAGACATTTGTAATCCAATCGAAGAGAATATTTGTAGCTCAGGGTTGAACTGTTGAACTGTGGAGTCCTGTGGAGTGCCAGGCTAGGCAACATCTTCAGTGCGAAAAGGGAGTGGGACTTGCTTTCTGTTTATATATTGTGGCTTGTCCTGCATGTGTTGGTGGAGGTGTAGTTCACTCCTTGGGAGTTCCAATCAAGCCCAATCAAGGAACTCCCAAGGAGAGAACAACACCTCCACCAACACAAGCAGGACAAGCCACGATATATAAACAGAAAGCAAGTCCCACTCCCTTTTCGCACTGAAGATGTTGCCTAGTCTGGCAATGAAACATCTGCAAGAAAACAACAAGGCTCAGAGAACACCAAGGACTCCACATTTGTAATCAACAATGCTCTATTGTTTTGAAAAACACTGAAAGCATCGTGCAGAATGAGGCTCTCAGACATCCACACCTTCTAGTTTACAATTCTTACTTTTTTGAAGACCTGAGATTCATCTGTTTCCATTGAGTCTATGCAGTAGTTACATTAAAGTACATTGAGTTTTAAAGACTGTTAATGGTACTCACCATATAATATGGTTAGCATTGATATTGGCATGACAAGAAAACCCAAGAGCATATCAGTTATTGCAAGTGACATCAGGAAATAGTTTGTGGCATTGTGCAGCTTTTTTTCTAGTGAGACAGCCACGATGACAAGAATATTTCCAAAAATGGTTATAATAATCACAATAATTGTTAGCAGAGCAGGCCAGTTTTTCTCATGAAGAATAGGAAATAATGATGGAGTCAGGTTCCCTTCACAAGAACAGTTCATTACATGTTCAAAGTCTGCAGTCACATTGCATAAACAAGACTTGTTAATTTCTTCAGACGTAAGTACACTTCTGTTGAATTTTCTGGATTGGCTTAATTGTAGTAAGGAATTTGCTGTTAGGTTCACAGAGCATTCTTCAGAAAAAATATCCATTTCTAAAAATTCTGAAAATGGTGAGGATATACCATAAAAATGCAAATTGCAGCTGTTTTGTTAACATCAAGCTCTATATTGGTTATTAGTGCAAAAATGGAAATAAACTTTTACAAAGAAAACTGACAGTCATTCAGCTGACTGTATCATTTTCAATTTCATATATAATTTGATGTTACTATATACAATGAATCTTGCTGAAAGACTACAATCAATTTCAAAATGCCAAAAGTTAAGGAAAGGAAAAACAGTCTACCCACCTCCAACTTTTTCAGCCATAGCAATCTTTCCCCAAAACATATTATTCATGTTTGTAATTGGCAACTTTAAAAGATTTTAATAATTGGTTGCAATTATTATTGTGTCCCATCATAGAAGTTATTAACTCCAGTACCATAATTTTGTTTAATGCTGAAAATGCTGTAAGAAGTACACTTACAATATGTTTGAGAAATCCCTTAAGTTAGATTAACGCTGTGCCTTAATTTATTTTATCCTTCATTGCATTTGCTAGCGTGATGTTCTTCAGTTCCAGTTTGCATGAATCAAATGCATTTCGTAGACTCCTCAGCTGCCCCCTTACAGCAATGGTACTTTCTTGCCTGGTAAGTCTTCTTTGCTATTTGCAGCTGCTCCACTTCCACCTCCCTGTGTCTGTTTTTCTCCTCAAGGTGAACCATGTCAGAAGAATCATCTCTGGATAATCATCCCAAAAAATTACAATGCAAGAAGGAAAGAAGTCTCCACAAAGGGTTTGAAAGGGTTTCTGGCAGAAATGGGGGTGGTTCTCTTTTGCCCTGTTGCTTTGTAAGACCTCACATTATTTTTGATGTTACATAAATGGCAAAGGCAGAAGGAGGATAGACTGGACAGAGCTGGATTGGTTTTTTTAAACATGTTGCAGTTTTGCATGTATCAGTGTTAGGCATTCATACTTTAAAAAATTAACATTTCCCACAGGATATCCTGCAGAACAACTCTTGATAACAGTAGCCTGTAATACAGTAGGTTCTTCTATGAAACAGGAAAACAAGCTAGAAACGGTATATGAGGGCAAACAGCAGATTATTCCTTTCTACAAATTGATCACACCATAGCTTTAAATTGAAGGGTTGATATTACACTCTCAGTAGTGTTAATGGGGGGGAGGGGCTTTGCTGCCCACAGGATTCAGCACTCTGCCCATTGGGCTCTAGCCATGTGGGTGAGTAGGGATGATAACCAGGATGTTTACCGGGGCACCTTTTGCTGATGATAGCACTGAGTGCCTTGCCTATCAGCCCTTACATGTGCAGGTGAGGAGAGGCTGATAGGAAGGGTGCTCAGCTAGCCACAGGATATGACTGGACAAGCACCTACTCACCATGTAGATAATGTGCATTATCTAATATATAGGTTAGGGTGATAACCATCACTGCCCGCCCACCCTTGGTGGACCAGATGCTGCAAGTGATCAACTGTGTACATAGGGAAAATTGTATGTCAAGCAGGAAAGGAGAGCCTCTGATCTTTGGATGCAGCCTCCATCTTCCCACCCCTGTTGTTTAGGTGTTAGAGGTGATCCAGGAAGTGGGTAAGGGCTTCCTAGTAAAGCAAGAGGGGAGACCCTCTCTTACTTTATTGCCCCCTCCCCAATCAGCTGCTGATGAATTGCTAAACCCACTACTCTAGACATCTGACAGCTCACCTCCTCCCCCATCAAGGAGAACAATTGGACATTTTTCTTGCTGGCAGTGTAATCCACCAATCGCTGTACCTTAAGTTGCCCTTCAGCATCACTCACCAGGCTTGTTAATGAAGAAGAGCTGAGATCAGCTGTGACGGCAGAGCAAATTTATACTGACTTACCAGAGGACAGCACATTAATCAGATTGTCTGGATACTCTATAGATCAGTAAAATTAACGTAGCATAGACACCATGTTCAATGCAAAAGTTAAGCCTCATATTTGATACTCAGTAACATAAAAGACAGGAAACGGGGCCCCAAAATTTGGGAGGCTGGTGGGCATATTTGAAAAACATGTTGTTGGCACTAGCTGCCAATCGAGAGGGCTGGATCCTTATCCATTCACATTACCAGTCTCAACCCATCAATTTGTAGAAGGCAAAATGTTGATTTCCTTGACCACTGTACTGCTAAAGTTTAAAAAAAAAGGAGGTAAAAGATGGAGGTGCTGCTGGTCAGTAAGAAATCAAACACAAGGACTGAGGTTAATCCATTCTGGATGAGGTTGTATTCTTCCTAAAAGAGCAGAGCTATAGCCCGGGAAAGCTGTTGATTCTTAGTTGTTTATGGATTTCAGTTCTTGGTGACTATGTAACTGTGTTCTCAGATGCTGTCTTGGGAGAGTCTGGAGACCTAGACTTAAGCTTATTGTTATGGAGAAGTGAACACTTCTTATTTCTTATTTCAGTTACTGGAGTCAGGGGGGAAATAAAGGTATACTGTAGAAATAAAGGTGAAATAATGGTGAAGAGGGCCGTGGTGGCTCAGCGGGTAAGACGCCAGGCTTGTCGATTGGAAGGTTGCAAGTTCAGAGGTTCGAATCCCTAGCCCTGCGTGCGGAGTGAGCTCCCGCACTCACCCCAGCTCTTGCCAACCTAGCAATTTGAAAGCATGCAAATGCAAGTAGATTAATAGGTACCACTTCGGTGGGTAGGTAACAGCGTCCCGCGCGTGTCATGCGGCCACATGACCGTGGAAGCGTCTTCGGACAACGCTGGCTCTTCGGCTAACAAACGGAGATGAGCACCGGCCCCTAGAGTCGGACACGACTGCACAAATGTGCGGGGGGACCTTTACCTTTACTAATGGTGAAGAAGAAAAGGGGAGAGTGTTGGTGCCCAGTGGGACTAGTGGAGCAGAGTTAAAGAATCACCATATAAATAATCAATCACATCTAGTTTCACTGTACAAATGTCAAAGGACATTAAAAAGTGTTTTAGTTAGTGCCTAACTTAGTATGCAAATTAACTTAGATATCATTAGGGCAAAGCAAAAATGGTTTCCCTATGTCTCCAACAATTCTAAAGTGATTATTTTAATGCACACATGCTCATCTAGACATCATTTTTACACCCCATGCACTTTTTATACACATATACCATGGTATCCTTCTGGACTGGCTCAGGGGGTTGGGAGTGGGAGGCACCGTTTTGCAGTGGTTCTCCTCTGTTCTCCATGGCTGGTTTCAGTCAGTGTTGGTGGAGGGTGGGGTGGGGTGGGGGAGACATTGAGCCCTAGGCCCCTGCAGTGTGGGGTGCTTCAGGGCTTGGGTCTCTCTCCTCTCCCCTTTAACATCTACATGAAACCACTGGGTGGGTTCAACTGACGGCACAGGGTGCAGTATCATCACCCAGCTATACATTTTCAGCCCTGGCCGGACAGGTGATGTGGTTGTGGCGCTGACCAAGTGCCTGGAGGCTGTGAGGGTCTGGATGGTGAGGAACTGACTTCGGCTCAATCCTGGCAAGATGGAGTGGCTTTGGGTTTTTGGCCCCCAGGGTCTGGTGATTTGTCATCTTTGACTCTGGATGGGGTTGCATTTCCCCGGACTGAGCTCATATGCAATTTGGGGTCCTCCTGGACTCACAGCTCCTGCTCAAGCAGGTGGCAGCCGTGGCTAGGGGGGCCTTTGCACAGATTTGCCTTGTGCATCAATTGTACCCTTTCCTGGACTGGGAGGTCTTGCTCATGGTCACTCATGCCTTAGTCACTTCCCGTTTGTATTAATGCAATGCGCTTTACCTGAAGACCACTCGGAAGCTACAACTGGTCCAGAATGCAGCGGCATGCACAGTATTGGGTGTTCCTAGGTTCGCCCACGTTACACCTCTATTGCATGAGCTGCACTGGCTCCCAGTTTCCTTCTGGGTGCAATTCAAGGTGCTGGTTATCATCTTTAAAGCCCTACAATGGCAGTGGACCTGGTTATTTGTGGGACTGCCTCTCCCTAAGAATATCTACCTGTCCCACTAGATCCGATAGGGTAGGCATGCTCCAGGTCCCTTCCCGGAAATCCTGCCACCTAGTGGGACCATGGAAGCGTGCCTTTTCCATGGCTGCCCCTACCTTATGGAACACCCTCCCCCAGATGATTCGGCAGGCCCCCCACTTCTAGCCTTTTGGAAGGCCATCAAGACCTGGCTTATTACCCAGTCACAAATAATATGTAGATTTCACAATTGTTTGTGAAAAAGAAAAAGAAGAAAGAAAGAAAGAAAGAAAGAAAGAAAGAAGAAAGAAAGAAAGAAAGAAAGAAAGAAAGAAAGAAAGAAAGAAAGAAAGAGGAAGGAAGGAAGGAAGGAAGGAAGGAAGGAAGGAAGGAAGGAAGGAAGGAAGGAAGGAAGGAAGGAGGAAATCAAAGGATATGCAAAGGCACAAAGAATCATTTGCTGTCTGGAAACGAACCATGGCACAAGCAAACCTTAGCACAGAGCTTTCCAAACTGTGTGTCGCGACACAAAAGTGTGTCGCCACACACTGTCTGGTGTGTCGCCACACAACCCGGAAGCGCTGATCATCATCAGCTCTTCCGGGTTTTCCCGTGGCGACACACCAACGGCGGCGCGCAAAAACCAAAAGCGGCAGCAGCGCTTCCAGGTTTTTGCGCACTGCTGCAATGGCGGCACTTCCGGGTTTTCCCGCGGCGACACACCAATGGTTGGTGTGTCGCCGTGGGAAAACTTTGGAAAGCCCTGCCTTAGCAGATCTTTTCTGCTACGCTTCCATGATGGAATCAGCATGGAGCCATCATGGAAGCATAGCAGAAAAGATCTGCTATGGTTTGCTTGTGCCATGGTTCGTTTCCAGACGGCAAATGATTCTTTGTGCCCTTGCATCATATTTGCATACTACTTTGATTTCCCCTCCCTCCCTCCCTTCCCTTTTTGCAAACAGTTGTGAAATCTACATATTATTTGTGACTTGCATTCTGCTATTCTTGCTACTTCATCTAGTCCCCAGCTCAAGGGGGAGGCAAGTTTAGTCAGCAGTACTTAGCAAATTATAATACTAATAATTTTGTATCTTTCCACATTTTGATTGTGAAGTTATTGTTATTTGATGCATTTAAAAACCCTTGATGGGGTTTGCAAGCTGCTGAGAGAGAGAAGGCCCTCCTTAAATTGACCTCCTCTTAAAGGGCAGAGTGATTTTGGAAAAAGAACAGTAACAATTGTAGCCCTTTCTCTTCCACCTTTGAAAGACTCTTCCAGACAATGATGTAGATTCATCAAAAAAGTTAGACGATGACAATCCCTCCATGTTCCTATGTCATATCTATGGCACTGGATGTGTGGATTGTGCCAGCCCTGCTCCCTCCTCTTCCAGCTGCAGTTTTGGAGAATTCAGTTTGCTCAATAGTACACAACTGAAGCAGGAGAAAGCTAGTCCCTGGGAGAAGCATGCAGTTCTGTGACAAAGTGTGTAGTTGCGTATATGCATTTTCATTCTGCTGATATATACGCCTGAAAGTTCTGTAACCCAGAATTCAATCATGAATGAACTGGTGAGACATGTAGCTGCGTCACAGTGGGTGTCAACCTGACTCAACTGTACTTACCAGCTGTAGGCAAATTAATATAAGGGACCAGCAGGACAACGAGCCCCCTATGCGGCAGGCAAGCGAGGAGGACTAGCTGGGCGATAAGCCCCGAGCGCAGCAGGCCAGCGAACACAGACGGGCCTGCAATTAAGACTTGGCTACCCGCTCTCAACCCCTCTAATTTGCTGATTACAGCAGAGTTTTTAGGGTCCCTCCAAAGTGAATGAGTGGCTCCTCCCACGTGTGAGAGACGAGGGGGAGAGCCTGGGTGTGAATGGTGTTTGATAGAGCACTCGCCCTCTGAGTGAGAGACAGGGGGTGAGGGGTAGTGAGTGTCATGCCCCCCTGCTGTCCAGTGAGAGAGGCTGAGGGGGGCATGGTAAGCATGTCAGTGATGGTTGGCCCTACCAGCGCCGAGAGCTGGTGTGCTGGTGGTCCACCATCTCCGTGTGGTTGTGTGGTTGTGTGTAGAGTGGGAAGAGAGGATGGAGGGATCCCTATTGCAAACCAGGGATTTTAAAGGTCCAGGATTGGGGGTGAATGGGCTGGGAAACCCTGGGGGATATAGGGCGGGGCATTTTATCGGGGTGGTGACGGGCAGGGGATGTTATGCCGGAAGCCGGAAGGGTGAGTCATCATCGAGGAAGACGCCCCAGATGTTTATTATATGTGGCGTGTTCCGACCCTCCAGACTTGAGCCTAGGCCCTGGACAGCAGACTCATGGGGCTCCTGACCTCCGGCTGCTGCTGCTTAATGCCAGGTCAGTTAACAACAAGGCCCCCCTCATAAGTGATTTGATCACGGAAGAGGGGGCTGACCTGGCATGTATTACCGAAACCTGGCTGGGCCTGGAGGGAGGAGTGGCTTTGTCAGAGATGTGCCCAGCTGGGTTTTGGGTGTGGCACCAGCCAAGATGTCAGGGCAGGGGAGGAGGGGTGGCAGTTGTCATCCGAGAGTCTCTTGTGGCCTTCAGGGGCACTGCTCCACAAGTAGCTGGTTATGAGACCCTGTTTTTCAAGTTGGGTACCCGAGAGCAGTTGGGAGTGTTGCTGCTGTACCAGCCTCCCTGCTGCGTAGCAACCTCCCTGCCTGAGCTGCAGGAGGCCGTCTCGGGGTTGGCGGTAGAATTCCCCAGACTTATGGTTCTGGGGGATTTCAATCTGCCATCCCTGGGACGGTCCTCAGAGGCGGCTCGGGAGTTCATGGTCACCATGGCGGCCATGGGCCTGACTCAGATTATTTGGGACCTGACTAGAGACAGTGGTCTCACACCGGATTTAGTTTTCTTGTCGGAGCAGTGGCAATGTGCTCTGAGGGGAGAGTTACACCTTTCCCCTTTGTCATAGTCAGATCACGCCCTGGTGGCCTTGAGATTCTCTTATGCCGCCCCACTCCGCAGGGAGGCAGGACCTATTCGATCGGTCCACCCCCAGCGACTGATGGACCCAATTCGGTTTCAGAGGGAGCTGGGGGTTGTCCCCGGAGATCTGCTGCGTGGTCCAGCGGAGGTCCTAGCTGCCACCTGGAATAGGGAGGCGGCTGGGGCCTTGGACAGGATCACGCCTGTGTGACCTCTCTTGTCCTATCGAACCCGACACTCCCTGTGGTTCATGGAGGAGTTGAGGGTCCTGAAGAGGATTAAGAGATGCCTAGAGCACTGCTGGAGGAAGACAAAGACTGAACCCGACCGAACACAAGCTAGAGCTGCGGTTAAGGCCTACCTTGTGGCGGTAAGAGCGGCGAAACGCCAATATTTCTCCGCTCTTATTGCATCCGCAGAATGCCGCCCAGCGGCCCTGTTCAGGATCACCCGATCCCTTTTGGGGAAAGGTGATTCAGAAAATCACCTGCAGGGATGTGCTGAGGAGTTTTCCAGGCATCTGCAGGATAAAATCACTCGGATTCGCTCTAAGTTAGACTCTAAGCGTGAAACATGGTCTGGGGAGATGCCTGAGGAACGTACTTACCCTGTTATCTGGGAACAATTTGATCCTGTTGGACCCAAGGAAGTGGATAGGATCCTCCGGACTGTAAATGCCACCACGTGCGAATTAGATCCATGTCCCTCCTGGCTGGTTCAATCGGCTTGGGAGGTGATGTGTGGCTGGGTCCAGTCGATGGTAAATGCATCCTTGCAGGAGGGGGTGTTTCCGACGGCCTTTAAAGAGGCGTTGGTGCGCCCCCTCCTCAAGAAACCATCGTTGCAGCTCCAGAGGATTCTTGATGAAACGGATTATCTAGACCCCTTTCAGTCAGGTTTCAGGCCAGGATATGGGACGGAAACAGCATTGGTCGCACTTATGGATGATCTCTGGCGGGAGCGGGATGGAGGCAGTGCATCCATCCTGGCTCTCCTTGACCTCTCAGCGGCTTTCGATACCATCGACCATGGTATCCTTTTGGGACACCTGAGAGAGTTGGGGGTGGGCAGCGTGGTTTTGCGCTGGTTCACCTCCTTCCTCCAGGGCCGGTCCCAATCGGTGTTGATAGGGGAGGAGAGATTGGGTCCACGGCCCCTCCTTTGTGGGGTGCTGCAGGGCTCAGTGCTCTCTCCTCTCCTATTTAACATCTACATGAAACCACTGGGCGAGATCATCTGTCTCCATGGGATGAGATATCATCAATATGCTGATGATACAGTTATACATCTCCATCCTGGGGGAAGTAAGTGATGCTGTGACTACCCTGTCCAAGTGCCTGGGGGCTGTACTGGTCTGGATGGGGAACAACAGGCTTCAGCTGAACCCTGGTAAGACGGAGTGGCTGTGGATTAATGGCCCCTCGGTGTCTAGGAATTTATCATCCTTAGTTCTGGATGGGGTTGCACTACCCCAGACAGACCCGGTGCGTAACTTGGGGGTCCTCTTGGACTCACGACTCCTGCTCGAAGAGTAGGTGGCAGTCGTGGCCAGAAGGGCCTTTGCACAACTTCGTGTTGTGCGCCAATTACGCCCCTTCCTGGAGCGAGAGGCCCTTCAAACAGTCACTCATGCCCTGGTCATCTCCCAGATAGACTATTGTAATGCGCTCTACATGGGGCTACCCTTGAAGAGCGTCCAGAAGCTCCAGCTGGTTCAAAATACAGCCGCGTGGGCCATTTTATGTGCCTCAAGATCGGCACATATAACACCTTTGCTCCGTGAACTGCATTGGGTCCCAGTTTGCTTCCGGATTCAATTCAAGGTATTGGTTACTACCTTTAAAGCCCTACATGGCATGGGACCTGTCAGATTTCTCATATGAAATTAGCAAATTGTTTTCTCTACAAAGCACAGTTTTCTCATGGTGACGTGACGCCAGGTGGCCAGATAACAACTGTCACATGTGTATTGTTTTGGCTAGTTTGCATGGGAACAAGTCCTCCTGATTCCTTCTGTGGGAAGCCTTGCTCTGTGTAGAGCAAGGGAGGGGGGGATCACATGCTTGCTTAGATGCAGCACTGCCACCCAATAGCAGGTCATGCTATGTGCTATGGCCTATGCTTTAGGCCTGGTGTGTGTCACACCTAACTTCCAGCCAATCAGAAAGCTGGAAGAACTGAGTATCTAACCATGCAAAATGGTGTTCTATGCTTCTTGACTTCTGTCCGGTCTTTTAGCCATGTTCGTGTGTGTGTTCTACTTCTGAGGACTGGGAAGTGTGTAGCTATGCCTGGCTGTGTGTGTAGGCCATGGCATGGACCATGAACAATACACGAAACTCTGCTTGTAAGTTTGTTTTTTCCTTTTTGCAATAATGTAACTGTATATACATTTATTGCCTTTATTACAAGTAAACATTTTAGCCATAAAGGCTGCACTCTGTCTGTTTATTCTCCAGCCTTGCTTTTTCCCTTTAAACCAGCGTACATCCTATCAGGTTATGGTTGCCCAGAGAGAAATTTGCGTTTTCTTTGCTGCGTTGTACCTGGCTGTAAAGGGGAGTTTGTTTTTTAGAGGCTGATTTCAGAGTAAACGTATTTTCTTTGAGTGGTCAGCAATGGCTGAACAGAGTCTGGTCAGTCTGCCATTTGAGCCTTTAGATGGCACAAACTATCTGACCTGGTGTGTGGAGATGAAATCATTCTTTTTGCAAGAAGATTTGTGGCAGTATGTGGCAAATCCACCTCCAGAGGATCCCTCTGAAGAAGTGCAAGTGTGTTTGGACCGTGCTTATAGCATTTTGCTTTTGGGAATCAAATCCTCTGAACGGAATTATATCAGCCACTCAAGGACTGCGTATGAGTGCTGGGAGGCTATTAGAGCCTTTAATGCAAAGTAGAACTCTGTTGCCCTTGGTGGACTATTAAGACAGCTTTATAGTTTGAAGCTGCAGCCGGGTGAGAATGTGATGACCCACCTTGGTAAGCTCAAGACTTTGTTTGCTGCATTTGAACAAGAAGGCATGTTTTTCTGGGAATATGAAAAAGCATGCGTGATTTTGTCAAGCTTGGACAGCAGGTTTGATCTACTGATCGAGAAAGCAAAGACGCTATCTCCCTGTGATCTTACTGTGGATTATTTTACAAGCCACCTCCAGGAGCTACATTGTAAGCCATCTGTTGTTGTTGTTCCTGAGACTTCCAAACAGAGCATTCCAGCTGAAGTGAAACCTGGAATGGAATCTACATTTGCTGTGGTTCGGTGTGATTCTTCTCAGAAATCACTAGAAGGCTGTTCCCTGCCATCGTCCAGCGGATGGTGTCAGTGCACAAGAGGCCTGATGGACGAAAGGAAGGGAAGCCAGAAGCCAGAAGCCAGACGTCAGCTAAACAACGAATCCAAGTTTTCTACTCTGCCGACTGCCGTATGTAAGCATTTCTCCAGAGACTTGGTTATTGAATTCGGCTTGCAGTAAAATATGTAAACACGAACAGTTATTACAAATGCAAGCCTTGAGTTCAGCAAGTTATTTTAGCTGATATTTCTGTGATAAGTGTGTGAAATGTGTATGTGTATGTGTTCCTACACTTGTTTTTCTCTCCTCAGTGTTCCAGCCCTGGTCAAGTCTGAGTGTACTTGTTGTGTTCAAAGGTGCTGGATGTTTCATTGAGAAATATGAAACTGAGTGTGTTAGAGGCTGAGTGTGTTAGAGAAAAACTGTAAAATCAAGTGTGTGAGATGCTTCCTAAGAAGGAGATTGTGTGGACAGGACATTGTGTGTTTTAATGTTTCCCCACATCATAAATGCATCCATAATTTTTTCACAAAGTACTGGGGTATCCCGGGATGGGAGACTTTGTCTCAGATAGCCACATGCATTCTGAGTTAGAACCCAGGAAATGTGCAAAATTTCCTTGATTGTGTTATGTGTGTAAACTGTGTGTAAACAATCTAATATCAGAACTGCATCTGTTGCTAGGCAAAGTGACAGAGTGTTAACTAGACCATTTCAGTTAGTTCATAGAGATCTAGTTAGCCCCCATTCTCCTAGTAATGGTGGGGTGTGTTTCATGTTCCTTCTGGTTGATGATCATATCTGCTTATGTTGTTGCTACTTGTTGAAGTCTAAAGCGAAGGTCTGTGCTTGCTTTGAAGTGTATGTAGCAATAGTAGGAATAAAATATCGTTATCTAGTAGGTCAGTTCCAGTCTGATTGTAGTGGAGAGTTCCTGAGCCATGTGTTCTAGAATTGGCTTTGTAGGAAAGCATTCTCCCAAAGACTTGCCAATGTTGGAATTCTAGCTGAGTGTTGGTGTTGTGAATACCATTAACAATAGCCTGATGTTAGTTGCTCAGGTGCCATCCCATGTCTGGGAGAGGCTACCTTGATTGCAGTGTGTTTTCTAACTAACAGGTTGTAGAATTCAACTGTAAAAAGAAGTTCATTATTTTTCTTTTGTTTGGCAAGCGCCCTTCACTGAAGTACCTGCATGTCTGTGGAACATTTGCATGTGTTCACATCCCCAGGTCACAGCGAAGGAAGAACCAACCAAAAGCACAGTGCTTCAGGTTGTTGGTTGTTGATTAAAATCCAAGGCTTATCATGTTTCATTAGGCCATGGTCAAATCCAAATCTCCAGAAGTGCTTTATTATTAAGCAGCCTACTGGTTAGGAAAGGTTACATGCTAATGTTGCAGAAGTGTTGCTGCATTGCTAGTGTAAATACCTACTGTCCATACTTCAGTAGATGGGCAAACACCAGTTCAGGTTTCTTCTGTTCCCCAGTCTCCTAGTGTGTTAAAAGGGCCCCTCAGGTGAAGGAAGTGGAAATTTCACCTGAGCAGGTGCAGGGCCTGGAGAGGGAGTCAGGTAGCGGGAAGAAAAAGACGGTGATGGGGAAAGCACAGTGGTCATTCCTCATGGGTCCTCTTATTCCACAAAGGGTGTGAAGCCTGACAGATTTGTGATTTAGCAGGTGACAGTGTGTCAAGTTACCTGAGAAAACCCAGTCTTTTCAAGATGTGTTGCTCCCGCCTGTTGAGAGGCAAGAACATTGGAACACAGCTGAGGATAGTCAGTTTGAGAGTTTTGGTGAAGTGTTAAAAGTAACCAACCTGTCCTTTGTTTTAGTAAGCTGTAGGTTCCAGATGAGTGTTCAGAAAGACATTTCTTCCTGTTAATACTCTGCTGTGTAAAGCCAGCTTTGTTGCCCAGGGATTTGTTTCACAAGCACCCACAGCTAGGCCAGAATGTTTACGTGTGGTACGTTTTCTGGTTGCGTAGCGTGAAACAGTTGTCCATTTACATATTGTGATGTTGACACAGCATATTTGAATATAGATCTCCCTGAAACTGTGTGTAAGGCAAGCCTTTGGCTATACATGTGTGACAATTCCCAGAAAGTCCATTGACTTCACAGGGTGCTTTATGGATCTTAAAGCAGGCCAGTCATTGATAGCATCAGTGCAAAGGTGCAAATTCTGACAAAAACTGGGATGTGTAGAACAGTCACGTGCTGCTTTCTGTGTGTACAGAAAGATTGTAGAAGTTTATGAGATTGTAGAAGTTTGTATAGTACTTCTTACTTATGTAGTTGTTTTCTGCTTAGCAACTGAATCTTTCCACCTTGTATAAGAATTTGTCAGTCAGCTGAGGCAGTATTTCCAGCTGAGGGAGTTAGGCACAAATTCAAGCATTTATCTTGGTAGTGAAGTTTCTAGAGCTCAGAATAGAGAATCCTATGGTTCTTGATTTCCTACAGAGTGTCATTTGTGTAAAGGAAGCTTATCCTTAATTTGTTGTATATCACTCTGCAGTAACACAGTGGATACACCCTAATTTAGTTTACCTAGTTTACCCAGGTAAAATACCAAGCCTGCAAAATGGTTTAGCCATCTATGCGAGGCTGGCAAGGGTTGAAAACTTCTGCGGTTTTTCTTAAAAATCAAAACAAGCCTTTGCCTCAAATAGAAGCAGCTAACAAGTTTGGCTTATCTATGTCAGCTGCATTTTTTGCAAAGTAGGGGACAGAACGTCTGTGGGCGATTTTGCTGTTTTCTATTTACTGTTTTCTACTACTGCATAATTTGTATTATTATGTATTTGTATGTATCTGAATAGAACATCGCATAAAGTGTATATTGTGCAATACATATGTGTAACAAGTGTTTTTAAACCATTTCTAGTTTTGCTATTGGTTGTAAAAACTGAAACTTGAACAGTGTGATTAATACATGTACTAACCATGTTTTTTCTGTTTCTGTAAAAATGTATTTTAAAATGTATTTTACAGCTTTGAAAATCCCATTGCTACAGTGTGTGCCGAAAACAATTTGGGAGGGGTGTCAGATTTCTCGTATGAAATTAGCAAATTGTTTTCTCTACAAAGCACAGTTTTCTCATGGTGACGTAACGCCAGGTGGCCAGATAACAACTGTCACGTGTGTATTGTTTTGGCTAGTTTGCATGGGAACAAGTCCTCCTGATTCCTTCTGTGGGAAGCCTTGCTCTGTGTAGAGCAAGGGAGGGGGGGATGCAGCACTGCCACCCAATAGCAGGTCATGCTATGTGCTATGGCCTATGCTTTAGGCCTGGTGTGTGTCACACCTAACTTCCAGCCAATCAGAAAGCTGGAAGAACTGAATATCTAACCATGCAAAATGGTGTTCTATGCTTCTTGACTTCTGTCCGGTCTTTTAGCCATGTTCGTGTGTGTGTTCTACTTCTGAGGACTGGGAAGTGCGTAGCTATGCCTGGCTGTGTGTGTAGGCCATGGCATGGGCCATGAACAATACACGAAACTCTGCTTGTAAGTTTGTTTTTTCCTTTTTGCAATAATGTAACTGTATATACATTTATTGCCTTTATTACAAGTAAACATTTTAGCCATAAAGGCTGCACTCTGTTTATTCTCCAGCCTTGCTTTTTCCCTTTAAACCAGCGTACATCCTATCAGGACCAGGTTACCTGAAGGACCGGCTCATCCCCGTTCAATCAACCCATCCCACCCGGTCCTGCAGAGGGGGCATGCTACGAACCCCGTCTGCAAGAGAGTTCCATCTGACAGGGTCTAGGAGGCGTGCCTTCTCTGCAGTAGCCCCCGCCCTTTGGAATATTCTTCCCCCTGAAATAAGATTGGCCCCCTCTCTCCTGGATTTTAGAAAAAACTTAAAGACCTGGTTATGTCATCATGCTTGGGGAGGGGAGGGGAATAGCCAGGCTTGGGGTTGGCTGGTCCCTTAGACCTGCCCTGACCAGCCTTATCAACCAGGGGAATGAGATCTACCACTCCTGGATCAAATTGCATAGTGTATATATATGTACGTGTGTGTATATGTATATGTATATGTATATGTATATGTATATGTATATTTGTTGAATTTCTATAACCGCCCATCTCCCCCTCAAGGAGGGACTCTGGGTGGTTCACAACACAATATCAACAAAATACAATAAAAACTGTGATAAAAATAGAAATACAATAAATTACAATAAAAATATAATAAAATCCAAGAGGCAGATAGTTCTAAAGTGACGCTGACTATGATTAAAATATTTTAAATATCTAAGGTGGCTCTAAGGGATCAGCCATCCCCAGGCTTGACTGCTTTCCTTTTTGCCTCAGGCGAGATCACAGAGCCAGGTTTTTAATTTTTTTCTAAAATCCAGGAGCGAGGGGCCTGTCTTATCTCTGGTGGGAGGATGTTCCATAGGGCAGGTGCTGCTGCAGAGAAGGCTCGCCTCCGGGACCCCGTTAGGTGGAACTCTTTCATAGAAGGGGTCCGCAGCATGCCCTCTCTGCAAGATTGGGTGGGACGGGAATATGTAAAATATATATATATATATATATATATATATATATATATATATATTACTGTTTATTATTGATATTTATTGTTTTAATTGATTTTAAACTTTGTTGTGAACCGCCTAGGGTCCCTCCTTGTGGGGGAGATGGGTGGGATATAAATGTAACAAATAAATAAATAAATAAATAAATAAATAAATAAATAAATAAATTCTAGAGAGAGCCAGTTTGGCCTAGTGGTGAAGGCAACGGGCTAGAAACCAGAAGACAGAGTTCTAGTCCCGCCTTAGGCATGAAAGCCGGCTGGGTGACCTTGGGCCAGTCTCTCTCTCTCAGCCCAACTCACTTCACAGGGTTGCTGTTGTGGGGAAAATAGGAGGAGGAAGGAGTATTAGGTATGTTTGCCGCCTTGAGTTATTTATAAAAATAATAAAGGGATAGAAAATAAATAATAAATAATAATAATAATAATAATAAAGATGGGAAGACATAGTCATAGAGATTGATTGAGAATCCAATCTATCAAGTAATCTGATTGAGTACATCTAATAATAGTACATCAGATTGGGATTCTGTATCTCATTAATCAAGCAATTCCCTGCCTGTACAGAGGAGCTTCAGAATGATGTTAATCGATTATCACAAAAACTCATTATTTTGGTGGATTTCAAAACCCTTCCTCTGGAGCAGCTTAGTATTTCATAACTTCCATGGCACTAGTCTAGCTCAATTAATGACAAGGCGTAGAGTGGATCTGACATTATTTTGTAGAAAACAGGGCTATTCTTGAAAGGCAGGATGGTGGTGATTGATAGTTTTACATTTCTATGTCTTTTGCATAAAAATTTTTTGTGTGTGCGTGTCAGAAGCACCAAGGCGCTTTTGTAGTGAAAGGATTTGCCGGTGACATCACCGTTGCCCGGGGGACGCCCGAGGAGGCTCCTTTCATGTCCCTGTGATTTTTCCCACCAAAGTGGTACCTATTTATCTACTTGCATTTCCATGCATTTGAACTGCTAGGTTGGCAGGAGTGCATAAAAGATGACACAGATTGACAGAAGTGATGTAAAAATGTCAATTACAGAATTACATAAATGTCATCAATTACATCAATTGTCTGTGTTGCTTTTGGAAACAATGGACTTTGTCCATTATTTGGGGGTGAAGTCCAAAGTAAAATTTTGTCTGTTGCATCCAAAGTCAACTAAAAGGCGGTCCAGAGAATTGAGGCTTCAACTGTATTAGTTTCACAAATGATCTGCTTGCAAAGTTCATTGCAATGTTTAAATGAAAGCATACTGACAAATCAAAGTAAGAGCAATGCTGAGCTTTTCAGAACTTTATTATTTTATACTATGTCTGCTCAGCACTAAGATAAATAAATTTTATTTGTTTACAAACAGAAAACTCCATGATACTTTTAAATAAGTACCAGAAATTAAGAATTAAGTGTTACAGTATTTACTGTAGTGATTAAGTTACTTGTGTTCAAGGAGTTGTTGCTTCAGAAAACAGTAAGTAAAGAGATATACTGTCCATAACTAGGAAGTGAGATGTTCCATTTATTCACTGTACTGCAGAATATAAATATCTTCAATATGCAATTCCTTATCAGTAAATGCCAATCATAATATTCTAATATTCTTATGCTTCCTGAATTATTCCTCAACAGCTCTTGAATGCTGCAGTTGCAACTGCTCATATACATTCTCATGAGTCTTGTCACTTGGTTAGTTATCAGAGAGGCAAGGGGAAAATCCTATTCACATCAAACTTATATTTGTAAAAAACAAATCCACATGTTTTTGTTTACAACAGATATATTAAAAACTGCTCATTCTGCAGTTGTAAACTTAAGGAACTAAGATCTGCAACTAAGTAATCAGCATCAAACCATTCTTTTACAATGAACATTCTGAATCTTAATAGAAAAGTGAAATCTGTATGTGGTCATTAAAACTACCACACACCAAATGACAGACATACATAAAAGCAAGAGGGGAGAAGAAAAGCAACGTAACAGCATTTCAAAGAACAAACCATGATGAGGGATTAGGGATATTAACCATGTATCTGACTAGATTGGCAACTGAAATTTAACATCTACTTGGGCTTGTTTGGCTAAGGTCACTATTTCAGAAAGTTTCACAACCTGGAAGACAAAACAAAAATTACCATGAGATATTCTTTTCAGGAAAACTTGAGGCAACATAATTCTACATGCAATTCAAGAATATAGGTGAACATATATTAGTTGTAAGCCCACTTTTCAACAGAGCTGAAGTTATTGCATGTCAGATAGCCATGAAGTTCCCCTTTTAGGTAGGTACCTACACAGATTCAGTAAGGTAGCTGCATCAAAGAGATTGGCAAATTTGGACAGTTAGGCCAATGGAAAGTGTATCTCAGGTGTATCAGGAATGTATGATGTGTCATCTTTGGTCACGTGGCTTCCCTGTGGTTTTCTGAGACATGTATACAGAATCAGGGGGTCTGTACAGGCTCAAGTTTATTTATTTATTAAATTTCTATGACTGCCCATCTCCCCCTCAAGGAGAGACTCTGGGCGGTTTACAACCACAACAAAACATCATTAAAATACAATAAACATAACAATAAAATACAAATACAATAAAATCCAAGTGGCAGGTGGTTCTTACAGTGAAGATAAAAATATTTAAAATATTTGAGGTGGCTCTAAGAGATCAGCCATCCCCAAGCGTGACCACTTTCCTTCTTGCCCCAGGCAAGATCACAGAGCCAAGTTTTTAATTTTTTCCTGAAGTCCAGGAGTGAAGGGGCCTGTCTTATCTCCGGGGGGAGGATGTTCCATAGGGCAGGTGCCGCTGCAGAGAAGGCTTGCCTCCGAGACCCCGCTAGATGGAATTCTTTCATAGAGGGGGTCTGCAGCATGCCTTCTCTGCAAGATCGGGTGGGGCGGGAAAGTTATATTTTTTATAATCAGAGATGCCTGTTTTAACATTATAGCATCCACCTGTTTTTCCTCATTCTCCAAATCTCATTTCTATTCACTGTCTTATCCTCACTGGTTTCACTCTTCAGTTATTTTTACGGTTCCACACAAATCATCCTGAAAGTCATAATGCTGTGGTTGACTTTCTGATCTACACCAAAAAAGTCTAAAGATTTTGATGTTCTAATCTTAACTGGTGAGTGCATTGACACCTAAGAGTGATGCTCCAGCACAAAACTATCACTGGGAGTTTTATACAACTGAGAAGACTGAGTAGTAATACATACAAACCAGGCTTGAATGCATTTAGACAAATTCTACCGCAATATGAATTTCTGTACTTAAGAGTATGAAATTTTGTCCCTACAGCATAATTAATAATCAATGTAACAACTGTACCCTGTGGTAAGAACCACTGCCAAAAATATGTGAAAACTTTTTCACTCACCATTTTAGCAGCTTCATCCAAGTCATCACAGGCAAGTATTTTCAGACCACTGTCTGTTATTAAAGCTTTGGCATCATCAACTCGCGTACCTGCATAATTATATGGTTGTTTCAGGATTAAAGTATTACTTCTCTCAATTTAATAATATGCAACATTCGTACCACAGTGGTCTTTTTTGGAGCGGCTGCCATGCCATTCCTTCCTTCCCACTGATTTTTCCCATGATTTACAGGTCTCTAGGGGTTTAGGAGTTGACTCTAATGTCAAAACTCTGTCAAGAGTGGATTTCTGAATTAAATTGCTTTATTATCATTCCAGCCTGCAGGCCAATGCCCAATAGCTTGATTGAGCACAAAGCTCATGCCTCTCTACAAACAGAAACAGGCTCAAGCCTAGCAGAACAGCTGATAATTCCCAACAGAAATCTTGGTTCAGTATATCCTTCTTTGCCCTTCTGGCAAAAAGATATTGACTAAGACAATATGATACTATAGTACAAAGCTGTTTACAATACAGAACGATTTCCTGCATACCAGAACTGAGTATGCCCACACCTCACCCCACCCTAGTAAACATAACCAGATCTCCTTGGCAGCCGCTCTTTTCAAGCAAGGATATTGGGGGGTGGGGGGGGGACTGCACACGGATACTGCATGTGGTAGAAGGCTAAAGGTCTACGTGAATTTTGTTTTTTAAATAGGTGCTAAGATTTTTGTTTTTTACTGTCAACGGATGGAAAAAAAACCAAAGAGGTCACTCATGGGCATAGTTTTCGATTCAGCTATATTTGGAATGCTCACCTTGTAACCGTACAACAATAGGTATTTTCAGATCCAAATCTTTTACTGCCATAATTATGCCTTGGGCAATCACATCACACCGCATAATGCCACCAAAAATATTTACTAGAATAGCCTGAACCTGTGTAAATAAGCAATACATATTACCGGAAGTTGAAGAACTATTAAAAGTACAGATGCTTTAAGCTTTTCCGATTCATATGAAAATGATTGTTTTAATCAATTAATTTTTGGAACATAAGCAATTAAATTACTCTCTGTAGAATATCCACACATATCTATCATTCACACTGGCAATTTCTATATATGGGTCAATTTCTATATAATAGAGTAGACTTAAAAGATTCAACTTGATTCTTTTTTAAAATCATTATTTATTTGGACTCTTCCTCCTTAAAGCAAGGTAGCCAGACTCAGGGAAGTTGGGGAGGGGGTCATTATCCTGCAAGCCTTTTATTCTGACTTAGAGAGTAAATCTTACAATCATACATGAAATGCTAATTCCATGTTCACATTTAGATGTGCATGCTCATCCCAGTACTTAAACACATGAAAAAACATTCAAAGACCTAGCAAGCAATTATCAATCCAGGAAAACTCATCTAGGACCCAGACTAGCTCCATATACTTCTTGCAAAAAGAAGTTGGCACTTTTATTATTGCCTCCTCACTGCTCCTAGAATTGGAAGACTGCAAATATTAGCTACGCATTTTCAACTTAAACAGCAAGTTCTGGCATATGCAAGAAATAAATACTATAGGTAGGCAACTAGAAAAGGAAGAAAATAATGTTTGGTGCCTTAATGGATGAAGCAAGGATATGAATCTTCCTAGGAAAAATCTGTAGATATTCAAAGGTAAAATTAAAAATAAACTGCAACAGAAAGGCTGAGTTTGAAGGTAAAGTGAGATTGAGAATTTAAAAGCATGAGTGTCCTGACTTGGGGCGTAGAAATAACACGCTGAGGCTGGAATCAAGCTCTAGTGATTTATTATCCTACTACCCTAACAGAAATCCAGCTAAACTGAAATGGCTTGAGGAAGCCCCGAGATAAAGTCCAGAATCTAAGGCGGGGCTATCTTGAGACGTTTGGGAGGGAAGGCCAAAGTCTCAGTACTACGCACGCGCTTCCCCTCCTGGAGGGAGCCCCCTCCACTGCTGCCCGTTATCTCCCTGACAATGAGTAATCTTAAAAGTTGGCTTGCCAAAAATATGTAATATTGATAAAGACAAAGCTCTATTGAAAGAAGTTTTAAATCTTAATGAAGCACAGCGATCAGTGAAACATCAATTTTTGTCTAGAAAAATAGCTACACACACACACACACACATTTTGGAAATACAATTTGTTAGCAAAATACATGCCTATATTTTGATAACATTGAGAGATATTTAGAGGATAACTGTATAATATTTAGCAATCTTAAAATGATGACACTGCAACCTTTTCAGGTAAGTATATTAAAATCATCCGCCATAGTGTTTGATAATCTATTAACAGATTAAATGGGTGCCATTGTGTTATTACTGTATTATTGTGGTTTGTTATTTTTTATTCTTGTTCTGTTGGTTTTTAATCTGGTGTTTACTGCTCACAGTTGTGACTGTGAGATGGGTGGCTATAAAAATTGATATATCAAATAAATAGACACACACTAGATAATGTCCAATGCTAAAAAATAGAAAGTATTGGATAATTACCCTATGGCAACTAGTGAAGCAACAGAGGATTTTTAAAAACCCCTAAATTGAGTGAACAGTAAAACCCAGAGTGCTTGGAGGGATAAAATGGCCTATCTGTTCTCCAAAATACAAAGTGCATTTAAATAAACATGCAAAGCAGGTGGCAGAATGTAAAGGAAAAGCTACTTGTATAATATTGTTTGCAGCCTATATTTCTACAGAAATACTTTTGTTTTACACAATTGTGTGTATAAACTGCCACACAATACACATTTCTGAGATCTCTTCTGAGTAGAAAAGCAAATATAAATTGAAAGCCCGTTTCAAAGAATGAAAACCAGAATCCTGAGTAAAAGGGCTGAGTAAAAGCTGAGTTGCTTATTGACTGCAATGCCAAAAAAGCTCTTGGCGAAGCCCCCTTGAGCTGTGACAATGCATTGATGTGGGGCTGCAGCAGAAGGAAGTATCCCAGAAAACCAGGCAGCAGACTCCTAGGCAAGCAACAGACCGTGCTATTCAGAAGGGCTCCTCTCCTGCAGAGAGAGATTCACGGGGCTACTCACAGCTTGTGGTAAGCATTTGGGTGATTTCATAGGATAGGATGTGGCTGTATGGGCATCTATTTAGTTTTAAAAAGAGCAGGTAGCAGAGGCTACAAGAACCCTATGAAAGCTAAGCAGATCTAGCTTTAGTCAGTCATTGAATGGGAAGCTGCCAGGGAGCCAGACGTCTGCATTATAATGTCCCATTGTAGAAAATGGTAGAAAAAATAATCTTACTTGCATTAGCCAAAGGTCTTGGCAAAACAAGGACCCAAAGAACCCTAAACATCTTCAAAAGGGACTTCTTCACTGAGGGGATTTCATGCACAAGGGCAAATAGTGAATACCTTACAAACATTCAGATTAAGCTTTCAATAATTAATAAACAGTAATATGATTTTTCTGCACAAGACTATAAGCCTGTGCATACTTATTAGTGAGGCAACACACTGAATGCTCTGAGGCTTGTTTCTGAATAAATGTATGTGAGATTGTGCTATCTATTAAGTAATCAATAGGTACCTTGATAGAAAAAAGTCCTTATTTATGACACAGGTGGCATTTGGGACCTTCAGCTCAGAAAGAGGTTTAAAGAAAAATAATGAGATAAGTCAAGGATTCCAAACAGCAACTCTGTTCATACCTTTTTATCTGAAGTTATAAGTTTAAAGGCCTCAGTTACTTGTTGCACTGTAGCACCACCTCCAACATCAAGAAAATTTGCTGGAGTGCCTCCATGGAGTTTAATTATATCCATTGTAGCCATTGCAAGACCAGCTCCATTCACTATGAGTGTGTGGGGTAGGGAGAGAGAAAAAAGAAAAAAGGTGAGGATAAAAAAGAATCACAACGATCTAAAGCAGGGATCGGCAACCTTTTTGGCACCAGGGACCACTTCTGTGGGAAATTTTTTTCCAAGGACCCGGGGGGGGCGGCAGGGTTTGCAGGCGGCAGCCAAACGCGTAGGCCGATGGGTGGGGTTTGCAGGCAGAAGCATTACATTTATTGTGCACTTTATTTCTAGGGGTCCCCACCACTCAGCCCACATGATTGGCTCCCACCAGCAAACCCCGCCCCCCCAGCAGGCGCTGCCGGTGAGGCTTTTTGCTTCCCTGCCACTCCGTGCAGCGTTTTTTCGCAGAACTGAGGGTATTTTCAGGGTCCCCGGAGCCTGCCCTTTCGAAGGGGCACCCCGGCAGGGCGCGAGGCGGACTTCCCCCTTTTGCTCCCCGTGGCTTTTTCGGCCCCTACCGGGGTAGCTTGGGCGCGCGTCTGCCTCTCCGTCACACAGCTGATCGGCGCTGAGATTTTCCACCCCGGGGTGCCCCCCCGTCACTTTTTGCAGTGATCCGAGGCTTTTTTGCTTCGCAACCGCAGCTTTTCTTGGCAGAGCGCCACTGTTGCGAGGCGAAAAAGCCTTGGATCACTGCAAAAAGTGACAGGGGGTGCGCCCCGGGGTGGAAAATCTCCGCGCCGACCCGCTGTGGCGGGGAGGCGGAGGCACACCTGAGCTACCCCGGTAGGGGCCGAAAAATACACAGGGAGCAAAAGTGGGGGGGGAAGAAAAGTCCGCCCCACGCCCCGCCGGGGTGCCCCTTCGAAAGGGCAGGTTTCGGGGACCCCGAAAATGCCCTCGGTTCTGCGAAAAAACACTACACGGAGGCAGGGAGGCGAAAAGCCTCGCCGTGTGCACGCTGCCACCTTCCCAACCCAGCCAGCACTGTCACTGCCCCTCGGCCGCTACACCCTCCTCGCGCCGCCCGCCCCCTTGCAACCCCCAGCCCGCTCGCACTGCTGCTGCTTCCTTTCTCCTCCTCCTCCTCCGCAGGCTCATGCACTGCCCGCTCCTCCTTCTCCCTCAGGCAGGATGGCTCAGAAGAACAGCAAGGGGAGGCTGATTCGTGGGGGTACTCCTCGGCCCGCCTCCGCCCTTCTTTGCCACGCACTGATAGGTGGAGGTGTTTCCCCTTCTGGGCCCCCACCAATCAGCTGCTCCGGCTCACCCTGCGCCCACTTCCTAACAGCCCACAGCCCACCAGTGGGCCACGGCCCACAGGTTGCCGACCCCTGATCTAAAGCATCAGTGTTTTGAGCTTACTATATTGGACAAGCAAAACATACCCAGGCACCCAATGTTTCCATCTAGTCCTATGTAACTGAGATCTGCCTTTGCTGCATCCCTGTCTCTCTCATCTTCCTGGGTCCAGTCCTGCAGGTCGAAGATTTTCTGCTGACGATAAGCCGAATTGCTATCAAAATTTATCTTTGCGTCCATACACATCACTTGGAAGACAAACAAATTGTGTTTAGACCCCTTAGCACTAAAACTAACACTTAAACTTCTCCTAAAAAAATAAGTTCTGGAAGTTAGATGTAATGTCACACTACTTTTTTTTTCTTCACTAAATGCAGTTCTGCAAAATGACAGAAAACTGCATTCTGTGTGAACTAATATATGAGTCAGTGTAACATGTCTGCCTTCCACATTGCAGGTACCTGTCCTTCTGAGTTTTTGTTTGTTTATAACTTAAAAAAAAACTGGGCAAACTTGTGGCAAGATTCCAGCCACCCTCCTCCTTCACTATCCCATAATACTTCTGGGACCCAAGTAGGCTAACTTCTAAATGACTGAATTCAAAGAATCATGGAGTTAGAAGGGCATCAATTCAAGAAACTCTTCTACAAGAGCATCACTAATAGATGGCCATCAATCCTGTGCTTTCCAATATCTAGATCTAGAATCCATCACTTTCCGAGGCAGTTTGTTTCACCAACAAATAGCCTGTATTATCAGGTTATCCTCCTAAGGTTTAGTCCATCAATGAGAGTGGGGAACCAGGGCATCTTGAGAGGACATTGAACTACACCCACTACCACTTTAATAAGCATGGAATAAGGTGAGGGGCCATTGTGGGTCAGCAACCTCCGGAGTTCAGAAGTTTACAAATTATAAGAGGAATTTTATCCAAATGCTCCCCATTTTTTTTGGAGTTAACTAAACTCACTAGTTCCAGTCCTATTCTTTGGAGCAACAGAAAAGAAATTGGTCCCATCATCTGTGACAGCCTTCGATATTTGAAGATGGCTGTCATGTCACCTCTTCATTGTCCTTTCTCCAGACTAAACATACCAACTCCTTCAACCTTTCCTCTTAGGATTTGGTCTCCAAGCACCTCATCGCCTTTCTCTGGATACATTCCAGTTTGTCAACATCCTTCTTAAACTGCGGTGCCCACAACTGAACACAGAATTCCAGATGAGGTCTGACCAAAGCAGAATAAAGTAATAAAGTGACCGTTACTTCTTGTGAACTGGGCACTATACTTCTTGCCTATTTAGCTGCTGTATAATGCTGTTGATCTGTATTTAGTTTTGGTCTACAACTCTAGAAACATTCTGCATTTTCTGCAGACTCCCATCCTTATTGTGCTGTATCCCCTCTATTTCTTTATTCAAAACTGATATAAAGTTAGTAAACACTTGTCCAGAATAGAACTATGATGATCTCACTTGTCACTGCTCCCAAATAGACCAGACTCACTGAGGAACATTCTTTGAATACAGTCCATCAAACAATTACAACAGATAAATATCCCCATAAAACAGTATAATCTTCCCTACATTTTACCAATTTGCCAACAAGAGTATAATGAAAGCCTTGCCAAAATCAAAATATACTACATCATAGGACTCCTATGATGTACAAAGAAAAGGAGGCAGGACTAATTTGACATGATTTGGTTTTAAAGATTCCATGCTGGCTCTCGTGATTAGCATTTTTTAAACAAATGTTCACAGACCTACAAGTCTTAGACTTTATGCTGTACCATGTTTGATCTGACCATAGTTTGTTGCAGAAACCATAGGCACATACAATGCTAAGCTATGGTTTAAATTTAACAGCAGCTGCAGTAAATTGGTCCCATCACATTCTAGAAGACTAATGATATACAGCATTTTACAAGAGAACCATTGTAAAGATTGAACAGCAGTATGGATATAAAGATTGCCCTTCCATCATACCATGATATCCTGAGTAAATTTCAATTGTTCATAATTTCCTTTTTAGTGAAACCAGAACTTGGATACTGAAACTTAAGACTTTTACATGTCACCATATCAAAGAAGTCCACGAGAAAGTACTTTACCAATCCCTGTTGAATCTTCAACCATTGGATTTATTTCTACCATAGTAGCATCGAATTTAATGAAGAGGTTGTATATCTTAATCATATTATCAGCTGCTTCATCTACCAAATTAATGGGAAATCCCATTTTCTGGGCTAGCTAAAAAAGAAAATAAAAAGGGAGGACAGTAACAAACCAAATACTGGATTATTTTACATTATATTACAAATGAATATGCATAGCATACATCTGGGACACTCAATAATAAGTGGCATCTGCAGTGAGGGGATGAGCCATATTGCTAAGATTCCCAGGTTATATGTTAAACACTTTGGGGAAAAACCCTGTTGGAAGCAATACGTTCATATGTAAAACATGAAGCCCTCCCCTCTGTAAATTTGCACTGTGATCATCAGTGAACATCTAGTCATTGAGAAAAACAAAATGAGAAATCCACTTGTATTGTTGTGATTGAGCAGTTGTGTATGAAAACAAAGATAAACTAACATTTTTGTCTTTATTCCTAACTCAATTCTTATTTTTTTTAAAACTGCAATTGTTATGAGTTTCTATACATTTAAAAAGTTCTGCCAATGCATGCAAATGCTCCATTATATATATATTTATTTATTTGTTTATTAATCAAACTTCTATCACCGCCCATCTCCCTCCTCCGGAGGGACTCTGGGCAGTTTGCAATAAGATAATATATATGTTGAGAGCCTGTGAATTATGACAGGGATACACCTGCCAGTTAACATAGACAACATTGAGGTAGACAGACTGAAGACCTGGTTCTCTGGCTGTTATTGAACTTATAAAAATGATGATGGTACCAAAAACATTTAATATATTCTTAAAATTCCTGTACTGCATTTCTGTCATGGGACAGGATGTTACGCAACAAAGCATACTGTACATGCAAAACAAAACAGGCACATACTGTTGTAATCAATATATTCTACACGGACAAATTACAATTATCTATACTGCAGCTTCCTTTCCCTAGAAACATTTCCCTGGGCACCCATCCAATGTATTTTTATCAGTTCAACACACTTAGCTATACAGGTGCTGTCACTGAGGAAAGAGGGCACGTTTCATTACCATGATAGCTTGTTCTTTTTTAATGCCTTCTATAATGTCAATTGGTTCCTTTGCGATTGCATCAGGATTCTCGGCAGCCACATCTTCAATATTGACACCTCCCTGAGAACTGCCAATGAGGACAGGCCCCTGAAAAGAGGAAATGTTTCAGCAAATTAGTACTGTATGAATACAGTTTAAAACCAGAAACCATGTTCATACTCTGTTTAGGCCCTGGGTGGAACAGAGGGTTTCTAATAGGCTTCTAGAAAACAGAGCTATATATCAATGGAGCCTGATTGGTAACTAACAAGGCTGAATGCTTGTGACTGAGAGAAAGATAAGTAATCAATAAAAGTTTATTAACATCAATGAGACAGACACATAATTTTAAGTTTTGAAAACTATTCCAGCCTCCTTTGTCAAAATCCCTGTAATACGAAACCCTGTATGAAAAAACACATCATTTATGGATTTCTTTACATAAGTAGGCTGTCAACCAGTCTGGTACCACCT
The DNA here is from genome assembly GCA_023362775.1 of Charina bottae. Classification (NCBI taxonomy): domain Eukaryota; kingdom Metazoa; phylum Chordata; class Lepidosauria; order Squamata; family Charinaidae; genus Charina; species Charina bottae. The sequence continues at coordinate 3,248,417 of JALMGJ010000052.1, read as the reverse complement.
TGTGGTACAGTACATAAAGATAAGAATTCCAAACAGCTTTCATCGTTTTCATTTTATTGAAAAATGTTTTAATCCAAGCCAGAGGACAATGCAATATTTTCTATCCATTTTCCCAAATACCCAGCCAGCCCTCAAATTCTTCACCAGCCATGACCCAATAGCGGCAAGCAAGCTATCACTTTTTCTATATTATATTAATTATATAATATAAAATTATATTAAAGAAAACTGGAAATTATATGACTGATTTTAGAACAAGATTTTTATATAGCAAAATCCTATTCCCACAGGGTAACTGGGCAGGGGGTGTCTATTATTAATGATGTGTAATGTTCCCTAAGTTGATAATCGCATTTTTTAAAGCCAGATTCAATATCCTCCCATCTGCACTACTCCAAGGCAGATACAACAAAGTCCCCATAACTAAGCGCATCTGCCCATGCGGTGAAGTGGAAGTAAAAACTATTTACCATGTACTGCTACACTGTAAATTTTATAGGGATATCAGGTCAATTTACATTGTGCCCCTAATAGAAAAACTCCCTGGGTATCCAGATAATTTTTACGTGAATTATCTACTTCAGGATTTAAAACCTTATATTACGTGTACAGTTGCCAAATTTTGTGTTGCTGCAATGAAAATAAGACAAATCCAGACGAAAAAATAATTCCCTATTTTAAATGTATATTTTTAAATTGAAATATTTTAATTGATAATTTGTCAGGGGATATACAATTTTACTTTTATGTTATAATTTCTTATTGTATAACTTCTAATGTTCTAGGCTTACCCCATAATGATAACAAATATGTTATCATATTCACTCTGCTGTAATAGCAGAGTGAATGCTGTATTATTATGTGATATATTTTGTTAGTTTGTAGTTTATCATCGTATCTTCTGATTGTACTTTGTCTCTTTTTCTTTTAAATTTTGCTGGTCATTGACCGAAATGAAATAAACTTAACTTAACTTAACAATGATGTGTAATGATGGCATTGTGCAAACAATGCAAACTTTATCATTTGTGTCAATTTGCATAATGGCATTCTATTGTGGACAGACTGATGTTTCACATTCAATGCTGTGTGCTGTTCAAAAAATAAGCATGATATTTCATTACCAAATCTTATATTCCCACAAATTATATTGTGTTAGCTTTGTATATGGTAACAACTGCCAGGACACTTTATGCTTTCCATTGGAAATCATGTATAAATCCCTCTATAAAGAATGGCAAATTAAGTTGGGGTGTATGCATAACCTTGTATAACCTTTGAATAATCTCATATCTGAAAAACAAATATGATAACAGAATTCAATTCAACTTGGAAACCATTCATAGATTGTAAATTATGAATGCAAGGATTATGAATATGCACATAAGGGCTTCTGCCACATCCAAAGTTTGGGCTTCTCTTAACACAAGACTTCAACATCTAAGCCACAGCTTTCCAAACTGTGTGTTGCGACACTTTAGTGTGTCGCAAAACACAGTTTGGTGTGTTGCCACACAACCCGGAAGCGGCGGCGGAGGCGTGCACAGCGTGCCATCAGCCCTTCCACGTTTTAGCGGAGGCTGTTGCCATGCGCCCCTCCGCACCGCCCCCGTGCACGCCCCTGCCCCCGTGCGCGCCCCCGCCGCTGCCGCCGTTGGTGTGTCACCAATGGCGGCAGATTGGAAACTCTGATCTAAGCTTTTTTGATTTGCTAAAAAAGGATAGATTTCTTAAATTAGATATTTTTTGTAAATCTTCACTTTGATTTATGATTCATATTATACTGGCTGTTGTAGTTAATTACTGCATTTTGATTTTAATTATTAATAATTAAAATAAGTTCTTATTAATAATTTTAATGAGTTCTAAATTGATACATGATACTTTTATGCAGCTTGATACATGATACTTTTTATATGCAGTTGCTTTGGTATTTTTATTCAATAATATAATGCTTATGACTCCCTTTTCTATTTTTTCCTTACTTTCTTTTCTGTATTTCTTCTTGGTTGCATTTTAAAATATCTAGTAAAGTAAAATTTAAAAATACATAAAAAATACAATTATAACAAAACAAAACAAAGGCATGCTATTTCCTTTTATTTCCCAACTGAAAAATTCCAGAGTAATTCTTGAATACTTAAGAGGATACAAAGGGATGGCAAAGACCACAGTCTTGCTATACATATTAAATACAAAGCCTGAGAAAGACATTTAGTGTAATGCAGCATTTAACTTATTGGACTTAGCCCAAGGAGATCCAGGTTTGGGTCCCCATTCTACCTGGAGCTCACTGAATGACACTGAGCCAGGCATTAATTCTAACAGGGTTGCTGTTCTCGGGTAAAATTAGGGGAAACTTCATCTAAACCATGCTGCGCTCTTAGTGAAAAGATGCCTAGACAGACAGACAGACAGACAGACAGACAGACATTCAGAAGTATTTCAGGGAAGCGTCTGCTACCCTCTTTGCAGCAATCTCCAGAGTATTCCCCAGTTAAATGTGTTCAAATTTGAGAATCTTCTAAAGGCATTTTGCAAGGAAGAAAAACACCCCAAAATGAAGTCCAGCTCTAATCATAACTTTAATAAGCACTTCTTCTATGACTAGGCATCTTATAGATTCATGACATACTTAATGTTACACATATGTAATTAAATGTTAAACTGCATCATCCTATATTAAATATAATTGAAACTGTTTAATAAAAGAATGTTTGCCAGCAATCCCCTGCAGAATGAGCATGGAAGTATTATACACTTGCTTCCCATGACAAACTACCAGTAAGATGAGTTTTCACCTCAAACAAGAACAATGTACTCGACAGATGTACTTGCCTGAAATGACCGTTCCATGGTTATGGCAAAATAGTACTCTCTCCTGGGATATCTACGTTCACAGATAAATACTTGATTGCATATCCTGCCCTTTTCCCCTGTTTGCTTTGTATACAGCTTTTTCCCAATCATTTTTGAGGATATCTCTCTTGCTTCTTCGGGACTAAAAAAAACAAGTATTAAAGATAGAGGAAAATAGAAATACCATATTTTTTAAAATCTTATTCTACTACGTATGGATGGAGAATGAGGCTGCTGGAGCTAGATGTAAACTTTAATTACTGGGGTCAGAGAGCCTCTTAAAGCCAGTTACTGAGGAACACAAGTGAAAAGACCTGCTCAAGTTCCCTCTGTAGGCATCCCATAGGCATTATCTGGCCACATGAATACCAAATGTAGGACTAGATAGGCCAGATCCAGCACTGCTCTTCTTACAGCCAATGTTTCAAATAGTAAACATTATGAGAATACTCAAGCAAATGTCTGCATGTAGTATATGTGTAAGATCTAAAATGGCGTCCTTCCATTGCTTCAACTTACGAAAAGACTATTTTCACTCCTCCTTTAAGGCCACCTTCAAATGTTCCTTTGCCCCTGCCACCTGCTAAAACCTGTGCCTTTACCACAAGATCCTTTGCACCTGGAATAAAAAGGGGTAGACAAGAGCTGTCTTAATTTGAATATTATGTTCAATGTTGTATGACATCTTTTAACCTATAGCAATTGTACATTTAGCTTTGAAAATCAATGACAAAATAATGCATTCAAGAACAGAAACACTTCTCCACATAATGGAGAAAAAAATATGAAACCAACTTTTTATTCTTGTCAAGTCTTCTTGGTGTCAAGCCAGAAAAACACACAGCTCAAGAAAGATTCTAATAAGATTGTGAACTATTTTCTCAACATGTAACTTTGCTGTTTGCTTTCTAGTTAAAACAGGCCAGAAGTGCACTAGGAAAGCTGTTAGTGAAAGGGGATTACTATCGCAAATGCCTCTGTAAGCAGTCAGCTGAGACCAAATATTTTACTTCTAGAAAAGCTCAAAACAGTAGCGTGAGGTCACGGGATGTTTGAGCATTAAAAATTAAGAATATTTTAGCTCTTTTGGAATGAAAATAAAGTGTTAACAAAAAGCTTCCTGCCTTTCCTTTTAATTTCATTCCCAATTATAAAGAAATAATTATTAGTGTTCACATTTGTATGACTGCTTAATCATGAAATAGAGCAAAATAAAGTCCCTAAGCCCGAATTAATCAAACATAATTTTCAGTCACTCTCTTTCAGCCCAATCCACCTCACAGGGTTGATGTTGTGGGGAAAATAGGAGGAGGCAGGAGTATTAGGTATGTTCGCCACCTTGAGTTATTTATAAAAAAGGCAGAATAAAAAGCTAATGATAACAACAACAGTTTAACTGGAAAGAAGCTCAGTCATAAAAATTGTTAGGCAGAGACAGCTGCTATTACAAAGCTGCAGCACTTCTTCCAATGGAATTTTTTCATCAGCTGACTACATAATAAAGGATAAAATGTAATTTTTTTTAGTAGCATTTACCTGTTAATACCAAATAGATCCAACCTGAAGACCTATATTATTGAAATTTATAATAGTTTCCTCCCATCTACCAGAATAGCTAAGCCAGAGCTTTCCAAACTTTTCATGTTGGTGACACACTTTTTAGACATGCATCATTTCGCGACACACTCTTACAGCAGGGCATCATTTCGCGACACACTCTTACAGCAGGGCACAAGGCAGGCACTGGGATCTGCGTGGAATCTCAGCCGGTTTGGAGGCAGCAAGGCACAAGGCAGGCACTAGGACCTGTGTGGAATCCTGGCAGGGCAGGTTTGGAGGCAGCAAGGCACAAGGCAGGCACTAGGACCTGCGTGGAAGCCAGGAGGCAGCAGCAGCCGCGACACATCCAGACACTGCAGCCGACACACTAACGTGTCCCGACACACAGTTTGGAAAGCTCTGAGCTAAGCAATGCTTTCCAATCTCGTGGTTCATACAGATAGACTCTTCAGTGAGGGTTAAAATAAATACATATTTTTAAAATGGTCAAAATCTCACATGATTTTGGTATTCTCATTTAAAGAATGAGAACAGGGTATTACATAAAAAAACAATAATTTTATTGCATATATTCTCTTTAGTCATATACCTATTTTTTTTGCAATGTTGTAAGCTTCCTCTGGTGTCTTTGCAACCAATCCATATGGAACAGAAATGCCAGCTTCTTTCAATAAATCCATACTCAGGTACTCGTGCAGTGATAAGTTCCTTCGTTGCTGAACTTGAAATACGTATCTATTAAATAAACCTGGATTTCCACCTAGAACCTATGGAAAGTAGAACATAACTTTCAATTGAACAAAATTTTAATTAAACATTTAACGTTATTCCTTCAAACAAACAGCCTGACCCTTGCAGAAGTATATAATTATCAACTGAACCACAAACCTCTGGTCCATAGAAATCCACAAGCTGAAATGGAAGTTCTGTTTCCCCAAATACAACTTGCCAGTACAGAAGGCTCCATAAAGACAAAAGTTACTCAATCTATGATTACAAACTACCATGCAACTAAATGCTTTTAAGAAAGGGTCAGGGGTTGGACTTTGATCTTTTGGTCTCTGAAATTTGGAGATTTTTTTTCTGCTCCAATTCTCACAGTGCCTCTTATCTCTTCCTGTAGCTCCTCAGTATCTTTTTGCATAAATTACATATATTGAATCTACTGGATTAAATGGATTGCAGATATGTGTGAGCTGTCAATATTTGATTGAGGTTTTTTTCCCCTTTTTGGGGAGAAAGGCCCAAAGAAGCAGTATGATCAGTTTGTTTCTATTTTGTTATTTTGTTCATGAAAAATGTGTAGGCCCTTTTTATCTTTTCCATATATTTCAGTGTTATGTTAAGAGAGTCTGTGTATGGGCAGGTGTACACACACACAAATACACAAAGTAATTCTAATTAGTTTGATGTAATGAAAATACTTCACCTTTACTGAAAAGGCAGTAACATTTCCATGAATGTCTTTGTTTTGAAATGTATCAATATCTGATTAAAACATTATTCTAAAAGCTTTAAAGTGAGGTTCTATGGCAGACTAGGTGCCCCCAAAGTAGCGGAGATGGCACAGCAACAATGAACGGCGGCCAGTGGTGATTTCTCACTGGCGAAAGTCTTTCTGGATAAAGGAGGGACTGGGAGATTGCCCAACTGTGCCCCAGACAGCTGCTCCTCGTGGGGAGATTGTGGGATGGAAGTCTTGCGGTTTTCTCATGAGTAGAGTGGTTGCGGGTCAAGGGAGAAACAGCTCACTTGCACTCAGAATGCACAGCCTTTTAAAGGACACAAAGTTCAACCAAGAGAGCCCGTTTGGTGTAGTGGTTAAGGCACAGCTTTCCAAACTTTTTATGTTGCTGACACACTTTTTAGACATGCATCATTTCGCGACACAGTAATTCAGTTTTACTAGAAAACCGGAGGTTAAACTAACTCCTTATAAGAAATACGGACACATACATAAATTGTAATAGCGAAATGTATGGGGACACAACGTATCTCATGAAAACCTTTCATTTATATTTTTTAAAATATATGATTTGTAAGATAACATACATTTCCAAGATTGTTGTCATTTATGAGTAACAATATGTAAATATGTGCAAGAATTAACAATAAGATAAGGTAAAACTTGGTAACAGGCCACCTGGCATGGCACTATGGAACACCAGAGTTCCCTTTTGACATCAGGGCAAGGCTTGACTTAGTACCCCTTTGCAGCAGGGCAAGGCTTGGACAGAGCTCCCCTCTTACAGCAGGGCACAAGGCAGGCACTAGGACCTGCGCGGAATCACAGCAGGCTTGGAGGCAGCCAGGCACAAGGCAGGCACTAGGACCTGCGCGGAATCCTGGCAGGGGTCGGAGGCAGCAGGAGGTGCAGTTTCGGCTTGAGGCTCTGAGTCCCTTCGTCATCCTCCTCCGACTCAACCTGCACCCTCACAATTTTACAGACTCAGAGGTTTCTCTTTACGTTCGCGCAACACACCTACACACTGCAGCTGACACACTAACGTGTCGTGACACACAGTTTGCAAAAGCTCTGGGTTAAGGCATCAGGCTAGAAACCGGGAGGCTGTGAGTTCTAGTCCTGCCTTACCACAAAGCCAGCTGGGTGACCTTGGGCCAGTCCCTCTCTCTCAGCCATAAGAAGCAGGCAAGGGCAAACCACTTCCGAAAAACCTTGCCAAGAAAACTGCAGGGAGTAGTCCAGGCAGTCACCAGGAATCAACACTGACTTGAAGGCACCCGCCCCCCCAAAATATGATCCAAACAAAAACATGCAGCAACTGCATATAAACAAAGGTCAGGGTAAAGGCACACACACATCTTAAACTCCAAATGCATAAGGCTCAACGAAACTGAAACTAAACAGAGCAAATGCCATAATGGAGGGCATTCTTGATAGAAGCTCTCCAAATGACTCCCTGGTGCATGCTGTACCCTCAAGATGGCATACGTACTAGATTTTAGTTGATAAGCAGTATCAAGTACTGGAGCAAGTATTATATCCAATAGCCAGATTCTGTAGCAGGTTTTGTTTGTCAGAGTAAGTATTCTGAATCTGTCTTTGTGATGATTCCAGTTCTTAAGTTCCAAATTCAGGATTCCTCAATACAATCCATTTAGGATATAGAAGAAATCTTTATTAGAAAATAATAACATAAAACATAGCCAAAGCTCGGAATGAGGTTTTCCCGCTGAAACAGTTGAATAAGTTCTTACTCTCCCTCTGTGCCAGCCCCTCCTGTTGATAAGGTTATCACATGTACATTTCTCACTCACACTAGCACCCCCTCCCAACTTGAGTTCATCTCCCAGACATTTCCAGATGGCACTGTCAGAATGACCTTGGTGCAAATTGCTGCAATAAACAATCTCCAACCTTCTCTGCTGGAATGCACCCATCCTCCCCCTGTCTCTCAGAGTTCACTGGTTCTGACACAGATCTTGCTAACATTCCCCCATCTGATCTACAATGTATATCCCATGGCAGGATTCGCACTGGTGCGAATCATGACAGTCTTGGTAGCAAAATGACAGCTCCTTCCAAACAAATGTGATGTTTTTACAGTTGTAATAGCAAGGATAGCTCTGTGTACTGCATATTGCAATAATCAAATCTCAAGTTTACTAAAGATTACTAAACACAGAAGGTGTCCATGCCACAACTCCAAGACATACATGTCTATGAAGGTTCTCAGTCATCCAGGTGGAATTATCTGTAGCTTGAATCATGTCAACTGGATTTCTATTTTCTCAGTGGAAACGTTTCGCTCCTTATCCAAGGAGCTTCTTCAGTCTGAGCAAAGTTAGTAAGGGAATCCTTAAATATGTTTCTAGGTGGCTGTGTGACCTTGCACCTGGGGCTAGGTCATGGTTATTTTGAGATGTTATTTCTAAGTCCCTTTATCATCTAAAGGAGGATCGTTAAGATTACCATGCTGCTGTTGAGCTTGCGAAATGGTCTTAATCTTCCTAGGCACAGGAGACAAAGCAGGAAGGAAAATAGGGGAAAGATTGTGCCTGAGGCACAATTCCTTCCTGCTTTGTCTTCTGTGCCTAGGAAGATTAAGACCATTTCGCAAGCTCAACAGCAGCATGGTAATCTTAACGATCCTCCTTTAGATGATAAAAGGACTTAAAATAACATCTCAATATAACCATGACCTAGCCCCAGGTGTAAGGTCACACAGCTACCTAGAAACATATTTAGGATTCCCTTACTAACTTTGCTCAGACTGAAGAAGCTCCTTGGATAAGGAGCGAAACGTTTCCACTGAGAAAATAGAAATCCAGTTGACATGATTCAAGCTAAAGTCCAAGACGTACGCCTCTACTGACCCAAAAGCACAAGAAAAGTCGGCTCCAATAGTAAATAAGCCACAGAGGTTTTGGGATTCTGTTCTGTGGAGCGATGAAACAAAACTGGAACTTTTCGGCCTGATGGATCAGTGGTATGTCTGGAGGAGGAAGAATGAAGCATACGCTGAAAAGAACACTCTGCCTACAGTTAAGCATGGTGGTGGCTTGGTGATGCTCTGGGGCTGCTTTGCATCCTCTGGCACTGGAAACCTGCAGCGTGTGGAAGGCAAGATGGATTCATTGAAGTACCAGGAAATCCTAGGAGAAAACGTCATGCCGTCTGTAAGGAAGCTGAAGCTTGGGCATCATTGGATCTTCCACAGGACAATGATCCCAAGCATACCTCAAATTCCACTAAGGCTTGGATGCAGAAGTAGTCCTGGAAGATTCTACAGTGGCCATCAGAGTCACCTGACTTGAACCGCATAGAAAATCTCTGGTGGGATTTGAAGAAGATGGTTGCAGCACGCAAACCCAAGAATATTACTGAACTGGAGGCCATTGCTCATGAGGAATGGGCTAGGATTCCTCAGGAACGCTGACAGAAACTGGTGTCTGGCTATGCATCTCGTTTGCAGCAGGTCACAACAGCAAAAGAGTGCTCTACTGAGTACTGAAGATGCTTGCCATGAAGGGGTTGAATAATTTTGAGACTGGAGAAGTCATTATAAGTTGCATTTTTAGTTGAATTTGGGGAAACCACTTGAAGCATTTGTTGTGTTGAGCTATTTCAACTGCTTTTGTTTGATTTGTCCATTGCAAACAGCTGAAAGTCTGTAAATTTTGACAATAAACCTGATTTGCAATCGGGGTTGAATAATTTCAATTGGAACTGTATATTATACATTCATTTAGAAACACCACTAGGTTTCACTGAGTTAGTTTGAACATACTGAAAAAAACTACAAACTCTCATAACCATATAAGTCTAACATTGGGAATATTCAGTCACCAAAATGTAGTACATATGCAAAATGAATCTCTGAGCCTCTATAGTGTGCCCTGCTTATTTTCCATGATCAAGTAAAAATCCTGTGATCTTAAGCTAACTAAAGCCTTCAAAGATTCTAGAATGTAATATGAGATTTGAAGAACACTAACCTTTCTCCTATTTGAAGGAGAGGAAATAATTATACAAGGAAACAGAATACATGTAGATTCCATCTTGACTCAGTACATTCTGTGGCTTCATTTGGACTACTCTAACAAGGAAACATGAAATACAAAATATAAGTCCCCTATATACTGTAGTAACTTTAAACTGAAACAATAATGTTAGAGCAATCTGCGACTGCTGGAAGGAACTGCATCACCTCTGAATAAGAGAGAGGGAGGTTCAGAACTTTTAAGAAATATTGTTTTCAATTGGGTTATGAAAAATAAGGGAAGGAAAAGCTCCTGACGCCACCAGTTTCCCTCCAATATTTGAGTCCAGGTTGGCACTGAGACTTAATAATCAACCCCTTTTTTCTGTGTTCACACAGCATAATGAATCACAAATTAACTAACCAGATTTTAACCTACTGTATTGTGCAACCTTAGCTGGTATAGTTAGTTTACAATTCATGTGTTGTACAAATCCAAAAAATTAGGTTAACTGAGAAAACCAGAGTTAGGTTAACCATAGGTGTGTCTTGTAAACACATCCTATAAGTTGCAGAGGGCGAAAAGCAGGTTAAGCCTCTTTTCCCTGTAAATATATGGTTCACATATATTTCCATTTTTTTGTAATAAATACCATTTTCTACAGTCAAGATCCTTTTAAAACTTGAATTTGTCTTCTAAATTATTGGCTATACTTTGTAGTGCTGTCTCATCTATACATTTGGTAAACAAACCTTTACACTCCTTTACTCCTTGCCCCTGGACTTTTTGCGTGGCTGCTCCCCGTCTTGCTTCTCACCTCGATTATGGCCTGTGGACAATTAGCGATGCGGTGGCCCTCCTGGCCACACTGGAGACACAAGCCTTGTTTTGCTCTGCATTCTTTCTCTTCCTCCCATGATCTGCGGGTTCCTCTTTTGGCCAGGGGAGTATTGAGCGTTGTTTGCTTCTCCCCACCCTCTTGGGTTCTCTGTTTCCGCTTAACGCGTATTCTCATGTCCTCCACTTCGCCAGCTAAACAAATCCATCCCATCAGGGTTCCAGGATCCCCTCTGGCTAGAGATCACTCTAAAATTTCTGGGTGCAAGCCTTCCTGGAAATATTCAATCTTTAGTGATTCCGGCCAGTCAATTAACTTCCCAGTGAGCCTCTAGAATTCCATCGCATATTCAGAAACTGATTTATTTCCCTGCTTAATGTGTTGTAAACTGGTCTTGGCCTTTATTCTGGGGAGAGGATCTTCAAATCTCCGTTTCAAAGTGGTCATAAAAGACTCAAAGTCTCTTAACTCTGGTGCATCAGTGTCATACAGCTCTACCATCCAATCCGCTGATTCCCCTTCAAGTTGAGCCGAAACCTTAGCGTCTTCAGTGGGAAAGATCGCCTCAAATTCATCCATGAAACCCTTTACGTGAGTCAAGAACCAGGCTAGGTTCTTGGGTTCTCCACTAAACTTCACCCTTAAGTCTCTCCCTCTAAAGGGTTCGTTCCATCCCTGGATTCCCTCCTGCGGCCCCGCCGGATTCCATCCACGAGGGGAGCGAGCGGCTCCTGCCGTCCTATGTTCTTCAGTCCCCGTTTCTAACTCTATGTTGCTTCCTCCCTCTTCCGCAGGCTGCGGAGTGGCGCCCCTGGAACTCACGGCTTCTGTTCCAATTGCCATCTTCACATTTAGACTTCGCAGTAATTGTTCAATGGTCTCCTGTAGATCTGTAATTTGCCCCTTTAGGGAACTCACCTCCCTTTCAACCTTCTCTATTTGCCCTTTTGGTGCTGGCCAGGGGGGAAGGGAATCTCGTGTCGTCACCCACCGAGTAGGATTTCTTTCAGCGTTGTATCCCACTTCCATGGCCCAGATATGTTTAGCCGGCTCTGCTGCTCAGGACAAGGTTATCTCAGCTTCCGTGGAGATCCGACCCCTTCTCCTGGCATTCGCACGTAGTTTGCCTTGTTGGGGAATCCCCCCCCCCATTTTCAGTTCACCCGGGTTTTCCCTGTCTTCTGACGCCTCCCGTTGTTTCTTTGCAACTCAGAGGAGGTTTTTGGTCTGATTGCACCCTCTTCTCCCCAATTAAGGGCAACGTCTTCCTGCTCTGAGCCTTCCTGCTCTATTTGGCTGGAAGCTCTCTCCATTTCTATGCCATTTTCATGCCCTCCCCATTCGGGAGAAACTTCCTCCGACTCTGGGTATTTTAGTTGCTGACCTCTTCCAGTGGACATGATGTCTCCACGTAGGACAGCTTTGTTCAGTCTAGTCTTTTTGTGACGAATCCGATCCTTTAACTTTTGATGTAGTTACTACCACTACGAATGGTTAGGAAAGAGTTCTTTATTACAGCAAGTGATCTTCTTCAAGTAAAGACTAGACTGAACATTCCCGCTCAAATTAACGGTTATATTTCTTCCCTACTCACTAGCCCCTCCCCACCTTAACATTCTATTCCCAAGGCTTCTCATTCAAATCAGGTTGTCACCACGGCAACCTACCCTTTACTGACCCTGCCAGTGTGCTGATTCATTGTAATAATCCCGATGGCAGGATGCCCATCCTGACATTCATTTTTCCTAGTAGAAAACATGCAAGCAGATGGAGTTGGAGAGGGGGCAGGTAAAGATGTGTGAATAGTTTTCAATATGACTGCTAAAATCATGGACTGATCTATTCTTTCAGCCTGGTAATTTATAAAAAGTTGAACAGAACAGAGCCTAGGGCAGATCCCGGGGACATTCAGTGTCAGACTTTTATTCAAGCTGACAGCAATGAGCATACCGAGTATGGCTTTCTTCTTCTTTCTTCCTCCTGGAAAACCTCTTTTTCAAAAGGTGCCCTGTCTCTCATCCACATAACCACCTATCCTAAGTGCTCATATGTAGGAAACGCAGACCTTCCTCAAATCTTTATTAGGTTAGTTTTTAATGGCTAAAGCTCATCTCTAGTAATTTATGTTTGCATTATTTTTTCTGTGAATATTTAACATCATACCTCTCTAGGTAAATTAAATGTACATTCATTCTCTAAATTAAAGATTTAGATAACATGTTTCATTCAAGCATTCTTCTTAGGTAATTAGTTTATTATAATGCATTTATTAAATTTGTATCTTCCCTTACCTCCTGGAGGTCAAGTAGAATTATTCTCAACAGCATTTTCCCCACAACAACAGCCTTGTGGGACAGGTTGAGCTAAGAGACAATGACTGGCCCCAAAGCTTTTATTGTGCTTCCATGGCTGGATGTGAACCTGGGTCTCCCCAGTTCTTGTCCAACATGTTAGCAAATACTCAATTAAGTATTTTTCCCCTGTGAGCTATCATAAACTGCACTGCACATAGAATAGATTGCCCTATTTTCAGCATTAGTTATAAATAAATTAGTTATAAATTAGATGTATAAATAATATAAATAAATATATATAGATTTATAAATAAATTATCAATTAGATATAAATCTGCAACTCAGAAACAACCAACAACAAAAGAGAGAAACTGATGCCAAATGGAGATATGCCATTAAAAACTAGCCTAATAAAGGCCAGGCAAAAAGCAGAAAAAATGTCCTCTGAAATGAAGCCAATGCATAGGGCATGCATACAAAAAACAAAACAAAACAAAAAACATCCTAGGATGTAGAAACAAAGAAGAGGAAAGTGAAGAGAGATACAGATTATATGCAGAAAATGATTTTTTGGAGAGGCTGTAATACTTATATTCAATTTGTACATCTAAACTATAACCTGACAGGGACTGTGAAAAACTTTGCATTTTTCCTTGTCTTTGTTTTATATGACAGTTGCTGCTTTGGTTCTGTTAAGTATTTATTCTCTGTTTCTATTTCTTAAACTTGATAATTACAGTAACTTCTAATTTTGCATAGCAGAGTAGTATGTACTATAACTGTCACTGAAATTTTAAAATATCTTTGCATATTCAAGTTACCCAAATTTATTTAGAAAACTCATATGGCTGCCTATCTTATACATGATAATCTTAGGCGACTCACAGTAATAGTACATAAAAACAGTACGTTTTTATGGACGGAAAAATCTGAAAACCTGGTTCTGCCGCCTAGCATGGGAAGGAAAAGGTAATAGCTCCTCCTGGGGGTGGTTAATATCATAATAGCCTCCCTAATTCGCTAGATTGGATTTTATATTTATATTTTTATGTCATATTGTATTTATATTGTATTTTAATCTTGTTTTTATTGTAAGCCGCCCAGAGTCCCCCATTGGGGGAGATGGGCGGTCATATAAATTTGAATATTAAATAAATAAATAAAAACAGTAAATAAATAAACTCACAAAATCCTAAAAAGAATCATAATTCCCACAACAGCACCACAACTTCCCACCAGCTCTGTTTGCTGGGTTCACTTCTATCCTAACCTAATCAGGTGAATAGCCAGGTCTTCACAGTCCTCAAGAAGGCTAAGAAAGTGGGGCCCTCTGAACCTTGGCAGGAAGGCTGTTCCAAATGATTGGGGCAGCCTCAGAAAAGTTACACCTTTGAGGTCCCACCAGATGGCAACATTTAAGGGAAGGAAGCTGGAGCTGACTTGGTGGGACAAGCAGATTCCCTCAGGGAGATGCTGTCCTGTAGATAACATGACCCTATGCCATTCAGGGCTTTAAAGGTCATAACCAGAAACTTGGAAACTGGGAGCCAATGCAGCTCATGTAACAGTGGCGAAACACAAGCGAATCATGAAACATGTGCTGGACCAGTTGCAACTTCTGGGTGGTCTTCAAGGGCAGCCACATGTAGAGCATGTCACAGTAATCAACAGAGAGGTGACTAAGGCATGAATGACTGTGAGCAAGGTCGTGAGCAATGACCAGTCCAGGAAAGGGTACAACTGGTGCACAAGATGAACTTGTGCAAAGGCCCCCTTAGCCACAGCTTCCTTACGACAGACTTGTGAATGCTGACATTAGATACACAAGAGTGGCCTACAGGTCCTTTGTGTTAGCCTGGGGTTCTTTGTGACCTTGTGAAGTAGTGTATGCCTTGCTCTTGGGGTGACTCTTGCTGGATGACCACCCCTAGGAAGAGTAATAGTGTTGTATTTTCTCCATTTGTACAGTATCTGCCTGATTGTGGACTGCTGGAGGTCAAAATCTTTAACAAGAGTTTGGCAGCACTTTCCAGCCTCCTGAGCATCAACATGAAGTCTGCCTGCATCTCTTTTGACTGGGGCAAGATTCAGTTCTACAAACCTATGAAGAGCAGACTCCAATGGTGGCAACCAATATGCATGTTTGTTTTATAGGGGAGGAGCCCTTAAACCCTGATTGCCATCTCACTCATTAAAACATGATTCAATGTGTCCTTAAGACAGCTGATTATCCTAAGGCTTCACATATCTTTTCCAACAGAGACAGTGAACTTAACTTGCTCAGTAAAGACACTGTACACTGTTGCATGTAGTTTAACAAGAATCTCTACCTATTAATAGGACCTAGATGAAGCTCTGATCACATTGTGAATCACAGTATTGCAGGAATATGAATAGTTCTAAACGGACACAAACTTTATCTTCGGGCTATATGCTAAAAAAAACAAGAATACTTAAATGAAAGTTCCACACACAGATTCTTTTCCCCCAACGTCCTCCTGTGCTGTTGACTGTCATTCTGTATTGATAAATACAGAATGACAGTCAACAGCACAGGAGGACGTTATCACAGAAGTGGTAGAAGAGGCTGCTGCTATCAATGCCTTGATTCTTCTCCTCCTCTCTAAGAGAGCACATGAAATTTCAGTTCTCATGCAAACCTTACTGTAGCTGTTCCACTTGTAAATGAGCAAAAACTGCATCCAGAATTCATTAAGCCAACCCCTGATACTGTACCTTGGTTTTCCCTTTATAACTCCCAGGGCATACTGAAAGAACAAACGTGCCATGAACTTTCTGAGTGACCTTGTTTTAGGCCAAGTGATCCCAACTCTCCTCACTATCCTTCAGATTGAGACTCACAGTTTGAACTCTCCTTGGCAGGATACCCTCCCCCGCCCCGTTCCGGCCAGCCCTCTCTGCTTGCATCTGCTTCTCTCCCCGACCCTTGATTTGGAAAACCCTTTCCGAAAGGTGCTGAAATAAGCCAGCAAAGCGGCCAGTGGACCTGAACAGGAGCGGATGAGGGTGGGAAGAACGGCCGGAGCTGCGGTTGCCCTCCATCTGTGCTCTTCCCCTGCAAGGGAGGCAAGGCGGGGGCGGCGAGGAGGCACCTGACCTCCCTCGGGGCGCCTCGGGTCAGGGTGGCTCCTACAACTGAACTCCAAGAAGTAGCAGGTGGCGGGAGGGTGGGAAGGACGTCTGCATTCCCCTTCCCTCCCGGGAGCCCGCCTGCCCCCTTCGCTCACCTTGGCAGCGACGTTCAAGCCCGCGTGGCTGCTGCCCCCTTGGCACCCGCTCAGCTGCCTGACGGCCGCGGTGGCCACCCGCGTACAGATCATGGAGGCGGCCATGATCAACCTCCTTCCTGCGGGGCCCCTCCGCTCCCGAGAACCGCCCCGCCTGCCCGCCCGGCGCCTGCGCAGAAAGACCGGAACTGGGAGCCTCTCGGTTGATCCAAAGGCAGCCCGGCCTCTCGGCGGGTTTACCTTTCTTCCCTCTTTAGGAAGCGGAAACTACCGGGAGAGACACCTAAGGTGGTCGCCCTAAATTGGCGGCGCGTAAGAAACGATGAATCCTACGGGCTTTATTTCTGAGTCGCGGACATGTTATGCCTGTCCTGAAAGCGCTTAAGTTGGTGGTGATTTGACACCCCAGCTGCTCCGCCCCTCCTTCAAAGTATCTTAAGTATTATTATGTGCCATCAAGTTGTTTTCGACTCCTAGCGACCACACATAGATTTTCTCCATGACGATCTATCCCTAACCTGATCTTTCAAGTTTCCCAACGGTGCACTGTAACTGAGTCCGTCCACCTTGCTGCTGGTCGTCCTCTTCTTTTTCCTTCCACCTTTCGCAGCATAGAGTAGCTCCCCTTCTTTGGCTTTTCCTGCCTTCTATCCAAACAGCTTTTATTTTATTAATGATGTTCTGAACGTTTTAAAAAAACCCTTGCAACGAACTAGGTGGGATGTAGGAAAAGGGAGACGCCCCCCGCCCCAGAAACGATGAAGAGATGCAAGAGGTTAAATGCAGGTGTAATGGGCCAGCCACTGTCTATCCCTCCCTTAAAGCGGCCCCAATAAACGGGGTTCCTGTTTCCTAGAAGGAGCACTTGCAGGGAAGAAGAAGCCTTATTCAATGCAATGCGATGCCCTGGCAGAGAACTGCGGCTTAAAGGAGTGTCAATTTCACCCTTTCCCTGCGCGGGGACCGACGCCGACGCCACGAGGGGCCGCCAGGGGCCGCTCTCCCTCCGGCGGCTGCTGCCCCGCTGCAGGAGCTTCCTCCGCTCTCTCCCGCGGCTTTCCCTTCCGGCCAGCAGAGGCAGCGGGATGGCGGCTGGAGTGAGTGGGGAGCAGAGCAGCACAAGGGAGAGGCTGCTGGCCGCCTTGGACGATCTGGAGCTGCTGGCCAGGTGGGCGCTCGTCGCTGTCGCGCCGCGGACTATCTCGAGGGCTGCCCTTCGCGCTTGGCTACGGGGCTTTGCTCGGGTGATGCGCTTGCCCTGGAATAGCCTAACCAGCCAGTGTTCGGGGCTCGGGATATTATCATTATTACCATTATCACACTGACCGCGTAACTAACCACGCGGGCCTGGATTCGCACAACTGCTAGGCTGAAACGGGGTGGGTTAGTGGGATTCGGGGCGTCTCGACGTGCACGTAGTGTTATCGGACGGATAATAAGTACTCAATTTCAAATGATTAATTTCTAGGTTCACGTGACAAACTGAACCATAAAGTGGAGATTTCTGTTTCTTTGCAAAGCAGTTGTGGGCGGCTGGGAAACTTGCGGGAGCAGATTTTTTTTGGGGGGGGGCACCAGCTGAGGGAAGTCTGCTCACGTGATATTGGAGACAGGAAGGACCTTGCGTTCTTTTTTAATCTTATTTTGTGCGAAAAAATTGATTTTTCTTTCAAACATTTTTTTAAAATGTCAGTGTTGAAGCTGTGGGGTGCAAAAATCACTTCTTGCAGTTGAATGTAGATTTATGTTGGTACATCTCTGAGCAGCTATTGTTAAATGTTTGCTTTACATTGCACATGGTACTTCACCTGACAAGCCATGGTCATTAACTATTGATAATTGGGG
The DNA here is from genome assembly GCA_023362775.1 of Charina bottae. NCBI lineage: Eukaryota > Metazoa > Chordata > Lepidosauria > Squamata > Charinaidae > Charina > Charina bottae. Next base: position 3,230,328 of record JALMGJ010000052.1, on the reverse strand, counting down.
GGAAAAAGAAATTACTGTTTTTTTACAGTTAAGGAAAAAACCTACAGTGGCCCAACTGGAGCCCCCACAGACAGGGTCCACTTTAGACACCATGCCCTTCCTGGCCCAATTTCACAAACTATATATTTTAAAGCTAGAATCCCCATCCCATCTGTTATCTTTTTGCTAAAGTCATGCATATAATACTGTAATCTATAATCACCTAAATTGTCATTTTAATTTTTTATTATCTGCGTTAATATCATTATTTCCCTCAAACATCAGATCTAACTGGGTTTACCCTGATCAGCTAAACCAATGGGGGAGTGAAGTTTAAGATGGAAGGAAGAAGTCTTAATTTATTTGCTTCAGAGGGGTGTATAATACACTAAATCTGTCTCCTCTTCCCTCCCACACTTGTTATGGGACCTTTGCTTTAGAGAACTGATTGAAGTTTTGGCAATTTCAAGAAACCAGAAGCTAGCACAGCCTGGGGAAGAGAGCCAGGTAAAGAGTTTAAAAATCTTATAAAACTGTAGCAAATCTGGTATATAAACAGATGGTATATAAACAGAGAGCAAGTCCCACTCCCTTTTTGCACTGAAGATGTTGCCTAGCCTGGCAATGAAACATCTACAAGAAGAAAACAAGGCTCAGAGAGCATCAAGGACTCCACTGTAGCAAATCTCCATTTTGTTAATTAGTTATGTACATGTTGACCAGCCTGAAAGGTAAATTAGTTTGTCTGTTTCTCTACTTTTACTGGAATGTTGTTACATGAACACTTTTTTTATTTTATTTATTTGTTTGTTTGTTTGTTTGTTTGTTTTTCAAATTTATCACCGTCCATCTCCCCCAATGGGGGACTCTGGTCAGTTTACAACAAAATCAACTGTTAAAAACCTGTAACCATAAAATTACAATACAACCAGTATAATAAATAGATAAAAATCCAAGGGATGGTAAATCTGATATAAAGGGGGACACTATGGAGACAGCCACCCCCAGAAGGAACTATTACCTCCCCCGTCCCAGGCAAGGCAGCAGAACCATGTCTTTAGAATCTTCCAGAAGGCTGGGAGCGAGGGAGCCAGCCTCACCTCTGGGGGCAAGATATTCCACAAGGCGGGCACTATCGCAGGGAAGGCTCACCTCCTGGACCCCGCTAGATGAAATTCTCTTGTTGATGGGATCTGAAGCATGCCCTCTCTGCATGACCGAGTGGGGTGGGTTGATATTATTGGGATAAGATGGTCCCTCAGGTACCCTGGCCCCATGCCATGTAGGGCTTTAAAGGTGATAACCAACACCTTGAATTGGACCCAGAAGCAAACTGGTACCCAATGCAGCTCGCACAGCAGTGGTGTCACGTGTGCTGATCTTATAGCACCCATAACTGCCCGCGCTGCCGCATTCTGGACCAGCTGAAGCTTCTGGATACTCTTCCAAGGGTAGCCCCATGTAGAGCGCATTATACTTGTTTTATTCAGGGCCAGGGATTTTATAACTAAGGCTATCAGATTTAGGCTGCAAAAATCTGGACAGCTACTAAGTGGCAACAAAAAGATACAGAACAACAAGATTACATTTTGTTGGAAATCCTGAAATTGACAACAGTTACATTTTCCTGTAATATATAATTGTTTGTGGTTGGACAGATCCTGGAATTGTTGATTCAGCGGGATAAAGAGTTCCAAGAGTTAATGAAACTAGCTCTTGATCAAGGGAAAATCCACCATGAAATGCAGGTGTTGGAAAAAGTGGTAGAGAAGAGAGACAGTGATATTCAGCAGCTTCAAAAACAACTGAAAGAAGCAGAGCATATTCTGGTGAGTCTGTAGGTGAAATGCTTGATGTCTTTTGATCTTTGTGCCTATTAAATCAGTCATACAGAAAGGAGGTATTTAATTAGTATTAAATATATCTAGTAAATTATGCTAGTTCATTTCTAATCTCCTCAACTCTTGCCCTGGTTACTATGCGACTGCAAATCAAAGCTGTCTTTATTCTCTTGAAATCTGTAGTTTCTTTTTTGCTTTAGGATTAATTTTTCTAAGTCTGTTTCCTTTCTCTATGCTAGTCTGCAGGTTTTTTTCCTGGTAGTCCAGCTCCTAGCTGAATAATTCCTGGTATTTGGATGTGCTAGCCAGTAACCATGTGGGTATTTTAGATGAACCCTAAAGCATGTCATTAAAGAAGATATAATGGCTGTGTGAGCTGACACAGTAACCTCTGGTTTATCAAAATTGTTGCCTGGTTTCAAACAGCACATGAAGCTGTAATTAACCAAGAGGTTGAATCTGTACAATACTTTGAACCATGACCATATTTTGGCCTAGCATGCTGTATAAAATCAGTCAATGCAGGTTTGCTTTAGCATTTTGTGTGAACCCAGCCAGTTCTTGTTTATTTAATAACCCATAATTAAACCATAGTTTAGCACAATTTTAATCCAGGTACTGGATCAAGATTTTCTTTTTTAGCATAATGGTTAGAAATATAGCCCTAAAGAAGTGCAGGTACGTTCTTGGGATCCTATTAAATAACTAAGCCACTGTTATTAATTTTTTCCCTTGATAAGGATAACTTCTGTATTTCCTATACTAAACTAATTTTAACTTCTTTAAAGAGGACTTATGAAAGACTAATGAGTTTTTTTATTATAAATCAGTATAACAGTAAATGCTATTTTACATATAGGCTACGGCTGTTTATCAAGCAAAGGAAAAACTGAAATCAATAGAAAAGGCAAGAAAGGGTAGGTGTTATGTTTGTATTATATTTTAGGAAGTCTAGTCTATTTCCACAACCAAGCATTGATCATTGTGTCTCCTGTCTATAAACGTTTGTGTTTCCGTCATAATTTATTTTCATCAGTGATTACAATTTTTTAAAAGTTTATGGTACATTTAAAAACATAAATAATAATAATAATAATAATAATGAAATAAATAAATTTAAAAACATTACTCATAATTTACTGTTATTCAGTCTAGGGCATTTTCAGTCATTTGCAACATGTTACAGCTGTGACCAAAAAAATTTAAATAAATAAAATCTTGCAATCTTCTATAAGATCTTGGAGCAATGGTCCAAGAACAAGCCTCCTGCCAGAGCATCTATTTAGGAAAGGAATGAGGTTAAAGTAAAAGGAGCAGTTGAACAATACACACATTGCTGGTTTAGTTTCTCCAGCTCTGTAAGGACAGTTTTTGGTGCTTCATCCACAGGATGCTAGGTATAATTATAAGAAGGGGAAATGGTGGCCCTCCAGAGATTGGAAAATTGCAACTCTCAGTATTCTTTACTTTGGAGCAGCTGGGAATTGTAATTCAACTACACAGAATTATAGAGCAGAACTGAAACACAGTAGAACTACCATAACACTGGAATGTCTGCGTTACTGGCTGTAATATCATAGAAGTGAATGACTCAGCAGGGAGAAATATTCTGAATGTTTGGCTTTTATTACATCATTTTTGTACAAGAATTTAATTTGAGGACACAGGAATTACTTTCATTTGGAAATTTCAAGGAGCTTCTCACATGAGAGCCACCATACCATATGAAAATGTTGTACTCTATAAGAAATAAACATCCATTGTAGAAAAGAGATTAAAAATGCATGTAGAACTGCAAAAAAAAAAGGCTCAGGAAAATAAAGGCAAGTGATCATTTTATAATGTTTATTTATTTATTTTATTTATATGTCAACTTGTATTACTGCTCCATCTCCCCCAAAGGGGACTCTGGGCGGTTACTGCATCTACATTTTTTACCTGAAAGGACTACCTCTGGTAGTGAATTTTATGTTGCAGAATGGATGGATGCATGCATTCACTGTATTTTTTTAATCTACATTTCTTATAGGAGCTATTTCTTCTGAAGAAATAATTAAATATGCTCATAGAATTAGTGCCAGCAATGCTGTTTGTGCTCCTCTGACTTGGGTGCCAGGTAAATAATAAATATGTATATATCATCTTATTTTTACTGATATTAGGTATTTAAATGTTCTCTGGAAACTGCGAATATACTTGTATGTATACTTATTTCTTACATAAGAGGCTTGTGCAGTGCTTTGGATTTTTAAGGGGAAAAGATGCTTTGGAGCACACATGGGTGTAAATGTAGCGTGTGTCTGCAGTTCCTTGAATATGCCTTCTAGAATCAAGCTATAGCTGCAGAGGGCAGTCTGAGAAAAGGTGCAGCTGCTTTAAGGACTTGCCAACACAGTGAGTGCTGCATCTTTTTTCCTTTGACTCTAAACTTCTGACTGTACAAGCATGCTTTGTGCTACCAAGTAAACAGCTGTTAATTTATCTAAGATATTTTTATGAAGAGTAGGATAGGTAAAAGGAATAATTTATTTATTTCTTCATTCATTCTATTTCTAAAGTCAGCCACTCACCAATGACTTTGGGAGGTTAAAACAAGTAATGAAAATAAATGAAAGCAATAGTAAGAATGACCATGTCAGGAGAAAAACCATTATTATATATTTGCTTTATATTTGTTTATTCAGAATTGCAAACACAATTATTATATTTTAAGGGGATCCTCGAAGGCCATATCCAACTGATTTGGAAATGAGGAGTGGTCTTTTGGGTCAGATGAACAATCCTTCAGCAAATGGAGTTAATGGACACTTACCGGGGGATGCACTTGCAGCCGGCAGATTGCCAGGTAATAGAAAATTAAGAGAAATGAAGCCTGCTGTCATGTGTGTTCATATGCACACTGTATGTGTGTGAAATGCATACACATGTACAGGATCTGCAATGTTGAACTGTAGGCATGGACAGAAGTTCTAAATCTCAGACGTTAATTAAATTAGGAGAATAAGAATTATTTCCATTGAAATAAACTGTTTTATTTAAGAATTAGTTTAGATTGAAATATATTCCAAGAGATTAAACTGAAACTATTAAAAGCATTTACTGATCAGTGTAGTGAAATGTATGTATAGTATTTGTAGATGTTTTACTAAAAGGATTGGTCGTTTAACAAAAATGCTTAGATTTAGTATTTTATCAGGAGGAGATGAATTATTTCTAACTTTTAAATCAAAGCTGGCCCGTAAGGGAAAGTCAAGTGTCACTATGAAATGCAGTGGAGGGGGACAAGATCAGGAGTAGACAACCTTGATGCCTTCAGAAGTTTTAGAATATCAGCATCTCAATACTTTATTACTGAAGTTGAAACCTTTGGAGGGAACAAGGTTGCCTAGCTCTGCTGTAAGATGCTTTTCTTGTGAAAGTGTATGTACTGCTAATTTTAGAGGAAAGAAAGGAGTCTTCTGAGGGATGAATTTGATCCTGTTATTATTTAAATTGAAAAAGTAAAGTTTTATTAATGGCAGGAAGAGTTAAGCAAATGGATTTCTAAAGAAGACAAGATCCTGTCAGGTTTAGGTAACAGGCTGAGAAATGAACTGAAAAAAAAATAACAAAAATAAAATAAATAATAATTGAATAAGCTTTTAGATAAAAGGTGGATAGGTGGTTTGGAAAATAGTAGAGGGAAGGGACGTGGGGGACTCGATAAGCCAGAGACTTCTAGGGATGATGTAAGCGAAAGATAAAAAAGCAAATTAGCTTATTGACCAGTTAAAATAAATGGGAGATAGCACAAAGAATACCGGTTCTTTATTTGCTGTGTTGTGTAAAGCCGGCTGCGAGCTTTAGTTAGGTTCTTCTCAAGCCCAGGTTGGCAGCACATTGCTTCCAAATGCCACTGTGCCCTTGCGGAGTCACTAGTATGCCCTCAAAGCATTTACATCCTCTAGCATCACCAAACCATTTCACCATTTGCACTCCACCTGGCTGAACCGAGTGCTTCTCATTGTAGCTAAAAATCAGGAGTCCAGGAGCATCTTTTTATACTAACTTAAAAATCATAAGCTTTTTAAAGCTGTTAGTTCAAGAAAGTTTATGCCTTTTAATACATTTTGTTAGTCAAAAAAGGTACTACAGTACCAGACTCTTTCCGTATTTTGAGAAAAGTATAGGCATAGAATGGTCTTAATTAGCACGTTACATTTTTTTTAAAAAAAAACACACTTTAAAAAATGAAAAGCTAAAGGATGCTCACCCCACAATTCTTGTTAAGTATAATGCTATTAGTTTGCTTTAGATATTTCTAACAAGGGTTGAGCTCCACACTCCTAGCATCAGAGGGTTTAATGGAAAAAATAGTATGCTCTTCTCTTCTGAAATCAGTGGTAGTTACAAATGCCTGGCTGGCTTACTTTGATTTCTGTAGAAATGCTGTGCAATTTTATACTGTAAATTTCTGGCTGTAAGGTCAGAAGGTTCTTCTAAGTCATTTTAATATATTATTATAAAAAACAACTAGAGCATGGAGTAATTGCATATTTGTTTTCTTTTTTCTTCAGATGTACTTGCACCTCAGTATCCCTGGCAATCAGGTGACATGTCAATGAACATGCTTCCTCCTAATCATAGCAATGACTTTATGTTAGAACCTCCTGGACATAATAAGGAGAATGAGGATGATGTAGAGGTTATGTCAACAGATTCCTCAAGTAGCAGTAGTGACTCGGATTAGGGACTGCGTCTGAATCAGTTGATTATTGTGCCAATGAAAGCAGACTGTACACCATCATTATACACATTCTGCAGTCCAGATGGAGGCTGAGGTACCAAGCAGGAAACTTACAAATTCATGAGAACCTCTCTCTTGTATTTGATGAATATGAGGTTATCCCAGTTTCAGATAATCGTTGGAATAATGCTGGAGGTAGAAAATAGGTTGTGCTCTGACACATTTTGGTGTTTACTCATAAAAATATGTGCAGAGTAACACCTATATAAACAGCAAGGAGGGAATTGTTACCGATTCCTTAATACATTTTTATGGTGGGTCTTCCAGTCTTTCGGAATGGATCTTCGAGCAGCATAGGAGGAGATGTGGGAGAAAATTCCATTCTTCTACCCCATCAACAGAAGCATTCCATGAGCAAATGTCTGCTAGCGGATCTCCAGATCTAACAGTCTTTCTGATTGCCTATCGAAAAGGATTAGGTATTTAGATGAGACTTCCCCAGCCTGGTAGTTTCCATGTGCGTTAGCTTGTACTATTGCACCAACACTACCACTTCCTAGGCTTTTTGTGATGGGAGTTGTATTCCAATACACATGAATACGAGGGTGTAAAAAACTGGTTTTGCATGAAATTTGCTAGTAGGATTCACTCACAACCAGATTGTGTATGTTTATATCAAATAAAAACTTAAAACTAATTTTGTAATTTATCATTAATAGGCCCTTTACAAATAAAATAGTAAGTTTTAATTAAAATTACTGAATTTGTAGATACTGAGCTGTATCATGTAGGATCATAAACTTTTTCCTTTACAAATGGTTATTGTTTGTCTCACCAGACCTTTATTAAAATACTGATTTTTTAAATGGTATCACTCACTTCCCATAGTAGGGAGGGGATTGTTGAAAAGTGCCTTGACCCTGGGGCAGCACAGCTCATTAGAAATCTGTGTGCTCTACAACCACAAGGAAAAATTGCAACTGCAAAATGGCACTGCTCCAGCCACACCAAGCCTTTTCCCAGAATTAAGGGTTCGGTCATGTTTTTGTTTGCCTGAACAGTACAGGTAGTCCTTGCTTAACAACTGTCCTATTTAGTGACTGTTCAAAGTTATGATGGTGCTGGAAAAGTAATTGTCCTGTTCCGACTAAGGCAACTCAGACACGGTGGTGAACTTACTCTTTATTTACAAGAAATCATGATTTAACAAGTTAATACCTGCTAATGAGTGACAAGGCAGGGCTGGAATCAGAGTCCCACATGGCACAAGGCAAGGCTTATCAACAGAGTCTCGCGTGGCAGCAAGGCAAGACTCACTTGGCAACAAGACAAGGTTTTAGAAATAAAGTCTCACGTGGCAGCAAGGCAAAGCTGAAAGGAGACTCGGGCGCGGCAGCAGGACGCTCTGTAGAGGCAAGCTCCGAAGTGGCGATCGCAGGGCAGGGCTCTGAAGCTGGTTCCGTTGCGGCAGCAGGGCAAGACTTCAAGGCAGGTACCGGCACGGAGTCCTGAGGCAATGTTGTGAGCTCTGTAGAACGGTTGTCTCCGGCAACCTGTTCTAAAACCGGCCGTCTTTTATGTACGCGATTTTCCTGCCGCTTTTGGGTGGGAGCCAATCATACTTCCTTCTGCTCAGCCCGCCTCATACATCTCCTTTTCGGGTGCTGATAGGTGGTGGTGAATATGTTTGTTGGTTGCCACCAATGGGCACCCCAATTTCAAATTCAAATTTCCCACCTTCAGCTGTTTCCCGCTCTTTCTAACATCAGTTCGTCCTCCCCCTGACTCAGCCTCCACTCTGACAGTAACTTTACGACCAGTTCTTGCACTAATGACCATTGCAGTGTCCTGTTGTCATGTGATCGCTATTTGCACGCTTCACAGCTGGCTTCTGACAAGCAGTCAATGGAGAAGCCAGCAGTAAAATTGCCAAGTCGTGGTCACATGATGACCACGGGGGAAGCAAGGTCGTCTGTCACATGATGTCTCGCTTAACGATGGAGTTGCCGGTTCCAATTGTGGTAGTTAATTGAGGACTAGCTATATTTTTAACAGCAAGCTACATCCATCAAATAAATCTTAAATCTAGAAAGAGCTTTATGGCAAGAACTAATACCCTAGAGGGGTCCAAAGAACAGAATCAAATAAGTAAATGGAGGAATGAGCTCACCGATTTGAGTATTTTACCGAAGGAAGAAATGGCTGTTGGAAACACTCTCTCTTACACAATTTGGAGGACAATGAATAGGATGAGGGTGGGGGTACCAAGGTGCAAGACGAATTTATTTAAGTGGGGGTTGTTGGCTGATGACAATACATTATGTGAATGTGGAGAAATCCAAGACCCGGAGCATCTGATGGTGTGTCAATTACTGTCAGAGCCTTGTACTGTCGACGATCTAATGACAAAGCTGTGGCGGTGGCTACATTTTGGCAGAGTAAAGTTTGATCTGGACACGAAATAAATAAATCCATCAAAGATGCCCCAAGTCTGGCAACCAGAGCGTGTGCAGGTGGTGGTTTTAGTTCTCAGTTTCAGAGGTCAAGACAAGGAATTGTGAGATGGTGAAGGGGAAGGCAAGGAGGTCAAGGGGAAAGGGGGAGAGAAGTGGCAGCAGATGATCCTGTTATCAATGATTTCATATACAATTTTTTCCCCACAGAGCAAACGGTGCTTAACAATTAACAAAATATACAGTATATGATGCATTATTGCAGCTACTTTGACCAGTAACATAAAACTTTAAAATACCATTAAGCATTCATATTAAGAGCTGTATACTAGTGTACATCTTTTGTATTAAAATCTTATTTGCTATGATAGAGGAAGAAAAATAATGTGTGAAGCTGAATGCCAAAGTACAGCTTTTGGAGGGAATACGATTAGTGCCAGTCATCCAGTAGTGACAGAAGTTGGTTCCAGACATTTAGAACAAGCGTACAACTGGCACTTTTCATAGGGACCTATTGGCATACTGTATGTTTTAAATCCAGAAAATTTAACTCTTGTTTCATAGGTTTCCAGTGTACCCCATGAGGTGATTTAATTCTTCTTTGAAAGGATTATAATTTTGTTCTCTTAAGCAGCATAGAGGCCAGAAGAGCTTATCAGCTGGTGGAAACTCATCCCATTTTACCCATTCCCAACCTACAAAAAAAGAGAAATGTTTCAGCATAAGAAGTAAATTAATCTACCAATGATTGCCAGGATGAAGTAGCTGGGATTGGGAGTTTATCTAGTGCTAGAAAGTCATTGGAAAGTAGCGAACTCCTAAAATACATGCAGTGTTGTGATACAAAGACATAATACTGCTTTTTTAACCCAGAACACAAAAGACCAGTATTTCATCATTTTTAGAATGCTCCATGTGGCCATGACAGTTGAAAGTGGTGTATATAATGTTCAATTTAAAAAAAAATTAAAAGCATAACGTAAGAATTAAAACATTAAAAACAAAGAAAAAATACTTGTGACTTTCATATATCTAAGAGCTTTCCAAACTGTGTGTTGGGACACGTTAGTGTGTCGGCTGCAGTGTCTGGATGTAGCGGCTGCTGCTGCCTCCGAGCCCTGCCAGGATTCTGCGCAGGTCCTAGTGCCTGCCTTGTGCCTTGCTGCCTCAAAACCTGCTGGGATTTTGCACAGGTCCTAGTGCTTGCCTTGTGCCCTGCTGTAAGAGTGTGTCGCGAAATGATGCATGTCTAAAAAGAGTGTCACCAACATGAAAAGTTTGGAAAGCTCTGATCTAAAACATAGGCATCTCTCAAGAGGTGGAGAAGACCTGTTGCATGCAGGTGGCAGCACAGGTAAGGCCTGATCCCTAGTGACCATCCAAATCTATACTGGGGAAAGTGATCCATTGTGTACCTTGATATCAAACTGTTTGAAACTGGGTGGTTTCAACTACAGTTGCTTCAATAACACACACAAGCACAAACCCAACCCTACATAATACAGTAGCCCTGAAGGATCAAGTCAAGGACCATCTTAATCCAGCGTTTTGTTTCTCATACTGACTAACAAGATGTTCTTGGGGTCCTCACAAGCAGCATATGGAGACAAACTGTCCTGGATTCAAGCATTCCTGTTCTATTATTACATTTTAGTACAATATCTGAATTGCAACCTAGCAAATTATTTTGGAGGCATGCTGCTTGACACATGAAACTCTTGTTACAGGAAGTTTAAAGGCGAATATTAAGTAGACAACTCAAACTGTAATATGGGGCACATTTACAACACACTCAACCCTGGAAATTAATTCAGCTTACTACAAGTTAATCAGATAAGCTTGCAGCTCAAGCCTTGCCTAGACACAGTATAAACAAATAATGGACATGATTTGCACTTTCTCACAAGGAAAAATGTTCAAACAGAAGGAGCAGAAATTTATTCTTACATTATAGCTATACAGACAATATGGATACAGAGATTTTTCTAAGCAAGCAGTATTTAGGTAAAGGTTCCCCCCACACATTTGTGCAGTCATGTCCGACTCTAGGGGCCGGTGCTCATCTCCGTTTGTTAGCCGAAGAGCCAGCGTTGTCTGAAGACGCTTCCACGGTCATGTGGCCGGCATGACGCACGCGGAACGCTGTTACCTACCCACTGAAGTGGTACCTATTAATCTACTTGCTTTTGCATGCTTTCGAACTGCTAGGTTGGCAAGAGCTGGGGCAAGTGCGGGAGCTCACTCCATCACGCGGGGCTAGGGTCTCGAACCTCCGAACTTGCGATCTTCCGATCGACAAGCCTGGCGTCTTACACGCTGAGCTACCACGCCCCTTCAAGCAGTATTTACTGGAGTTTAAAAAAATCTTACCTTCATTTTTATCAGGTTCCAGATTCTTTGGTTCAGATTCATGGTTCATATCAACCTCTCCTTTCATTAAGATGGTGACATAATGGTAACTGTCCTTTAAGCTAACAGCATTTACAACTGAAGCAAACCGCACATTTGTTAGATGCAAAGCAGCTTCTTCTAAGGTTTCCCTCTTTGCACATTCTACCAAACTTTCACTGGACAAAGAGGAAAAAAGGAAGGAAATATGAACTACTCTGAAAGCAAGAGTGCGTCCCATCTGTTTGAAACATCACAAGAACCCAGTTTATGTGACAACTAGCAGTCATCTACTCTAAACATGATGCCTGAATATTTTTGTCCAAGATAAACTTTGTTTAGCCTTATTCTCAGATGAACGGGTGTCTGTCTGTAAAGGAGCGATAGGAATTTATTTTCATTAATTCATTTTCTGTGATCCAGCATAATTAATGACATCTGTTTACTGTTGTGAAGCCCTTTTGTAACTTGAGGGCTGACTCCCTTTTTCTCCTTCCTTCGGCTCAGTGAGGCCTATGGCTTTTTAAAATTAACATAGAAAATCTTTGATGTTTCAGTAGCTTCAGATTGTTTATTTTTATACCACTTATTTACTTTTATACCACTCCTTAAGAGGTTTTCTCTGGGAAGCATATAATCAACAAATCTCCTCCCCTTTGTATTTTTGGCAAAGGTTGAAAAAGGAAAATAGGGAGAAAAATGCTAAATGCAAGAAAGACCAACAAATTTGCAAAGCCACTGGGAAGTCAAGCAAAGCTTCGACATCCCATTGTTAGGAACAAAGCATTTCCTTCCCTCCCCCTCAATTCTGTGCTGCAAGGAAGACCAGTAGCAATTTTTTTTATTTTATTTCATTATTTTTATTCCACCTTTATTATTTTTATAAATAACTCAAGGCGGTGAACTTACCTAATACTCCTTCCTCCTCCTATTTTCCCCACAACAACAACCCTGTGAGGTGAGTTGGGCTGAGAGTGACTGGCCCAAGGTCACCCAGCTGGCTTTCGGCACTAGAACTCACAGCCTCCTGGTTTCTAGCCCAGCACCTTAACCACTAGACCAGGGCTTTCCAAAGTGCCGCCGCTGGTTACACACCTGGCGGCGGCGACACGCGCACGCACGGCAATGGCGCGGGGGGGCGTGCGGCGGCACGTGCGCACGGCGGCGGTGCGGGGGGGCGCGCGCCGCCGCTTCCGGGTGGTGTGGCGACACACCACGCTGTGTGTGGCGACACACTTTTGTGTCACGACACACAGTTTGGAAAGCTCTGCACTAGACCAAACTAGCTCTCCCATTTTAGCTTAGCTATTAACTAGCACTACCAGATTTGGGCTACAAAAATATAGATGGCCACTAGATGAGAGCAAATGTTAGTTTACTGTATGTATCTCTGTTACCACAAATCTGGTAGCTTTATCATCAATAAAAGCTTTTAAAAAAAGGTGACAGCGTAGCTAAAACAGTTATTGACATCAAGAACAACTGACCTCTTGCTTGCATCTCCCTTTTTCTCCTTCCTTCCTTCCTTTCCCCGGCTCAATGAGGCCTACGCTTTTAAAAAAGAGTATCAAGCGTTCATTCAGAAGACATCCCATCTATTACAATTTTTTTAATCCGGTGTTTTTCAGACTGGGCAGCTTTAAGATGTGTGGACTTCCATTCGCACAATGCTGGTTGGAGAATTCTGGGAGTTGGAGTCCACACATCTTAACGTTGCCAAGCTTGAAAAACACAGATTTCATCTCACGGTAGAACCCGCAAAAGCCCCTCCGCCAGGTCCACGTGCGCACGGGCAGCCGACCCGTGCGACACTTTCACAAGGCACGCCTCCAGCTCACCCAAACTCTAAGTGCCCTCCGGGAAGCTGGAAGGAGCCCCTCCCGACGACACTTCTCCTCTGGCCTAATAGGACGCAGCCGGGATGCCTAAGACTCGTAATCACCACTCCGACTCCGACCCCCGGGCGCGGCGGTTTCTCCATGCCGGGTCCCGCAGGTCTGCGCTCGGCTTAACTCCGTCCCCCTCGGCCAGTCGGTCGCGCAGCCAATACGCGCCACTCCGGGGCGGAAATGGGAGAGGCTCTTGCCAGGCCCCTCAATGTACCGCTGCCGGTGGCAACTGCAAATCTGGTAGCAGAGAGGTTCAAGAGTTATTATTATCTCGATTAAAAAAAACAAGCTTTCAAAAGGAGAGAAGCCGTCTTAAAATCTCCACTGGGAATGAAGGGAAAGCCGCCTGTAAACATCGACTGATCAAACAAAGGTGGTGGGTGCAGTTCAGGGTAAACAAGCATAAAATGATACCAATAAGGGTAAAAACTCCGAACTTCACTAAAACAAAGAGGCTGGCTCTGACTGCGGGATGCACCCCTTATTACCTTAATCATGGTTTTCTCAATTCAGACATAAGAGAAAACGTTTTAATATAAATGACTAATAATATTGAATATACTCAAGATATGAAAAAGCAAAATGCGATTCCTCTACGTGATAAAGAAATGACAACAGAAGGACAGTTAGAACTGAGCCCCAGCAACATTATTATGAAGAGAAATGGGGGAAAAAAAACACCATGTGTATTATTCTGTCAATAGCAGGGGGAACTAACAAATGGTATGTCATTCTTAACTATTTCAGCTCAGACACTTTTTGAATGATTTTAAAGTCAAATCAGAAAGTTATTTTTACTGAATAGCTGATTTTTTTCCCATTAAAAAAGCTTTCTAACACAGTAGGGAGATGAAACAGCCATTACCTAATTCTAAATACATCTCTACTGCTTTAGTTACTTTTCTATCAAAGTAAGATGGAGGTGCATTTATTTACTCTGTATGGGCATGTGCGATATTCCGAAGAGGAGTGTAGAATCACAAAGAGCGATCAGCAAATGATGTAGAGCTCCAATTGACGGAAATTGTCCTACTCCCAATGCTGAGATCCAGTTTCTGATCTCATTATATGTCAATGAAATGAGGCATGAGTACTGGGACACCTTGGTCTCATGGCAGCACAAATATATATCAGTGTTCTTCTAGTCTCCAACTGGTAGATCCAATGGCAGATCCAAGCAATCTGTGCTGAAAGGAGAAGGATATTTGGGAAGATGGGAATAATCCTTTATTCTCTGTAGCTTCAGCATGGGGAGCAACCTGACAGAGATGCTCAACTGATGGAATTAAATCAGGCATTCAGGGTCTGACAGTGCACTAAGCCACAAGCTTGGACTTGCATAAACACTCAGCGGAATGAAGTGCCCTTAGCTGATCTTGAAAAACTAAACAGGGTCAGGCCTGATTAGCAGGTGGATGGAGGCCACCAGGAAATTATGGAAGGGTAAGCTAGGGTACCCCTTCATGGATCACTGCCTTGTCGTGGCGAAGGGGCTTGTGTAACTCAATGAAGTCAGGTCAAGAAGAACAGGTCATGACGGAGAGTTCTGACAAAACGTGGTCCACTGGATGAGGGAATGGCAAACCACACCAGTATCCTTGCCAAGAAAACCCATGGACAGTATCAAAAGGCTAAAAGATATGACGCCGGAAGATGAGCCCCTCAGGTTGGAAGGTGTCCAAAATGCTACTGGGGAAGAGCGGAGGGCAATTCCAAGTAGCTCCAGTAAGAGTGAAGCGGCTGGGCCAAAGCCGAAAGGACGCTCAGTTGTGGATGTGTCTGGAAGTGGAAGGAAAGTCCGATGCTGTAAAGAACAATATTGCATAGGAACCTGGAATGTAAGATCTATGAATCAAGGTAAGCTGGATGTGGTCAAACATGAGATGACAAGATTGAACATCGACATCTTGGGAATCAGCAAACTAAAATGGACAGGTATGGGCGAATTTAATTCAGGAGACCATTATGTATACTACTGTGGGCAAGAATCCCTTAGAAGAAATGGAGTAGCTCTCATAGTCAATAAAAGAGTGGGAAAGGTAGTACTGGGGTACAACCTCAAAAACGACAGAATGCTTTCAGTTCGAATCCAAGGCAAACCATTCAACATCACAGTGATCCAAGTCTATGCCCCAACCACTGATGCCGAAGAAGCTGAAGTTGACCGGTTCTATGAAGACCTACAACACCTTCTAGAACTAACACCAAAAAAAAGATGTCCTTTTCATCATAGGGGACTGGAATGCTAAAGTAGGAAGTCAAAAAATAACCGGAATAACAGGCAAGTTTGGCCTCGGAGTACAAAATGAAGCAGGGCAAAGGCTAATAGAGTTTTGTCAAGAGAACACGCTGGTCATAGCAAACACTCTTTTCCAACAACACAAGAGACGACTCTACACATGGACATCACCAGATGGTCAATACCGAAATCAGATTGATTATATACTTTGCAGCCAAAGATGGAGAAGCTCTATACAATCAGCAAAAACAAGACCTGGAGCTGACTGTGGCTCAGATCATGAGCTTCTTATCGCAAAATTTAGGCTTAAATTGAAGAACATAGAGAAAACCACTAGACCAATCAGGTATGACCTAAATCATATCCCTTATGAATATACAGTGGACGTGAGGAATAGATTTAAAGGATTAGATCTGGTAGACATAGTGCCTGAAGAACTACGGATGGAGGTTCGTAACATTGTACAGGAGGCAGCAACTAAAACCATCCCAAAGAAAAAGAAATGCAAGAAAGCAAAGTGGCTGACTGATGAGGCTTTACAAATAGCTGAGGAAAGAAAGGAAGCAAAAGGCAAGGGAGAAAGGGAAAGATATAAACAACTGAATGCAGAATTCCAGAGAATAGCAAGGAGAGATAAGAAGGCCTTCTTAAATGAACAATGTAAAGAAATCGAGGAAAACAATAGAATGGGGAAGACTAGAGATCTCTTCAAGAAAATCGGAGATATCAAGGGAACGTTTTGTGCAAAGATGGGCATGATAAAGGACAAAAAAGGCAGGGACCTAACAGAAGCAGAAGAGATTAAGAAGAGGTGGCAAGAATACACAGAAGAACTATACAAGAAAGATCTTAATATCCCTGATAAATACGATGGTGTGGTCACTGACCTTGAGCCGGACATCCTAGAGAGTGAAGTCAAGTGGGCCTTAGGAAGCATTACTAACAACAAAGCTAGCGGAGAAGACAGTATCCCAGCTGAGCTATTTAAAATCCTAAAAGATGATGCTGTTAAAGTGCTGCACTCAGTATGCCAACAAATTTGGAAAACTCAACAGTGGCCACAGGATTGGAAAAGGTCAGTTTACGTTCCAATTCCAAAGAAAGGCAATGCCAAAGAGTGTTCAAACTAACGTACAATTGCGCTCATTTCACATGCTATCAAGGTTATGCTCAAAATCCTACAAGCTAGGCTTCAGCAGTATGTGAACCGAGAACTACCAGAAGTGCAAGCTGGGTTTCGAAGAGGCAGAGGAACTAGAGATCAGATTGCCAACATTCGCTGGATCATGGAAAAAGCAAGAGAGTTCCAGAAAAACATCTACTTCTGCTTCATTGACTACGGTAAAGCCTTTGATTGTGTGGATCACAACAAACTGTGGCAAAGTCTTAAAGAGATGGGAGTACCAGACCACCTTACCTGTCTCCTGAGAAACCTGTATGCGGGTCAAGAAGCAACAGTTAGAACCGGACATGGAACAACCGACTGGTTCAAAATTGGGAAAGGAGTACGACAAGGCTGTATATTATCACCCTGCTTATTTAACTTATATGCAGAGTACATCATGAGAAATGCCAGGCTGGATGAATCACAAGCCGGAGTTAAGATTGCCGGGAGAAATATCAACAACCTCAGATATGCAGACGATACCACCGTAATGGCAGAAAGTGAAGAGGAACTAAAGAGCCTCTTGATGAGGGTGAAAGAGGAGAGTGCAAAAGCTGGCTTGAAACTCAACATTAAAAAAACCCAGATCATGGCATCTGGTCCCATCACTTCCTGGCAAATAGAAGGGGAAGAAATGGAAGCAGTGACAGATTTTATTTTCTTGGGCTCCAAGATCACCGCAGATGGTGACTGCAGCCATGAAATTAAAAGACGCTTGCTCCTTGGGAGGAAAGCTATAGCAAACCTAGACAGCATATTAAAAAGCAGAGACATCACCTTGCCGACAAAGGTCCGTATAGTTAAAGCTATGGTTTTTCCAGTAGTAATGTATGGCTGTGAGAGTTGGACCATAAGGAAGGCTGAGCGCCGAAGAATTGATGCTTTCGAACTGTGGTGCTGGAGAAGACTCTTGAGAGTCCCTTGGACTGCAAGGAGGTCAAACCAGTCAATCCTAAAGGAAATCAACCCTGACTGCTCATTGGAAGGACAGATGCTGAAGCTCAAATACTTTGGCCACCTAATGCGGAGAGAGGACTCACTGGAAAAGACCCTGATGCTGGGAAAGACTGAAGGCAAAAGGAGAAGGGGACGGCAGAGGATGAGATGGTTAGATAGCATCACCGATGTGATGAACATGAACTTGAGTAAACTCCGGGAGGCAGTGGAGGAGAGGAAGGCCTGGCGTGCTATGGTCCATGAGGTCAGAAAGAGTCGGACACGACTAAACGACTGAACAACAACAACAACAAGCTAGGGTAAGCCCCCCCCTTTTTAGGGGCGCAATGGCTCAGTGGTTAAGACGCCAGGTTTGTCGATCGGAAGGTTGGCAGTTCGAGACCCGAGCACCGCGTGACGGAGTGAGCTCCCGCACTAGCCCCAGCTCTTGCCAACCTAGCAATTTGAAAGCATGCAAATGCAAGTAGATAAATAGGTACCAGTTCGGTGGGATGGTAACAGAGTTCCACGCGCGTCATGCGGCCACATGACCGTGGAAGCGTCTTCGGACAACGCTGGCTCTTCGGCTAACAAACGGAGATGAGCACCGGCCCCTAGAGTCAGACACGACTGTGCAGGGGAAAACCTTTACCTTTAAGCTAGGCTTGCTGAGGGGAAAAAAACAGAAGGTGGCATGGCAAAACATTCCTGCTCTGTTGCCAAAAAAAGCCTTACATGTCTGTGCCTTCACCAGTTGAGCTCAACTGGATGGAGTCTTTAATTTACGGCTCAGGCTGTTATTGAGCCAAAGACGAACACATCTGTAATAGCACAAACTGCCATGGCCTACTTTAGTAGAAGTAAATGTCTGCACTATAACCCTGGAGGGGGGTATGTGCCTGTGTATGGCTGTGGGAGTAAAATGAGAGATCTCAGGCAAATGAAATTAGGAGACATTTTATTATTTGTTATATAATGCATGTGGTCGCATTTATGTGCCGTATTTCCTCTAGCTGCTCAAGACTGCGCAGAGTTGGCTGGGCCAAGAGAGAGTGGCCAGAACTAAGTGAGCTTTATAAGCAATTGGAGACCTGAGCCAGCGGGTTCTCACCGGCTGAATTCACCCAGTACTCTAAATGGGCACAGAATAGAGCAAGTGACTAGCTTTAAATACCTAGGGGTAGTCATGCACGCTACTGGATCTAGGAAACCTCACTTTGATTATGCAGCTGATATCGGACATAAATCAGCAAATGCCATTTTAAAGTTCTTCCGGAACAAAGGAGGGCACTATATACCAGCAGCTCTTAAACTTTTCCAGGCGAAGACATTAGCCCAGCTACTTTACGGGTCCTGTGTTGGTGCTTTGACTTTAAGTATTACTTCCCTGGAAAGAGTGCAATCAAAATTCCTAAGAGCAGTATTCCAAATGCCCAAGTGTGTTTCAAATGCTTACCTTCAATTAGAAGCCGGCATGGTAAAAGTTGAGGCAAGAGTGCGACTAGCTTCTCTGAACCTCTGGCTAAAACTTAAGCATTTCCCTCAAGGTTTAGCGCCACTCATTTTCCAAGATTACTTTCAATCCTCTTGGTTAAAGGATATTGAAATTAGTCTTGCAAACCTAGGATTTTCTACGGCTGCAATTCTTAGGATGGAGTACGAACAGGCAAAATTGGTCTTGAAGCAAAGGATAAAGGACATAGAACGACAAACAGACTTAGAGAAGACCCCTTATTTCCTAGCTTCAGAGTATAATAAATATATAGTCAATACCGCTAAGTATCTTACACAACTCGAAATTCCTAGCCATCGGAAAGCTTTTTCCCTAGCTCGAAGCCATGCACTCCCTTCTGCAGTCTTGGATGGCAGATACAAAAAAATCCCTTTAGCTGCAAGGTGCTGCGCTTGTAACATAGGAGAGATAGAAACCACAGACGACGTGCTCCTTCGCTGCCCTTTTTATAAAGAGCTTAGGAATAAATTAATAATACCTCTGATCAATAAATATCCTAGGCGGCAAGATATAGTTTCTATGCAAATGCTACTTATAGATGAATATCCAACTGTTACAGCACAAGTAGCCAGATTCTGTGCAGCTGCCATGAAGATACGCCAGACTATGATTTGAAAATGTAATATGGTATTCCTTGTAATAATTTTAAGTGGTATATATACTGTATTATATATATTTTATTTTTGTATCACTCATTTTAATATTTGTATTTTATATTTTTAAAATTATGTACAACAGAGAATATTAGTCATGATAATGTAAATGAATAAGACTGTTTTTAAATTTGATAAGGGGCTCCTTTACATCGTGATCTAAATGCATTTTAATATTTAATTGGGACTTGTTAAATTAGATTTAAAACTATTTCAAATCAGAGGGTTTATATTTTAAAGCCCAATGTGTTTACTTTGTAAAATTCCAACTTGTACTGGTCAGTGACCGTAATAAATTGATTTGATTTGATTCACCCAATACAGACAACAACAATCTAGCTCCGTGCTCTTAGTTAGCATCTCAGGTACACAAGAGAGAAGAAAAACCGGAGTAGTCGTGGTCAAGTTTTTGTGCCTCCGGTAAGCTTCCGCAGAAGGCTCGCTGTCTGCCGGATCCTTCGCCTCTTGCGCAGAAGCTCCGACTTCGGGCCCGCCGAGCCTCGTTTCCGCCTGCCCTGCGGCGGAGGGCTGGCTGCTCGATCGGCCGTCGACGCTGAGTTGGCTGGCTCCCTCCCTCCCGAATCCTCCCCCTTCCTCTCGGCTTGCCTTGCTTGGTTGGGCAGGCTCGGCACCTGAGGGCGAGAGGGAGGAGAAGAAGCCGCGCAGAGCCTTCAGCTACCCCGCTCGGCGACAAGGAAACAGGGCTCCGATCGGCCGCCTTCGCCGCTGCTGCCTGGCGCTTTGTTTCCCCGCTGAAGCCTTAGCCGAGAGCTTTCTGCAGCCATGGTGAAGGTCTCGTTTAACTCGGCCTTGGCGCAGAAAGACGCAGCCAGGAAGGAGGAGGAGGAGGAGGAAGGGGGACAGAAGGAAAAGAGCAGCTGCAGCAGCCAAGTGCTCATCTTGTCCCCAGACACAAAGGTGAGGAGGCAGCAGCGCCAGCGAATGCTCCCGCCGAGCGCCAGCAGAGCTAGAGGCAGAAACGAAAGCGTTTCTCCCAAGCGCGGAGCAGCAGCTTGTCCTGCAAGCTGCGGCCTAAAAGCGCAGTTAGGAAGCGCTGCGCAGAGTTTGGAAGCAGAACGCAGAGCTGAGGGTTGGTCGTCCGGGGAGCAAGATGGGATCGAAGCAAGGAGGTCCTGGGAAGCAGACTGGGGCGGCGGGGTTTTGCTTATATATAGGGCCTGGTTTAATGGTGAGGTTCGTGAGGTAGCTTGAGGCCGGCTGGCACTTTGGAGACGGGCGTATTTCTCTCATAAGTTCTCAACGTGCGGTAGTTCGAAGAGTTGCCGCGGAGCGTGACAGTAGTAAAGAGAGAGATATTACCTGAATTTTTGGCAGATCAATTTATGAATCTAAAATGGATGACGCGCGAGGAGCCTTTAAACGTCGCGGCCTCTTTTTATTTTTAGATATTTTATTTTAGCTCAGTTACGCAGGACCAGGTCGGCCTTGCATTTTTTAAGGCGTGTCGTTTTTTTTCGCAGAATCCTATCTAGATTTTGCTTGGGCACTGAAGCTAAGTAGAGTTGGGCCTGGTTAGTACTTGGATGGGTGACCACCGGGAACTCGAGGGCTGTAGGTTGAGCTGGGAATTAGGAAAAAATAATCAAATTGTTATTATTCGGCACTGGGTGTAGACACCCTTAAAAAGTCAGTCAATAGCAATTTGGTATTCTCGTTTATGAAATCTCATGAGATTCCAGCCAGTACTTTGGAAAGTATTTTTTGATTTTGGATATTTTGGATACTGTATAGTTGTACCAAGGGAAACTGAGTTCTAGTCCCACCTTAAGCAGGAAGCCAGCTGGGTGACTTTAGCCACTCACTCTCAATCAGCCCTAGAAAGAAGGCAAAGGTAAACTACTAAAGAAAATTGCATGCACTTGTCTAGGTAGTTGCCAGGCATCCAGACTGACTGGGAGGCATGGCTTATTTGTGCAGTGTGATTTTGAGTTGTGAGGATTTGGACCTAGATCTCTCTTCAGTTCACCATTAGATCCACTATGACTGATCATACAACACCTGTTAATCCGTTTTCTGGATTTATGCAGTACATTGAAACCTAAACTAACCAGATGTGCTGGGTTTATATAACATTCTGACCCATAGCTTTCCAAGCTGTGTGTCACAACACTTTAGTGTGTCACAACACACAGTTTAGGGTGTCACGATGCAACCTGGAAGCGGTGGGGACGTGCATGGCGGGGTTGCGTGCAGCGGCAACGACGGCAGCGGCACGCCATCAGCGCTTCCGCGTTTTAGCGGAAAATACGAGGCCACCGCTGCCACTGCCGCCGTACACGCCACCGCCGCTGCCACCGCCGGTGTGTTGCCAACGGCAGCAGTTTGGAAAGCACTGTTCTAACCTGTAGTGGTATGTGGGAATGACATTGGGAGACAGGAGGAAGAGCCACAGCCTAGACAACTGTCTGATAAGAGAAATCTGAGTCCGAAGAAGGGGTGGAGAAAACGTCTCAGAAAGGACCCTCCCCAGTTTTTGAGAGAGTAAAATTAAGGGACAGGAGAGATACTTTCAGACTTCTGTTAATGTAACCTTACAATAAAAATAGAGCTAGTATTCATTGTTGTGCTTCTTATCTGGACTACCTCAAAGGGCTAATATAAACAAAAGGGGGAAAAAACTTGTAATGTTAAAACTAACAAAACGTAGCATACTATATGTGTGCAGCCATTAGTTCTTTAAGTGATCTGGTTAAGTGTGGGTGTGAATGAAGTCACTACAGTATATCATGCAAACACTAGGCTGCCTTTCATCCAGATACTATAACTTACATCAACATAAAGTACACCATCTGGTCTAAAGAGAGTCACAATAGTGACCATTTGGAGTTCAAATTAGTCCAAAAACTGTAGGTCAATCTTGATGGGTAAGAGGTTAAAAATGGCATCATACATACTCCTGGAAACTAAGATTTCTTAGGATCTCCTCTGTACTTTTGAAGGAGGTTTGTTGTTCAGGGGATAACAGGCCAGATGGAGAAAAGAGGCTTCAGGCAATGGAAGGCTATCTCTTCTTTGGATTTTGCCTGTCCAACAGTACTTGAGCAATAACATCAGTCTATTGCATGGGTGTGATGGCTCAGCGGGTAAGACGCCAGGCTTGTCGATCGGAAGATCGCAAGTTCGGAGGTTCGAATCCCTAGCCCCGCGTGACGGAGTGAGCTCCCGCACTAGCCCCAGCTCTTGCCAACCTAGCAATTCGAAAGCATGCAAATGCAAGTAGATTAATAGGTACCAGTTCGGTGGGTAGGTAACAGTGTTCCGCGTGTGTCATGCCGGCCACATGACCGTGGAAGCGTCTTCGGACAACGCTGGCTCTTCGGCTAACAAACGGAGATGAGCACCGGCCCCTAGAGTCGGACACGACTGCACAAATGTCCGGGGTGGGGGGACCTTTACCTTATTGCATGGGTGTCCAACCTTTTGGCTTCCCTGGGCCACAGAATTGTCTTGGGCCACACACAAAATATATAATATAGTTAATGTATGTAAGTAATAAAACTTCATTTTTTTATTTTTTATTATAAAATTTAAAAAAGGCAACATAAAACTAGTGGGATATTTGACCTTGTTTTTTTGTAACTAGTGCATCAATGTCTGGTTCGATGAAAGTGGTTGCAATTCTCTTGAGTTCTCAAGGTGCTCGTCAGAAATTTTAATTATAATTGTACTCTTTGTGTGCTTCATCGTTGAAAATAGTTGCTCACAAATGTACGTGCTGCCAAAAAGCGATGTCATGAATAAGGCGTGATTGTGAAGCGAGGGATATTTTTCTCTGGGAAGATAGGTCTTATAAAAGTCCAGTAGAGAGACATGATCAAATTTTTCTTTGAGTTGAATGTCTGATTGCAACTCTATGCATTCCATTTGAAAATTTGGAGGTAATGTAGTTATGTTGACTGAAAATGGAGTCGAAAATATACCAAAATATTGATGATTTTTTGGGAAACCTTGAAACCTGTTCTCAAATTCCTGTATCAAACTGAAAAGCAAGGCTGCATATTTCTTGCTGTTCACAGGACTGTGTTTAGCCAACGTATTAAAATGTATAAAATTATTTGCCATAACTTGAGCTTGCCATACTTTAAGTTTCATTTCAAATGCTGTTATGGTTTGAAACATTGCAGTGATAAGTTGGTTTACACCTTGAAGACGCATGTTTAACTCATTTAAATGAGCGGTCAAATCCACCAAAAATGCTAAGTCTGTGAGCCATTTTTCATCTTCAAGCTCTGGCACAATTTTTTTTTTTGATTCCAGAAACAACTTGATTTCATTTCGCAAATCATAAAATCTTTTCAGCATTTTACCTCGACTTAGCCACCTTACTTCAGAAAAGTAAATGATGTCCCCATAATCAGCATCCATACTTTTAAGTAACTCCTGGAATTGGCAGTGATTGGCCCTTGGCCCTTATGAAATTCACTGCTTTGATGACAATTTGCATGACATCCATTTTTAAAGCTTTCACGCATAAATTTTCTTGATGTAGAATGCAGTGATACTTCATCAAACGTGAGTTGCCGGTGGCACTTGCATCGTCTTCTATCAATTTTGTAAGTCCCTCACTTTTACCAACCATCGCCGGGGCGCCATCGGTAGATATACCAGATATGTTGACAATGGTTAAAGAAAATCGCTTGAATGTCATTGTGTCTTTTAATGGCACCAAAGAAGCCATTTCTTCAGTGACATCATACTCGTTATCAATACCTCTAATAAAAATGGCAAGTTGAGCCGTATCTGTAGCATCAGTACTTTCATCCATCGCCAAAGCATAAAATTTGAAATTAGCATCTTTACTCTTCAAACCTCTTTTGATAGATTTTCCTGTTTCTTCAATTCACCTGGTTATAGTCTGGTGAGACAAACTGATTTTAGAAAAATCGCTTATTTTATCAGGACAAATTATATCTGCCATGCGTTCCATACATTGCTTAATAAACTCTCCATGGGTAAATGGTTTTGATTTTTTTGCAATCAGATTTGCTACCAAATAACTGGCTTTTATAATAGAGTCCTTTTGAGTTGTGACTTTAAAAAAAAATTGTTGAGACAGACTTCTTTCAGCTAATTTGTCTTTATGATAAATTCCTTGATGCGCTTCAAATTTGGCAGCATGTTTTTCTGTATAATGCCTTTTCAAATTGTAGTCTTTGAAAACTGACACATTTTCCCTACAAATTAAGCATAGTGCCTTAGTATTTGTCTCGACAAAAAAGTACTCATCTGTCCATTTTTCGTTGAATACTCTTCATCCGCGATTTTTCTTTTTTTCTTTTCTTTTTTGGGTTCTGTTTTCTGTTGAAATGACGTTGAAGCCATGCTGGAATAAATTTATTTAGGAATAAATGTATTTTTTTTATTAAGAAAAATAAAAGGTATACAAAACAGACACAACCAATATTAACACACAACATACAATAGGTCAATTAAACAATCATATACTTTTACAAATTTAACCTCTACGTGCACCCATCACCCGTGGGACATGTATTCTTCCTTATCTCATTACTTTTTATTGTCTTAACAATTTTTAATATTAATAATTCTTATACAGCCCTCTTCTCCAAAATGATAATATGTATTGATTTGGTTTTATTCCTTTCCCTTTAACAAATACATATTCTAAAAATTCACCCCATATTACCTCAAAATCATTTCATCAAAAATAATATTTTTTTAAGAAATAACACAACAAGCCCTAACACAATTGTTAGGCAAATAAACAAAGCAAATTTTAATAATTAAATAAGAAAGCTTACATGTCTACTTAATAATAATAACAATAAAACGCCTGTCGACACAGAACACGTGTAGGTAGGTTGAAATATTATATATAACTCCAAGTTGCCACAAGCTGACGTGTGTAGCGGGTGGCGTTAGCACTGCACTGCCCCCTCCCCTACACAGCGTTCCATTGTTTCTACCTACGCAGTCCACACTCGAGCACCGCGCGATCGAGACACGAAAAAAATTGCAAAATGTTAAAAGTTTACGATTTTTTGGGCCTGCATTACTAGCTGTTCAGGCCGCATGCGGCCCGTGGGCCGCGGGTTGGACACACCTGGTCTATTGCCTCCTCCCTGTTGGTGTTGCTGAAAGAAGACTGAGCAACAATCATCCAAGAATTCTTGTGAATGAAAAGACTAATTTGCTCTGCATGACTGAGACCAAGTGGCTCAATTTAATTCCGGCTGCCACTTAGGTATTTTGTATAATGCCAACATAGGTTTAAATGGTCAGGGGAGAATTGCAGGTGGAGGTCTATCTCTTTGACCAGCAGACCAACCCACCAGGAGCCAATTTTGAAGATTTTCTCCTTGTTAGAAAAAGAGAACAGGGATTTAGTTGGTGTACAGCCCACATCCATGCAGTTCAAACATTCCCTGTTAGGGCTGGCAGGAGTGCAGCGGAATGCTCTGAGGAGATACTGGAAGGCTTCCGTGTTGCTTCAGAAGCTGCCTTGGGCACCTGGCGCTGTGCTTGTCATGACTTACTGTGACTATCATAGAGCTGTCCCAATCCTTTGTCAGGGGCTGCTCGCTTGAGTGAAGGCTTTTCTCAGTGGAGCTCCTTGCTGTGGAGATGTAGCAAACTTCTTGTATGATTCAGGCCATTGGTTTCCACTGATGTATTTGTTTGTTCTGTTCTTACATTGTGATATGACATCCTCCTTTTAATTATATAATCTCCATATGATTGTGAAGTGTGTTTTAAAGGCACTTATTTCTAATTGTATATGTTATATTAATGGTTTACAGCAGAGCTTTCCAAACTGTGTGTCGCAACACAAAAGTGTGTCATCAGCGCTTCTGGGTTTTCCCGCGGCGACACGCCAACGGGGGCGCACAAAAACCCGAAAGCGGCAGCAGCGCTTCCGGGTTTTTGCGCGCTGCCGCAACGGGGCACTTCCGGGTTTTCCTGCGGCGACACACCAACGGCGGTTGGTGTGTCGCCGCGGGAAAACTTTGGAAAGCCCTGGTTTACAGTATCTTTTAATAAAGCATAACATAACATGTTCTGCTGACTTTTAAGGTAAGTTGAAATGTGTTGTGGCATCTTTAGAAGTCTATTAGATCTACTAATAAAGCAGTAGTGACATTAATTTTGAAAACTCTTTTTACTTACAGACAACTATCCTAGCAAGTAAGTACAAAAAGAGTCAGGTGACTTTGTTATGACAGGAGAGACAGTGGCACCGGGGACTACCATTCATTCATTCTCATAACCTTACAGTATATAGGATGGAACTGGAAGGCAAGAATTTGCATCTTAACAGCTGTGTGAGTGGCATAATGCATAGCTAATTATGGATGATCATCCATATCCTGTAAACAGAAGTTTTGCAATGGAAACAGCTCCTTAGCGAGTAATGAAAAGAAAAAAAAAACACTCTAGCCCCTTTATAAGCGGAGTGTAGCATAATCAGCGTTTAGGGCAGTGCTTTCCAAACTTCCGCCGTTGGCGACACACCAATGGCGGCGCGGGGGGCGCGTGTTCACGGCGGCGGCACGGGGGGTGGCCTCGCTAAAACGCAGAAGCGCTGATGGCGCGCTGCTGCCGCCGTGCGCACCACCCCCGCGCCGCCACTTCGCGACACACTAAACTCTGTGTTGTGACACACTAAAGTGTCGCAACACACAGTTTGGAAAGCTATGGTTTAGGGCTTGAAGACATTCCTTGAACATGCTAAAGTGCGCAGTTCCTGTATGCAGCTTCGCAAGACACATTGAACCACAAACTCTCCAATCACATTTTATCCTAGGATGTTGTGGAAATGGGGTCTCTGTGGTGAGCTTACAGTTCAGTGGCTGTGTTTGCATGATGACCACAGCTGGTCTGTAAACTACTTTTGTAACTGGCTGCCTCAGTTGTAGTGGGAGGGGCCATCTTTGATAGCATCCTAACTTTGTATTGAACAGAAGTCTGTGACTTCTGCCTTTACCAAAAAAGAAAAAAAATCAGTTGAAACAAACCCTTAGTGGTCTGTGGCTTGAATCATGTCAACTGGATTTCTGTTTTCTCAGTAGAAACGTTTCACTCCTTATCCAAGGAGCTTCTTCAGTCTGAGTAAAGTTAGTAAGGGAATCCTTAAATATGTTTCTAGGGTGGCTGTGTGACCTTGCACCTGAGGTGCACCCTAGAAACATATTTAAGGATTCCCTTACTAACTTTACTCAGACTGAAGAAGCTCCTTGGATAAGGAGTGAAACGTTTCTACTGAGAAAATAGAAATCCAGTTGACATGATTCAAGCCACAGACTGTTCCACCTGGATGACTGAGAACCTTCATCGACATAAACCCTCAGTGGCTTGATCAAGGTAAGAACCATTATGAATGTGGTACAGGAGGCTTGATGGGGGTGGGGTTGTTTTGCCTTCAAGTTAGTCTCGATTCTTGGCAACTACATAGACATTTCCTGGGGATTTTGGTTTCTTTGTTTGTTTTTACATTTTTGGAAGTGGTTTGCCCTTGCCTTCTTCCTCGCATTGAGAGAGAGTGACTGGCCCAAGGTCACCCACTTGGTTTCTGTACCTAAGGTAAGTCTAGAACATAGGTTTTCCGGCTCCTAGTCCAGCACCTTGACTGCTAGACCAAATTGGCTTTCCCAGGAGCCTTGTCCCCTTTCCTTTCTGCCCCCATTTCACCCTATGTGCAGACCCACATATATATATTAAAAAAGACTGCCTACCCGAAGAAATCCTGCTTTTGTAGGGCTTCTTTAGGTTCCCATCTCTGTATCTGAGGTCTGAAGGGAGAATTTATTTATTTATTTAATTTATTTATTTTTCGAATTTTACCACTGCCCATCTCCCCCGAGAAGAGGGACTCTGGGCGGTTTACAATAAAACTAACGTTAAAACAATAAGCATAAATAACATCTAAAATATAAATACAAATTACCAAATATAAATATAAAAGTAAAAATAAATATAAAATCCAAGCGGCCATAAACGATCTAATATAGTGAGGAGAGCTCTAAGGCACCAGCCACCCCCAAGAATAACTATTCCCCTTCCTGCCCCAAGCGAGACGGCACAGCCAAGTCTTCAGGTTCTTCCGGAAGGCCAGGAGCAATGGGGCCTGTCTCACCTCCAGGGGCAGAGTGTTCCAAAGGGTGGGAGCCACTGCAGAGAAGGCCCGCTTCCTGGACCCCGCCGAGCAAAATTCTCTTACAGACGGGGTCCGCAACATGCCCTCTCTGCATGATCGGGTAGGACGGATCGATGTCATGGGGATGAGACGGTCCTTCAGGTAACGTGGACCCATGCCATGTAGGGCTTTAAAGGTAATAACCAACAACTTGAATTGGACCCGGAAGCAAACTGGCACCCAGTGCAGCTTGCCTAGCAATGGTGTCACATGTGCCGATCTAGGAGCACCAAGAATCACCTGCATGGCTGCACTCTGGACCAGCTGAAGCTTCTGGATACTCTTCAAGGGTAGCCCCATCTAGAGCGCATTGCAGTAGTCTATATGGGAGATGACCAGGGCATGAGTGACTGTTCGGAGGGCTTCTTGATCCAGGAAAGTGCGTAACTGGTGCACAACATGGAGTTGCAAGGCCCTTCTGGCCACGACTGCCACCTGCTCTTTGAGCAGGAGTCGTGAGTCCAGAAGAACCCCCAGATTCCGCACGGGGTCTGTCTGGGGCAGTGCAACCCCATCCAGAACTAAGGATGACAACTTCCTGGATGCAGAGGAGCCATTAACTCACAGCCACTCCATCTTACCAGGGTTCAGCTGAAGCCTGTTGTTCCCCATCCAGACCCCCACAGCCCCCAGGCACCGAGAGAGGGCAGTCACTGCATCACTTACCTCACCCGGGACGGAGATGTATAATTGGGTATCATCGGCATATTGATACCTCATCCTGTGGTGACGGATGATCTCACCCAGTGGTTTCATGTAGATGTTGAATAGGAGAGGAGAGAGAACTGAACCCTGTGGCACCCCACAAAGGAGGGGTCGAGGGTCGGATCTTTCACTGTGCCCCCCCCAGCCTCTCTCACTGGTCAACGGGGGCACCTCATCCGTTCCTACCCACCTCCTGTCTCTCACTTGGGGTGAGTACTCTTACATACAATCATGCGATCCTGGACTTCCCCCGCATCTCTCGCACCCGGTAGGGAGTACCTGACTCACACTGGAGGGACCCTGGTAGCTCTCTGCCATCTCTGGGCAGGCTGGGAGGGGATGACCAGCACCCAGCTCCAGACTCGCCACTCCTCACCGCCGGGGCCTACCACGCCGAGGCCCATTGTGCCAACTGGGTCCCCTGTGCTGCTGGAATCCACCGACCGTGCCCCCCCGTGGTCCCCCCTCCTTATCCATGGCCCCCCCACTGCCAAGGTCTTCATCCAGGGGGCTCTGGCAGAGGGGCCTAGAGTCACCAAAGCTCATTGTCCCCTGTCGCCAAGCTCCGCCGCTCTGATTAACCATCTTGATTCATTTAGGTAAGTAATCTACAATTAACCCAGGTATTATAGTGTTATTTGACCCAGAAATGACTGAATTTCTGTGTCTGCATGATGTGCTGAACCTTCAAATGACTCCTTTAAGCATGTTTTGTAAGCTTAGCCAATATATTATGGAAACCCAGAAATCTGGGTTAATTTCATAAATTATTATTTGCCATGGAGAAGTGTGTTATGCAAACACAGCTTGTAGTTAAATGTTTTGTAAATCAGACTGCTTTACAAAACAGCACAACTACTTTCATTACCTTTCATTGGCATAGATAAGTAGATAGCTTATATATGTTTGGGCTTTAAGTTACATTACTGTTGTGATAAAAAAATAAGGGATTGTGGGAGCTGTAGTTCAAAACATTTGGAGCAGTGTTGCATGCTATTGTACAATAGTGCACATGCAGAAAAAATAAAGTTAGTCTTCTGAGACTTCTATGCTGTCACCCCAAGCAAGGGTAGACCTAGTTAGTACTGGATAACCCCAGGAAAGGATAGACCCCAGGAAATTCCAGGGCTTTTGGTTAGACTAGGAACTTAAAATCCTGGAGGAAAGCAATGGCATACCAAGAAATCTGCATGGATGCGTCTATGATATCAGCAGGAGCTGACCTTGACTTGAAGATTTTATCTAACATCTGATACATTTAAAAATGCTTTCATTCTGTCTGAGATTTATTGATCCTATACAGTATAATCCATTGTCTAGAGTGCTCCTCCCAGTTTCCTGCCCACATAATTTGAATGTCTCAGCCGCTGCAGGTACCTGCATGTTGAGTGTGAATGTCTGTACCAGGGAAGCCTTCACATAGACATCTGGGTGCATGTGAGTCTCCATGTGAGTTGGGGTCTGGCATTATCAAGTCCTCAATCATGTGTAGCTTGCTGCAGACCTTCATTCTGAATGTGTGAATTTTTTTGGCAGCTAATGTCATTTGAGTGACGGGGATGAATGTGTATGTGATCCTGCATAAGGAAAACCTGAACAGAATTACGATGGGCAAATTCTTTGACAAGGTTTACTCCAGTTTCAGCCGGCTCCGTTGTAAACATACAGTGAGGCCCTAATGACCAGTCATGAGACGACATCACTGTAGGGCCTTCATTTAGGGTAATTGAGCCATTGTCTAAAGAAAGGTTAGATGAGGGTCTTGTTGGGAGGAAGAAATCTGTGGGCTTGGCTTCCTCCCCCTTTATAATCTTCTGCTACTCCAGTCTCTGGCTCTAATCCTCTGGCTTGGATTTAATGTGGATATGTGGAAATAACATAGCACAAGAGAGTCACAATATAGAAGGCACTATAAAGAATCAGAAGCGATTAAAGTGGACACCCCCCTTGGCCAAAGCTGTAAGATCAGCACTATACAGTCCAACAATGCTACAGCAGAGGGTTACACTTATTCCAAAAGTGGAAAATGCAAATATATGAGGATGTGGTTGGCAATCTTAAACCTTTGCTGTGTAAACCATAGCAAGGGAAAAGGATTGAAACCAGAATTTCATGGTTTAACCACAAATGTAGATTTGAAAGAAAGGAACTGACTAGAGTAGTCAGACAAATCAAGAAGGAGAAATCATTTGACAGGGTAGAGGCAGTGAGGGATAAACGCCAAAAATATCAAGCACTGATGAGGAGGAGTAAACAAGATTACTATAAAAACCAGTGGCAAGAATTAAGACTGGCATATTTACAAAATAATGATGTCTCTTTAGGCCAGAGAGAAATAAAAGTAGTAATAGAAGCACAGATTTCACCTGAAGTTTGGATAGCTTACTTTAAAAATAAATTTGAGGATGTTTGATTATCAAACCAACAGTTAATGGGTATAGATACATTAAAAACGTCATTAACATGGCCCCCAATAACTGCTGCAGAAGTTAAAGGAATAATTTCACAACAGATAGCTGGCAAAGCCCCAGGAGAGGACATGTTACCACCAGAAATTTTTAAGGCATTCCCTGATTGGTGGGCTCCTATACTTGCCACCTTGTTTACTTATATCAATGCCACTGGGCGAATACCTGTAGGTTGGAAAAGCAGTATAGTATTTTATTCCACAAACCCCGCTAACTTATTCCCTATAAGTCTCATTGAAATAGGGTGTATGTTATATACAAAGTATCTTTTAAACAGATTGATTGATTGGGCAGATACTAGGCAGATTATAGCAGAAGAACAGGCAGGCTTCAGAAAGGGACATAGCAGTATTGACCACTGTTTTACTTTACAACATCTGATACACAAATCAATGAATGGCTCCTCAAAATGCCCATACGCAGCATTTATTGACTTATCATCTGCCTTTGATACAATAAACAGGAAAATTATGGGAGAAATTTTTATCCACTGATATAGATAGAAACTTATTTCACTTAATATATAAATTATATGAAGATACTTAACAAAGCAGATTAAAACCACAAAAGGTGTCCGCCAGGGCTGTATACTGGCTCCCTTCCTCTTTAATTTTTATATAAATAACATTGTAGAAGAGCTCAATAATCCTTCCTTTTATGCCCCATCAATTGGAAGTAGAAAGATCCCTATATTATTGTATGCAGATGACATGGTACTCATGTCAACAACTTTAATTGGAAAGAAGAATCCTGACAGAATTTGGCAAATACTCTAGGAAAGAATGTTTACAGATAAATTATTCCAAAACCAAGGTAGTAGTATTTGCTAAAAGACCAAAGAGACATAGATGGACACTAGATGGCAAGGAGATAGAACAAGTGAGGACATTTAAATATTTGGGTATTCAGTTTACTGAAACACTATCATGGAAAACACATATAGCATCAACAAGGATAATGGCCATGAGATCAATGAGAGCCATTTGCTGCTGCTCCTACTCAAAAGGATGACAGTCAGTACAGCCTGTGCTTAAGATCTTCCAGGGAAAACAATCTCACAGTTGATATATGGGGCCCCAATTTGGGGTTTTAGTAAACTAGAAGAATTAGAAGTGATCCAGAATAAATT
The DNA here is from genome assembly GCA_023362775.1 of Charina bottae. Classification (NCBI taxonomy): domain Eukaryota; kingdom Metazoa; phylum Chordata; class Lepidosauria; order Squamata; family Charinaidae; genus Charina; species Charina bottae. The sequence goes on along the minus strand of JALMGJ010000052.1, from coordinate 3,197,069 downwards.
CTTAAGATCAATCTTAGCCTTACCCTCATGTCTTCCAGCAGCAATGTTAAGATTAGAAGTGGGCTTTCCATCAATCAATATAAGGGTAATGGTAAAGGTTCCCCCCGCACATTTGTGCAGTCGTGTCCGACTCTAGGGCCGGTGCTCATCTCCATTTGTTAGAAGAGCCAGCGTTGTTTGAAGACGCTTCCACGGTCATGTGGCCGCATGACGCGCGCGGAACACTTACCTACCCACCAAAGTGGTACCTATTAATCTACTTGCATTTGCATGCTTTCTAATTACTAGGTTGGCAAGAGCTGGAGCTAGTGCAGGAGCTCACTCCGCACGCAGTGCTAGGGATTCGAACCTCCGAACTTGTGATCTTCCGATCGACAAGCCTGGTGTCTTACCCACTGAGCCACCACGCCCCTTAATATAATATATTAATATTAATATTAATATAATATAATATAAGGGTAATGTAATGTAATGTAATGTAATGTAATGTAATGTAATGTAATAAGGGTAAAGAAAGCAATAATCTTATAGGAAACTAGTCCTCATGCCCAATACTTACTTGGGAAAACAATGCCTCCATGAACAATTAAACAGTAATAGATGGATGAATTTGTGTCTCAAACTATTTTCACAATTATCGCTAGATCAGGAACTGTTGACTGGCATAAATTACCATACACTATTGAGGGACTATTTATTTTTTAAAGATTTTAGACACGATAGATATGCAAGCTTAAGTTGGCCAAATGGTATCAATCATTTAAAGATGGATAAGGAATGTCATATCTATCTATCATCTATCTATCTATCTATCTATCTATCTATCTATCTATCTATCTATCTTATATGACCGCCCATCTCCCCCAACGGGGAACTCATATTATTTACAGTCTCTTACATCCCATTCCCTGAGACAAGCTTTTACAGAACTTCGTTTTCAAACAATGCCAACAGCCTATTTGGATGGAAGATATAAAGGATTACCAACTACATACCGCTTATGCATTTGTAATAACTCACAGGTGGAAGACTTGAACCATTACTTACTATTTTGCAAATTATATCAGGAACCTAGAGCTAGATTCATCATGCCTTTGTTAATCCAACTGAATCATGCTTGTTTAGAAGAAAAAATCATCTTTCTGTTGACTGATGTTGATGAACATGTAACTAAACAAGTTGCGTTGTTTGCAATGGCTGTAAGGAAGATACGAAAGCAGATGTTGACAAATAGTGCTATTAATACTAGAGGGGATGTATTTAACTGATATGGATTGTTGTAATTTTTATATGAATTTTGCTAAAACTTATGGTTGCAAATAAAATGTAAATGTATATATGAATTATGATGGAACACATAATTTACTCAGGATTGCTAGTTCACCAAGGTGGTATTACAAATTCTTGGAGAGGGAAAGGGGGAGAGAGGGGGAGAGAGAGATAATTAATAAAGATATTTTACATTTTATGAAGTATTTCCAAGACTTATTAATTGATTCTAAAAATGACTGGAATTATCTAGCTTCTTCATAAAACTAACGAGTGAATGGGAAGACTGGTGTTCAGATACTGTGGTCCCCAAATACCAAGGGCTTTAATGACACCTTAAATTGAAATTGGAAATAAACACAAACTTGGTGTAACGTGATCATACTGAGAATTTCTAGTAAGTTCTCTTGTTTACCTTTTTTTCTGCAAATGCTACTTATAGATGAATATCCAACTGTTATGGTGCAAGTAGCCAGATTCTGTGCAGCTGCCATGAAGATATGCCAGACTATGATTTGAAAATGTAGTATGGTATTCCTTGTAATAATTTTAAGTGGTATATATATTATTTATTATATATTATATTTTATTTTTGTATCATTTTAATATTTGTATTTTATATTTTTATAATTATGTACAACTGAGAGAATATTAGTCATGATAATGTAAATGAATAAGACTGTTTTTAAATTTGATAAGGGGCTCATTTACATTGTGATTAAATGCATTTTAATATTTAATTGGGACTTGTTAAATTAGATTTAAAACTATTTCAAATCAGAGGGTTTATATTTTAAAGCCCAATGTGTTTACCATGTAGAATTCTAACTTGTACTGGTCAGTGACCGTAATAAATTGAACTTGAACTACCTTTTTTTCTGTTGACTGAAGTTTCCAGATTGTCTTCCAGAGCAGCCTTGTATATAATGCATTATATTAATCTAGGTAAGCAATTACCAAGACATGGATTACTCAAGTGACATTAAATTACAGTAAGAAGTTGCTACTCAAAGAAGACAATTGTTTTCATTTATGGACTTCTGTTCCACATTTATTCTTATGATAGTTTGATTTCATAGTGCCTAAAAACTTTGTGGTTAGTTTCTCTTTTATAATGAAAAACCGTGAAAAAATAATTACCGTATTTTCCAGCGTATAAGACGACTGGGCGTATAAGACGACCCCCAACTTTTCCATTTAAAATATAGAGTTTGGGATATACGCCGGAAAATACGGTACTCGCCGTTTGGCTCCACGACGGGCTCCAAAGTCGCCCACAACGCGTTTCCTACCAGGCTTCCCGAAACGCGGCCAATTCTGGGCCCCCGCTCCATTTAAAGCGCGGCTGGGAGGGGAAGGGAAGGCGTGGCGAGGCGAAGCGAGGCGCCCGTTGAGCGTTGTGGGCGACTTTGGAGCCCGTCGTGGAGCCACTGCGTTTTGCCCCCTCCCTTCCCAAGGCTGCTCCGAGGGAACGGAGCTCGCTCCCCCCTCCCCGCGTTTCTCCCGCGCTCGTCCTCCTGCTCTTCCCTGGGGGCTGCGTTCCGGCGAGCGGCTGCACTTGGCCAGGAGAGGTCTTAAACGGCGAGTACCGTATTTTCCGGCGTATAAGACGACCCCCGACTTTTGAGAAGATTTTCCTGGGTTAAAAAGTCGTCTTATACGCCGGAAAATACGGTACATTTGTTGTCTTATAAAACTTGGGAGAAATAAGTGAAACCCTTTTTTGCTGATGGAATAGCTTCTGCATGAGAATGCAATTCCACCTGCCTCTTCAGAAGGGAGTTTGGGGATTCTGTGGAAGATTTGGTGGGTATGCAAGGTGGAAAATAGGATAAGAAAGGAAGCCTGCTCACAAAACATCAATGCAAGTGGTCACTACATCATACCTACAAGATGTAGCTGGATATACCTCACTATTGATTACTGTTTTCTTTTGTGACTTCCTAGGATCCAGCAGAAGTGGTGCCTCTTGAACAAAGAAGAGCTTGGTGTTGGTGTATGTGTTTTGGATTAGCTTTTATGCTTGCTGTTGTAATCCTTGGCGGTGCCTATCTCTATAAGTATTTTCAGTTCCAGGTAGGATGAAAGTATATGAACAAGCTTTAAATGTCTTTGTTGGTAGCTTACTAGGAATTGTCTATCTTGGCTTGTCAGCTTAAGTCTTAATGTAAAGTTCATTTTTAATTTTTTTTTAAACTTGTGACAAAATTAACTCCAACACAACATATACTCTAAATACATTTAGATTTAAGGTTAATATTAGGAAAGATTTGCCAGTGCTCCTGCTGTGAAATTTAAGTCTCTTGGGATATCTCTAGATCACCTCCTTAGTTTTTCAACTTGTAGAAGAAGTTTCTTACTGATTTGTTAGAAAAGTTGCATATGGTAAATATATGATATGTACAACAGTACATATATTGTCTCCAAAAGAATCATTCTCAATATATTTTTAACTTGAATAAAATAGTATGACAATAATGGAAAAACTTTACAGTTTCTGGGTGAAATGTAAGCCGTTGAATGTGTTTCATATGAGACCAAGAGAGAGAGAAAATCAAGGTGTTTTTATTTATTTGTGATGTTTATCTCATCTCCCCTTCAGACACTCAGAGCAGCATATTTCTCAGTTCCCAACACTTTTACTTGTAAAGCTTACATACAAAACATAAGAAGAGGGAGACAAGCAGTGGCCAGGACCTCTGTCCTTCTCCCAAGGGGCAGCAAGCGTTACGTTAGCAGAAAGAAGAAGATCTGCTGCTCTTCTTTGTTCTGTGTGATATGCCAGGAGCTGTTCAGGGGGAAGGAGGACAGACATGAACTGCACACAGAGCATCAGCCAGGCTCAGAAGGACAACTAGCCAACCAACCAACCATCAGCTCTTCTTTCTCGTTTAGAAAGAAGGTTACTTTTCTGGATGCACCAGTTTGTTAGGGCTCTTTAATAGCATTTTTTTCTGTCATTACTCTGCTGTGAGGGGGCGTGATGGCTCAGCGGTTAAGACGCCACGCTTGTCGATCGGGAGGTCGCAAGTTCGGAGGTTCGAGACCCTAGCCCCGCGTGACGGAGTGAGCTCCCGCACTCGCCCCAGGTCTTGCCAACCTAGCAATTTGAAAGCATGCAAATGCAAGTAGATACAGCTGCAATCGAAATTATTCAACCCCCATTGCAAATCAGGTTTATTGTCAAAATTTACAGACTTTCAGCTGTTTGCAATGAACAAATCAAACAAAAGCAGTTGAAATAGCTCAACACAACAAATGCTTCAAGTGGTTTCCCCAAATTCAACTAAAATGCAACTTATAATGACTTCTCCAGTCTCAAAATTATTCAACCCCTTCATGGCAAGCATCTTCAGTACTCAGTAGAGCACCCTTTTGCTGTTGTGACCTGCTGCAAACGAGATGCATAGCCAGACACCAGTTTCTGGCAGCGTTCCTGAGGAATCCTAGCCCATTCCTCATGAGCAATGGCCTCCAGTTCAGTAATATTCTTGGGTTTGCGTGCTGCAACCATCTTCTTCAAATCCCACCAGAGATTTTCTATGCGGTTCAAGTCAGGTGACTCTGATGGCCACTGTAGAATCTTCCAGGACTACTTCTGCATCCAAGCCTTAGTGGAATTTGAGGTATGCTTGGGATCATTGTCCTGTGGAAGATCCAATGACGCCCAAGCTTCAGCTTCCTTACAGACGGCATGACGTTTTCTCCTAGGATTTCCTGATACTTCAATGAATCCATCTTGCCTTCCACACGCTGCAGGTTTCCAGTGCCAGAGGATGCAAAGCAGCCCCAGAGTATCACCGAGCCACCACCATGCTTAACTGTAGGCCGAGTGTTCTTTTCAGCGTATGCTTCATTCTTCCTCCTCCAGACATACCACTGATCCATCAGGCCAAAAAGTTCCAGTTTTGTTTCATCGCTCCACAGAACAGAATCCCAAAATTTCTGTGGCTTTTTTATTTGATTTTGAGCATATTGGAGCCGACTTTTCTTGTGCTTTTGGGTCAGTAGTGGTGTACGTCTTGGAGTTCTGGCAGGGAAACCTTCTGTGTTTCGTACGCGCCTTACTGTGCTCACTGAAACCTCAGTGCCTGTTGCCACCAAGTCTTGCTGCAGGTCTTTTGCAGTCACTCGAGGGTTTCTCTCAACCTGCCTTCTCAGAAATCTGGTTGCAGCCATTGACAGCTTCCTTTTTCTGCCCCATCCAGGTAGTGTAACCACTGTTCCTTTAACTTTGAACTTGCGAACTATGCTTGTGTCAGCTTAGGGGATATGGAACTATGCTTCCAACGGTGTCTCTAGGAACATTCAGTGCCTTCGCTATCTTTTTGTATGCTGTTCCTTGTTTGTGAAGGGCGATGATCTCTTCTCTTACCTTTTTGGACCATTATTTTGACTTAGCCATATTTCTAACATGCAGTCAAACGTGACACTCAACAAACCCCTAGCCAGTTCAGGTATTTTGTGTTCCAGCTCAAGCACACCTGGTGCACCTAATGATAAGTTAGTTGATAAGTTACATCATGTGTGCTTGAGACAACACCTGTTTTGCATACTGTATGTGTTGTGACGGATTCTATTCAGGGGGTTGAATAATTTGGAGACTGGAGAAGTCATTATAGGTTGCATTTTCAGTTCAATTTGGGGAAACCACTTGAAGCATTTGTTGTGTTGAGCTATTTCAATTGCTTTTGTTTGATTTGTTCATTGCAAACAGCTGAAAGTTTGTAAATTTTGACAATAAACCTGATTTGCAATGGGGATTGAATAATTTTGATTGGAACTGTAAATAGGTACCACTTCAGTGGGAAGGTAACAGCGTTCCGTGCATGTCATGCTGGCCAGATGACCACAGAAGCATCTTCGGACAATGCTGGCTCTTCGGCTAACAAACGGAGATGAGCACCGGCCCCTTAAGTCAGACACAACTGTGTGGGGGAACCTTTACCTTTACCTTTTACTCTGCCGTGAATTGCCTAGAACCAAGATTCAAAAGCAGCAGATTTAGCAACTGCTGCTATGTTTGTCTGGATTGCTAAAGAAGCCACAGCTCTGGTCACATCTAGGAGTAAGTCCCATTGAATCCTGTGCAAATTATTTCTGAGCAGATTTTCATAGTATTGCATGGTTAGAGTCCAAGTGACCTCACGTTTGATGTGATATGTAAACCCAGTCATTGTATTTGCAAAACATAGTTTAAGGCTCCTTTTGTTTTGTAAACACAGCCTATTGTGATTTATTTAATCAGCTATGTTTAAAAATACTTAAAAAATACTTGTCAGCTTAGGGGATATGGCAGACATGTCCAATAGTGAGATGATATAATCAGGAAAGGGAACAATTTTAGGCAGAAGGGGTGCTTTGCAGGGGCTCAGTACACTCATGTCTACCCACATTTTACTATTTGGGGAGTCAACATTTGCTGCTAAAAATTGGCCATTTGATCACTGAATTACAGCTGCTGGATCTCAAGGTACTCTGAGGGGTGCAAATTGGGTTCTGGGGAGGTGGCGCTACATATTGTTTATAGGCTGCAGGGTTATCCACCCCAGCTAAGTAAGATGTTTGAATCCACTAGATATGGGAACCAGACCTATGTTGGAAAGTTAATTGAAGATTACAGGATATAAAATTTCCTTGAGTATTTGATCTGAATATCCTAGTGGCATCTTCATCTGACATCCTTATGGAATTAATCCAGTTTTCTAGGTTCATACAGTATAATATAAAATATATTTTATATAAAAAATAAATTTATATAATATATATTTTATATATAAAATAATAGTATAGTATGAAGTATAAGAGTGGGGATGTGGTGGCTCAGTGGGTAAGATGCCAGGCTTGTCGATTGGAAGATCGCAAGTTCGGAGGTTCGAATCCCTAGCCCCGTGTGACGGAGTGAGCTCCCGCACTAGCCCCAGCTCTTGCCAACCTAGCAATTCGAAAGCATGCAAATACAAGTAGATAAATAGGTAGCACTTTGGTGGGTAGGTAACAGCGTTGCGCGTGTGTCATGCTGGCCACATGACCGTGGAAGTGTCTTCAGACAACGCTGGCTCTTCGGCTAACAAACAGAGATGAGCACCGGCCCCTAGAGTCGGACACCTTTACCTTTTTACAGTATAATAGTCAAACTAATCCCATGGGCTGGGTTTGCGCAACACATTAGGCTAAAACAGAATTTGTGGCTCTGTATTTCATGCAAACGTAACCACTGGAGCTAAAAATAAGATGTGACTCAACTTTGGATTCTTTTTGATCATAGTTTGGTTCTGCATTAGCGAAAGAGAGGTAGTATTCATCATAAAGTTAGAGTGCATTTGTATGACTTGCTAAGAAATGTCGGTTGGTTAAATTAACCTGCCCACTGCCATCTTAATCATTGCTAGTGGTTGACCTGAACTTCAGCTTATCATCTAAAGTCAAGGCAACCATCATTTCCAACTGCTGCTAACTAGAATTTGAAATAAACATCTGGTCACTCTCTGGTCAATTTTATACTGGGGGCTACAAAATAGTCTGACCCAGGTGCCTGGGTGATTTCTGAAAGGGCTTAGTTAATTTTCTGCCTTGTTTCTCAGCAGTACTCTTGAGGTCCTGGCCAAAAGATAGACCATGCTGATGTTCTGGATGGTTGATACTCTCACTCCTAACCACCTTTCTCCGTACAGCCCTTAAAAATTCCCCCAAACGGAAAAAATGGAGAGGAACTGACCTGAAAACTGCAATTTTGAGATAGCTTAATAGTGGGAAACAGCTTGCCTTTAACAGGCCTCCTTTCCCATCCTTAAATTTTTGGGGAAAAAATGTACATTACCGAAGTTTGGCCTTTTTTGTTAGCAAATTTTGCTGTTGCAATCTTGATGTCCTAGGTAGAACATTGGAGTATCATTTGTGGCCCCTCTTGTGCTAAGCCACAATATAGGTTCTTATTTTTAATTTTTGTTCTCTGTGTTGTCTGAACCAAAGCCAAAATGGTTATGGCTTATCTGAGTTATGCTAATCTAGTCAATTGTGGTTGATTTAATGTGTGGTTGATTTAATAGTTAAGCAAACTATGTGGGACACGGTAGCTCAGCAGGTTAAACTGCCGAGCTGTAGGCTGCAGATCAGAAGGTCTGCAGTTCGAACCCCGTGCAACGAGGTGAGCTCTCGTTGTTACTCCCAGCTCCTGTCAACCCAAAAGTTCGAAAGCTTCGAAGGCTCAAGGCATCCTGGGAATTGTAGTCCAGAGCCTGGAAGAGTCGGTTCCTTACCCCCTCCCCTCACACGCGGTGAAAATGGTGATTTGTGAATTGTATAATTAAATGTATATATATGCTTGTAAACCGCCTAGAGTCCTCCATTAGGGAGGGGATAGGCGGGGTATAAATACCACAATAAATAAATAAATAAATACAGTTTATCACTTTGTATCAGGGCTTTCCAAACTGTGTGTTGCGACACAATACTGTGTCGCCTGGGGGCCCCAAGTGTGTTGCGTGACAACCTGGAAGCGCTGATGAAAATGCCCTCGGTTCCGGCAGGGAGGCGAAAATCGCGTGCCGCTTCCCTGCTGCACAGATGATTGGCGCGGAGTGTGTGTGGAAATTCTCCGTGCCAATCAGCTGTGTGGCGGGAAGCTGCCCGGCGGCGTGCGCGTGGCAAGGCTTTTCGCCTCCCTGCCAGAACTGAGGGCATTTTCGGGGTCCCCGGAGCCTGCCCTTTCAAAGGGGCGGCAGTGGCGGGCCATCAGTGCTTCCGGGATCCAGGACGCCACTGCCGCTGCGGCAACCTGGAAGCGCCACCACTGGCGCTTCCAGGTTTTTGCACGCTGCGGTGGCATTGGTGCTTCCGGGTTTTTGTGCGCCCGTCTTTGGTGTGTCGCCAATGGCAAAAGTTTGGAAAGCCCTGCTTTGTATGAACCTAGCCTGAGTTTAATTGTAGTAATCATTACTTAAAATGGTTGGAAAGTACAGAAAGTTGTAAGTTCAAACTACAAAATCTCTCTTCAGGTGATAGATAGTAATCTTCCTCTGATGGTAAATTCTGTCCTGAATAAACTACAATATTGCCCAATAGGCTTAAAAACAGAGTGGCTAGTTTTCTGGATTTGTGATTTGGCAATGAAGAGGGTGGGGGGTGGATATATGTTACCATGAAGTTCATGAACTCTGAAGGTTTGTTTTGCATTGGCTTATGTGTGTTACCTTTGTCTTTTAGGAAAATGTTTACTTCTGTGGAATTAAGTATATTGAGGACGGCTTAACCCTAACTGAGCCAGATGCAATTGCTTCAGCTCCTAGTTATCAGATAATTGAAGAGAGTATCCAGATCCTCCAGGAGGAGGATGTTGAGTTCATTAGTGTGCCAGTTCCAGAGTTTGCTGACAGTGATCCAGCTGATATTGTCCATGATTTTCAGAGGGTAAGGAATGATGCTCTGGATAGCACTGTAATGGGGGCAAAAGCAGCTTGTGCTACTGATTATTTCAGGTGTCTTGGTTATTTCTTATCTATTTATTGATAGCTACACAAAGCAAGCCAAGGTAGGTCCCAGAGGGGATGAAATAAGAGGACAGCATAGATTGGTTAAAGCCTGCAAAGTTCTGTATTCCCCAACTATTGTCACAGATGAGGAAATAATTTAAATAATTATGTAAGTACAAGTGGGTCTGCACAGCAAAAGACTGATTGTACCCAAGCTTCTAAGAGCAGAGTGCCCTTTCTGGGTTACTATTTGCCTGAAACGTTTCATACTACTTAGCGTTTACAAAGGACACTCTTCCCCATCTTTTACTTGTGATATACTGTACTAAAACTTTAATATACCCAATATGGTATTATTTTGATACGTACTTATTGTTCTAAATGTATATGGAACACAGCAGGTAGAAAACTAGTCTGGAATTCTTTCCCTAAGCTAATTGTTTCTTTTCTTGTTATCAGAAAAGAATGCTTTAATATCTAGAGACTGAAATGGAATAAATGATGCCTAAAATATTTAAATTTGGTCTTTGAAAGAGCAGTGTAGTATATTAAGTCATATACGATGTTATATATTCTAACACGATTAAGGGATTCATGACATTTCTTTATCAGAAACTTACAGCTTATCTTGACCTCAGCCTGAATAAGTGCTACGTCATTCCTCTGAATACATCCGTTGTTATGCCACCTAAAAACTTCTTGGAACTGCTGATCAACATCAAAGTAAGATTAAAGTAGAGGAGTTTATTTGAATGTATTCCGTAATCCTTAACTTTATTAAACTAATTTAGATCTCAGTTGGTTAGAATGACCTGTGAAACTAATTTTATCCTGTTGTGGTCTGCACTATATTAGTTGATTCCTTTGTATAGTTTCTGATATGGTGTTTGTTTGTTTCATTGTCAGAGCAAGTAAAATGCAAAAAATCCCATCAGATTATTTAGTTAAACCTCTTAAAATGCTGTTGAGAATAACCTTCATCTCTTACTTACATTAACATTTGTATTACCCTATACTAAACCCATTTAGTAGTAATCCCTCACAACAAAATCAGATCTTATGTGCCAGTTGTTTTTCTATTTATGGTCTAAGACCAACAAACATGAAAACATGTACAGTGTGTGTGTGTTGTGTTGTGTTGTGTTGTGTTGTGTATGTATGTATGTATGTATGTATGTATGTATGTATGTATATATATATATATATATATATATATTAATTACATAAAAGCAAAAGACAACCAAAGCTATGAAGAAGGCACCACTGGTTCCCATGGGCTAAAACTACAGGGCTAAAACTATTTTGCCAGTGCCCTTAATACATTGAGAAAGTAGTCGCTTAAAGGGAAAGCAGTAATCTCCTTGTGATGAGAGAAATCAAACTTTGTAATAACTGGAGTTATATGTTTTAATTGCCGTTATGTATAGAGTGTATAAAGAACATGGGATATGGATTCAATCCCCATATTTAAACATATACAAATACAATTTTCATTTGAGCAGTTGAAATATCTTTCAGTTGTCGCCCTGTTGGGCAGTGCATCAATTTGGGCCAGAGAAAAAAACCTCTTATGTGAAACACAAGAAAAAATAACCAGGGAGACTCCAGGAAGATGGGAGATTCTATTATTCTATTATTCAATTCTTCTATTATAGAGATGGGAGATTTTGCCCTAGACTGACATGATTAAGTCCCAGACCCTCTGGTTGAGTTCTGCTAAGGTTTTATTGAGGCCTAAAGTAAGTACTATAGAGCTGGTATTGGCTGACCACAATTTGCTTTTGCAAGGTGGATACAAATCTATCTTTCAGGGTTAAGATGAACCAAGAAGGTTCCCCAAAGGATTTGTCTTGCTTAAGATGCTTAAGACCTTAAGCAGCAAAGTCTTGCATGGGCCCTGAGATGCAGCCCAGTTCGAATTGCATTACAGCATTAGAGGTCAAGCGAGGGATGTGTGCTATTGTTTTTAGAAACAGCTTGCAAAGAGTAGAAGTTAGATATCTTCTTAGAGATACACACCTGGGTACCATATAGCAGCATACCCAAAACTTTGGCCTTGAATAGCTTAATGGTATGCTATTTAGATTTTAAAAATCCTGGAAGCTTTTTTTTAAGAGAGAAACTTCTCTGGCAAAGGAGATTTTACCGAGTTGTCTAAGAGACTATTGGTTCTCAGTCCATGATTTAAACTATGATCTCTTCAAAAACAGTATGCTGCTACTTTCAAAGTTTGATTCTAATGATGTACATTCTACAGAAGCAAAACTATAGATACAAATTAATAAATATAAATTCATATAAATTGAATTAATAATAAGTAAAATGAAAGTTAATGCAACAAATTTAATATTTTTTATTTTAAACACTTCCATGTTTATATTGATTTATGTAGGCTGGAACATACTTGCCACAGTCATACTTGATTCATGAGCAGATGATAGTCACTGACCGCATTGAAAATGTGGATCAGCTGGGTTTTTTCATTTATCGCCTTTGTCGTGGTAAAGAGACTTATAAATTGCAGCGCAAGGAAGCACTGAAAGGTACGGCATAAATATAGATGGGATCATAAAGATAGCCATAATAAATAATATTTAATTTCCACATGAAATTATGGAAAAGTAATATTTCAGCCTGTATGCTTATATTTTGATGGACTGTGATAACATCCAGTACAAGTAGTCCTCGCTTACCAACACTAATTGGGACCGGGAACTCTGTCGCTAAGTGATGCGGTCATAAGGTGTGATATCACATGACCGAGCTGACTTATGACAGCAGTTCCAGCTGTCCCAGTTGCTGGTGTTAGGTGAATCCCATGTGGTTGCAGCATCCTGCAGTCACGTGATCACCATTTGCAACCTCCTCCTGGCTTCCCCATTGACTTTGCTTGTTGGAAGCCAGCAGTGAAGGTCGCAAATGGTGATCAGATGACCATGGGACGCTGCGACGTCATAATTGTGAGCCAGTCACCAAGCACCTGAATCGCGATCATGTGACCATTGGGACACTGCAAGAGCCACAACTACGAAGACCCATTGTAACTTCAAATGGTCGCTGAATGAGTGGACGTTAAACGAGGACTACCTATATTGTGAAAAATCTCCATAAAAATCTCCATACCTGTTGTAGTGCCTAATTTTTAATGTTGCAGATGTTTAATATATGCAAAGACTTAAAACCTGGATTTTGTGCATTTGAATATTGCCTGTCAGATGGCAATGTCAATAATTCTGTGCCTAGGACAATGTTCTGGTTAGAAGAGAATGGTTCCTGATGAATTATGAATATACTCTGTTATAAAAAGAAATGATGATTTATTTTATTTTATTTTATTTTATTTTATTTTATTTTATTTTATTTATTTTATTTTATTTTATTTTATTTTATTTTATTTTATTTTATTTTATTTTATTTTATTTTATTATTTTAATTTAATTTAATTTAATTTAATTTAATTTAATTTAATTTAATTTAATTTTCTATCCCGCCTTTATTATTTTTATAAATAACTCAAGGCGGCAAACATACCTAATACTCCTTCTTCCTCCTATTTTCCCCACAACAACAACCCTATGGGGTGAGTTGGGCTGAGAGAGAGTGACTGGTCCCAGGTCACCCAGCCGGCTTTCATGCCTAAGGCGGGACTAGAACTCTCAGTCTCCTGGTTTGCTATTGGCTCCTTCCTAGGGCTGAGAGAGAGAGTGACTGGCCCAAGGTCACCCAGCCAGTTTTCATGCCTAAGGCGGGACTAGAACTCACAGACTCCTGGTTTCTAGCCTGGGGCCAATAGTGTGTTAATTTTACCAATATTACTTTCATAAATCAAAACATTTGTGTACATTTTACCCACAAATGTTTGGCAAACCTGAACTCATTTATGTACTACTATTTACTTTGATAAATTAAGCATGTGGTTAAACTTATAAAGATTAATGGGATTTAAAAGTATTTGATTGGAAGCTTGAACATGTCCAGTATGTTTTAATGGGATGCATTATCTTACAGTAGTAGTGCTTGGGACGAAGTACGAAGAAGAAACTTGAAATGAAAACTGTAGATTTGATTACTTATTTAATTTATTTAAATGAATTATTTCCTCTATTTCTTTGATCTCTCTCTAACTTAGATAGAGAGGGTCTGAAGGTTGTACTGTGCAACCTCAAAGCAGACCCTGCTCAGTGCCAGGAGGCTTACTCCCAATTAGACACAGTTGCAGGCATAAGTTGAGGCACCCTTGGTCCACTGGTATGTTCCAGTGAATCTCTAAGGGAATACCCTTCCAGTTGAGAACAGTGCTACTTTAAAAAAAAACACGTAATACTGTTACTTAGGCCCACCTGTCTTCTCATGGCTAATAGTAGGGGGTCCTGCGATGCCGTGCAAGTGTGTGTGGGCTGGGGAGGGAGTGCTGCGGTGCTGTGCACGTGCGTTCAGGTTGGGGACAGAGTGCTGGGGTGTTGTGCGAGTGTAACTGGGCGGGGGAGGGGTTGCTGCAGCGCGAGCATGCGCTACAGAGTACAAGATCCCTGGGTTGTCGTACTTGGTAGCGGGGTTCCTCAGGAGAAAAAGTGGTGGGAGCAACTTACAGGAGCGACTTGTGACCTTCCCCGCCGTCTTCCCCAATTGACTTTGCTTGTGGGAAGCTGGCAGGGAAGGTTGCAAATGGCAATCACGTGACCGTGGGACGCTGCAACCGTCATAAGTGTGAGCCGGTTGCCAAGCACCTGGATTGCGATCTCATGATCACAGGGGTGCTGCAATGGCCAGAACTTTGAGGACTGGTCGTAAGTACCACTTGTTCAGTGCCGTCTCAACTTCAAATGGTTACTGAACGAGTGGTTGTTAAATGAGGGCTACCTATACAACTACCTGTCTTGTTATTTCAGTACAGAATGAGGTCACTGTTCTCTTGTACAGTTTTCTTTCTTTTATTCAATAGACTAATTTAAGTGTGGGTGCGGTAGGCTACGTCTGTTGAGAGAGAGGATTGATTAAATATCAAGAAAAAGACCTTAAATGAAAAATCTACATGCTTAACAATATATACATTGTGTTTTTTCAATGCGTATTTTTTCATACAAGACAACATATAAATATTTTCTTTATAAAATAACTTGGTCTTTTGTTCATTCTCCTATAATAGGCATTCACAAGCGTGAAGCAGGTAATTGTCGAGTAATTCGACATTTTGAGAACAGATTTGCAATGGAAACGCTTATTTGTGAAGAATAAGGAATGCTACCGTAACAGAAGATTAAAAAAATACTTCAATCCATCCTTTCTATTATGTGCAGTGATTTCTGTTTTAAATGATTTATGCATTGAGTAGACAAGGCTTTATAGCTGAACCCAATTACTTAATCTCATGAAAAATCTTTATATCATATTTTGAAGTATGATGTTATTTTTATGTTGGAATAGAAGCTATATATTGTTAGTGTATTTCACATAATAAACCCTGAAGTATCAGCAGGTAAATAATACATCCAATATTACAATAAATTTGGATAAAATAATGCTGAGTTAAAAGTTAAAAAAATGTGTATAGATAAATTGCAACTTTTGAGGTTTTTAACTGTATTAGTGCTGTGACTGATTACAGCTCATTAGGAAACATTTTATAATAAAGGTGGAATTTGTTGTGTTTCGAAACAGTCACACTTAAATTTCACTTCCAATTGGCTGTGCTAATATAAGTGTCTGCTGTATAAACTCCAGCAGTAATTTCATGTTACTGACCTGTATATAAGCTATGTGTGTGCAAAGGAAAATAAATATAAATCTGTTTGTCTAAACATTTTTGTTAAGTTCTTTCATATGAACTGTTTCTCTTAGAATTGTATTCTAGAAATTACTAGGGTTAAATTTCTAGTAATCACTAGACTACTAAATCTTGGAATTACTTAATCTTATTTGTAATAATGATCTAGAGTAGAACTGAAACAATGTTTCTAAAGTAAATACGTTAAAATACTATTATCTTGTTTTGTTTTGTTATAGTAAGGGTTGTCATTTCTTTATTATTTAGTTGTGTATTCAAGTAGCAAAAAATTGGTTTTCCTTGTAATCCCTTCCTCTCCAATCTCTCTGTGTGGGGGGGGAACGGGTCAGGCACAGGAGAGATTGCCTACAGCAGAGCTTTCCAAACTCTGTGTCGCGACACAAAAGTGTGTCGCCACACACAGCGTGGTGTGTCGCCACACCACCTGGAAGTGGCGGCGCGCGCGTGCACGGTAGCAGCAGCGGCGCGGGGTCAGTGCTTCCGCGTTTTAGCGGAGGCTGCCGCCGCTGCCGTGCGCGCGCCGCCACACGCCCCCCACGCCGCCGCTGTGCGTGCGTGCCGCCACATACCTCCTGTGCTGCCGCCGTGTGCGCATGCGCCGCCGCACGCCCCCCGCGCCGCCGCCATGCGTGCGCGCGCCGCCGCCGCACTGCCGCCGCCGCCGCTGGTGTGTCGCAAGCGGCGGCACTTTGGAAAGCCCTGGCCTACAGAGATAGCTTTTTTTCTCCTTCCCCTGCTGAGCAGAGAGATTGGAGAGGAAGGGATTACAAGAGAGTAAGCAGGCACACAATGGGGAATACACTGGGCTGTTTGCGTAGTGTGCTTGTGGCTGCTGGTGCCAGCGCATTGCTTTCCGTGTGTATTCCCCATTGTGTGCCTGCTTACTCTCTTGTAATCCTTTCCTCTCCAATCTCCTTGCTCTGTAAATTGGGGAAAAAAGAAAAACAACAGGTCAGGCACAGGACAACGCATACTGACTGTAATGGCGATCACGTGACTGAGGGACACTGCGAAGGTCGTAAAGTTGGTTTTTTTAGCACCGTCATAACTTTGAATGGTTGCTGAACAAAGCAATCAGTGAGGACTGCCTGTGTTGACATGGATTTCATAGGGAAAATGTTCTGAAGAACTGGAAAAAGGAGAACAAAATCCAGATACAGAGTTTATTATGGTCACAGGAAAGGAAAGGTTCCCTGTGCAAGCACCGAGTCATGTGACCCCTGGAGAGAGAGAGCTTTCATGACGTTTTCCTGGCAGACTATAGAGCGGGGTGGTTTGCCATTGCCTTCCCCAGTCATAATTACCTTTCCCCCAGCAAGCTGGGTACTCATTTTACCGATCTCGGAAGGATGGAAGGCTGAGTTGACCTGAGCCGGCTACCTGAGAACCAGCTTCCACTGGGATCGAACTCAGGTCGTGGGGAGAGTTTTGGTTGCAATACTGCCGCCTACCACTCTGTGCCACATGAGGCTCTATGGTCACAGACCAGGGTTAAAAATAAAAACATACTAAAAATAAGAATAAAAACACAAAACAGGATAAGAATGTTAAATCGGTGGTTGGTTCATTAGTCAAGGTATGTCTAATTTTACAGGCAGTATAATAGAATGTGGCTATGTTCAAGGAAACTAAATCACACTGATCTGATAACAATTGTACATAAAAATACAGAGTTCCCCAGGTGTTTTACCAGGGAAGGATTTATAAAGCAGTACCCTAGGATCCTTAGGGTACAGTGTAACAGGACACAAGCTGTAGTTTAAATAGCCCCTTATCCACAGGGGCACAGCCTTAGCTCATGGGGAGCTTTTCTATATTGGCCCTCCAAAACTGCTGTGGGAAGAGCATTGAAACCTGCTAAAGTTAGAGCTCTTTGGAATTTGGATTGTTATATGATGTAGATATCTCGCTGGTTTGAAAAGGGGGCTTGAGCAACTATGCCAATCAGACTGAAGGAGCCCTCCATCCCAACTCTGGCAGTACTTTGAGCCCTGTCAGTGGCATTCTGTGATGACACGTCGTCTAACCCTTAAAATTATTGTGATTTCCGATTTGAACTAAACTTAGTTTCAAAGTCCGGTTACTTCTACCTGAACGTTTGTTCACTTTGATTTGCGATATGAAACCTTGCTAAAAGTTAGGAAGGTGAAGAGATGTGGAATTGGGATATGATTTCCATAGAACCAGTCTGGTTGACTTAAACCGAGTGACGCAAAGCAAATATGCTCAACAAGTCTTGCATGGGAGTGCCCAAGAGGACACCAGCTGCCGTCCAGCAAACCTAGCAAAAGGGGTCGACAGCAGTAATCGTTGGCATAAATATCACAAGACCTACTCACTATAAAAGCAGTCACTAAACACTGTCAGCAGTTACCAGCTGCCTTCGGGGAGCCGGCGGGGCTCCATCAGAAGGGCTAGAAAAGTGTAGCAACATACACTCCTGCCGCTCAAAGCAACTTCGAGATCTGCCTGTTCTTCCCGGCTGGTCGCCTTCCACTTTTCTTTGTGCCAAGCTAATGTTCTAAGGAACATTGCGTGAAAGGTCGGCTTTGCCTGCGCAAGGGCGGGTTTGATTCATTGCTGCTTTCTTCTTCCCTATTCCCGAAAATGCTGCAGAGATAGAAACGTTGAGAGTTACAGCCCGGGTTCACTCGCCACTCCTTGAAAATGCGGTTAGTTTGGAACAGGCTCAGTGAGTGCGAGGCTGGGGATGGTAGAAACATGGTTCACCATTTCGCCCGCTGCGAACTAGCCCAGCGCCTCGCGCCCAAGAGGCCGCGGCTGAGCGCGAGCCACGGCTGCCGATTTATCTCTACGGGAGGCTCCCGCCGGAGCGCTTCACCAGAAGTGACGTGAGGGGGCGTGAAGCATTTTCCCGCGGTTTGGGAGACGGGCGGGGATGCGTTGAGGAGGGTGGCCGCGGCTTTCTCTGGCAGCGGCTCGGTTCTCCGGGGAGCCTCTATGTGGCTGGAGGCGGCGAACATGGCGCCGACAAGCCCCCCCCGGAAAATGGGAACTGGGCTCCCTAGCGAGAGGGAGGACAGCCCCGAGCCCGCGGGGGACTCTGAAGCGCCCGCCGCGGCGCCCCCGGCTCCTGACAGGTCAGTTCGCCACGCAGGGCTGGCTCTCGCCTGGGGGCGGGAGGAAAGCGTGGGGCAGAAAGTGAACGCTGGGTCAGGAGAGATGAGAGCTTGTAGCCGTCCGTCCACCCATCTGAGTGGCCCGTAGGTTGCCATCTTCTTTTCCGTGCAAGAGAGAAAACTCGCGGTCTCCACCTCTCGATTGCTTGTTGGCTTAAGGGAATTCTGTCTTTGGGGCTCATGGCTGGGTTTCTTTTTTCTCCTGGAGTTTGTGTATTACATCGAAAACACCAACAGAGCCATGCGCCCGTTTAAAAGCTGTCGCCCGTATTTCCACTGAACTTGGGCATCGGGTGCTTGCCAAGCGAGGTCCCAAGAGGAGTGAAACAGCTTGATGGTTTAGAGAAGATGCTAAGGACACCAAACAAACATGTATCTACAATGCCAATCCTGAGAGCACCGCGTTTTTTGATCAGTGAAATTTAACAGAACATTAGAAGAATACAAGCTTCACTCTCAGCATTTGCTTATTGAATCAGTTGTGATGAATGCTCGGTATAGAGTTGAGAGGATCGTGCTTTTCTCCTTTTTATTATTCTTTTCTTGCTGCCAGTGCAGCTTTCCTTCGTGGCTGTTATGCTTATCATAATGTTGACTTTACTTGGGAGATAGATGACCCTGCAAAAGAAACAGAAAAAATTATGAACACAGACAAAACTCCTGTGTAATGGCCAGTTTCCCCACTCTGTTAAACTGGCATTGTGTGATGGAGCTGGGAGCTGAGCGAGTAGAGAGCGCATTCCAGGCTGATAAGCATTGGCACAGCTTGCACAGCTTAGAGGGGGGGGGGCGAGGAAGAAAGTTAGGCTGGCACCGCCCTAGATTCCCAAGGGTACTTTTCCCCTTAGCTCAGTTTAGGAACCTTTAGTCTGGCAAGATTTTGTGTATGGTAGAAACAATAAAGATACTAGAGTTGAACTTCGACTCAGCATTGTTTCTTTGCCAATTTCCCTGACACATTGCCAGCTCCAGTTGAAACCAGTTCTGGAGATTTCCCTCTTCACAATAAATGTGTGCATAATATGTGTGCAAGAAGCTACCCTGCAAAGGAAGGCCAGTGCTATAACAAACTTGGTGAATTAATAATTACTGATTAAAATTAGTTTCCTGTAAAATAATCCTGTTCTCTATCTGCCTATAAAAACCACACATTCTTCACACTTATGTGAACCCTCCTTCCCTAAAGCAGAAATAGCAGAAGAAAAAGAAACCAAGATGCAGATGCCCTAGGAAGGGTGTTAAATGGAAGGGGGGATAGAAAATTGGGTGGAGAATGAGGTAGAAGTAACAACAGGAAGGGAAAAAAAGAGAATACCTGTTTAGGTTTATGGAAAATATTGGAAGATCAGCAAAGCAAGGAACATGTATTAGGTGATCTTCAAAGCTATCCAGCTTTTCAGCAGCATCTGACCACCTCCTTCACAGTTAATGGGCGGGGGGGGGGTCTGTCTTCAGGAAAACATAATAGGCATATTAAAGGAAAACGGACTGTGCCAAGGCTTGTGGGAAATGAGCCTTCTCTTTCCAGGAGATAGTATTTGGTGTTTGGTTAGGAAAATTCAGATGAGACATAGGTGTTGCATTTTTTAGAATATAAGCTATTGTGGAAGCTGAACCTAAATCTGAGTATTTGCTCCTAACTTATCATGACTTTCACCTGATGTCAGGCTTTGCTCAACAATACTAGACTAGACTGGGAGCAGGCACAACAGGGAGTGCACACAACTCTTCTTAACGGAAGAGAGGTTTGTTGTAGAAATGCTAAAGAAACATTTATGAAAGAATTTCAGTGACTGCTATGTATCAAATGCAAGCCCCATTTACAGTGAAATCAAGTTTTAATTGTTGTGCCTTTTCCTCCCACCCTGCATGATGTAACAGACTTAAAGCCATTTTCTTCTGGGCGGGAGGAATATTTTCCACCTGTTGTTTGTTAATGAACTAGTCTGGTTTCAGCCTGTTTTCTTCTGACCATGCAAGAACTGTGTGCCACATCAAAACATTCTCCTCTGAAAAGGCTTGGAAGCTTTTGGAAGACTCACTTCCTGGAGAATTACAATAAGGAACTGCTAAATATGTAGAACTTACGTATTGTGTGCAGGTGTCCCTATTTTGATTGCTACTGGCCAACAAGAATGTTTCTGATGCAACATACCAGTTAACTTCAGTAGCATATGCTGATCATAGAAACTGAAGTGTAGTTGTGTAGTAGAAATTATATGACTTACATGACCATTACTTGTGCCCCACTTTTGTGTCACCATGTGTCACAAAGTTGCCTTTCTGTGAACTTATATTATGCAGCTTGAAGTTAGAAAAATAGAGCACAAGTGGCTTTTGCCTACTCTATTATGTCTATATCTATATCTAGCAATTCGAAAGCATGCAAATGCAAGTAGATAAATAGGTACCACTTCAGTGGGATGGTAACAGCGTTCCATGCGTGTCATGCCGGCCACATGACCGCGGAAGCGTCTTCGGACAACGCTGGCTCTTCGGCTAACAAACGGAGATGAGCACCGGCCCCTAGAGTCGGACACGACTGTGCGGGGAAACCTTTACCTTTACCTTTATTATGTCTTTTATATTTCCACTTTTTTTATTCAGCAGCTGTCCAAATATATGGCATTTTTCAATTTGTAGAAAGAGTTTAGATTTGATCTTTTACCTAGTACACATTCTTCCAGCCCAAATGCTATTTATAGGAGTAAGTCGTCTTGAAAAGGCTGGCTTCTTTCTCTTTCCCCTCCCTCCCAACTGTTAACATAAGTTCTGGAAGTTCATAGGTTTTTCTTGGTCTCATTTTGTTTTTTAATTTCTCGTATAAACGTCATACTTATGGCCTTTCCCAGGTATGTATGTATATATTGAGACATTTATAGACCATCCAACTCTATCATGACTAACAGTGATATTTGTCAGTGGTCCCCAACCTTTCTGGCACCAGGGACTGGTCATGGAAGAAAATTTTTCCACGGACCGGGCGGGGTGTGGGGTTTGCAGGCAGGAGCCAATTGCGCGCACTGGGGGGGAGGGTTTGCAGGCGGGGGCAGGGGGCAGGCTTTGCAGGCGGGAGCCAATCTCGCGCACCAGGGGTGGGGTAATCGCCCACACCGGGGGGCGGGGTTTGCAGGAGGGAGCCCCACAGCCCACTTCCTAAAAGGCTGCGCCACTAGTGGGCCATGGCCCACAGGTTGGGGACCCTTGATATATGCAGTTTAAAAAGGAAAATGTCTAATAGACCAAACATCCTAAAGGAGGTCCTTTACCCACTCTAACCCAAGGCCTGGGGGAAGAGTCAGTGTTTAAGGGCTTGTTTAAGATATGTATGTATGTATGTATGTATGTATGTATGTATGTATGTATGTATGTATGTATAAAATACTTTCATTTGGCTTAATTTAGTTTCACAACTTGATGATATAGCTTCTCCTCTTTCATAGCAATCACTCTGAAGTGTAATATAATAACTAGTGTTCTCTTTTCCTTTTTGATTTCTTTCCTCTTCTTTCTTCTTATCTTCGTTCATTCTCTTAACTTTTTACTAACTCAGTAAGAGGAGGAATCATATAGAGAATGGTATAGAATATTAGAAAAAAAAATATGACAGCTGGAGTAGAGTCTGGGAGATACTGAGTTTGCAACAAGGGTTAAAGATAAAAGAAACAATAGAAAAGAAAAAAAGATGTGTTAACATGCTGAAAAGACCACTGGCAAATTTAATGAACTATGATTGCACCTCTGTGTAGTAGCAACAGTTAAAGTGTCACTGTTTTGATGTGATGCTTTTCATCAGATATTATTATTAGGTTTCAGAATGAATAAAATATGTTTCAGTCCATCCAGAGAGAATAACTATGTGCATTGATTTGCACATCATTTTGTGGAATATGTACTATATCAGCCTCTACTCCAGCTGTCATATTTTTTTTCTAATATTCTATACCATTCTCTATATGATTCCTACCATGGTAGGAAACTACCTTGGTACATGTCTGTAACCGATAGGGCCTGTGCATTGCATTTTTCATATACAATTTTCATTGCTTGTGCTTATTGGTGTGTAAGGAAAGAATTGGAAGTGAAAAGTCAGTGCATTGTTTGCTAAAGTAGATGGTATAGTACATATTCCACAAAATTATACAATCTGTCAGGTACCTAAAAAAAGTATTTATTTCAGTTTTGTAAGTAACATATTTCTCTTTATTAGGCTTCTGTTTGCTGAAACAGACTTTGTTTCCTTATGTGATGCTTTACACGTAACAGACAGTGTGAGAATAACTGCTTGGAAGACCTATGAAAAACTGGATGTAGTTGTGAGTATACAGCTTGCTTATTAACTATGTAATAACCCTAATACATTTTTGGAAAATAACACCAAATCAATACATATACACGCACACCCACACCCCAAATTTAGTTTTTTTTTAATGCTACTTCACTTTTCTCATGAGCTGAAGTAGATTTGCAAATAAATAATATTAGTACACACACGTGATATAGTCTAAACACAGTTTTGTGTGGCAGTGTGAGTACTGTTCAGCTTCTTGGTCTTTGTGCTATAACCTAAAATGGTTGCAAAGTGCTAATATTTCAGAATTGCTTGTCTCCATTTATGGCCAGTAACTTTGATATGGTACAGAATCCTTCCCTATGCAAGCAGAAGACCCATCTGCAGATAGACCTCTATTCCTCCCTTTCTCTTTCCCCGTGGTGTATGTCCAAATGAATTGTGATGGAATGTGTCTCTGAGCGGGAAGGTGATGTTATGGAGATCGCAGGCGAGGGAGGAGGGGGCGCCTTCCAGGGAGAGAAACGCGTTCACAGCGTCGAGGACCTTGGGCGCCCAGCCAAGGAAGTCAGGCCGGATCCGCCTTAGAGTGCCTGGGGTTTTCCCCCAGAGAACTGGTTAGCATAACTTAGTTTGGCAAGATTTTTGTGTAAGGTAGAACAATAAAGATCTAGAGCTTAATTTCCAGCTTAATTTCCAGCTCAGCATTGTTCTTCGCCTAATCCACGACATGAATATTCAACCTAACAGAGGGTTGTAAGGAATAGGGACCTTGTTCCTGCTTCTGCTTTCTGTATACAGTATATTCTACTGTAAGCTCCTGTGGCTTGTTTGGCTGGTAAACATAAGCTGGATGGAATACAGAAATCCTATTCAATAGTTTTGCATTGATTTCTTGACTTATCCCAAGTAGTACAGTACTATTATACAGGTAGTCCTTGATTTACGACCATTCGTTCAGTGACCGTTCGAAGTTATGATGGCACTGAATGAATGGTGGTTATGACCGGTCCACGGAGTTCCGGCCATCCCAGCGCCCCACGATCACATGATCGCTATTTGCAATCTTCCATGCCAGCTTCCCCAGAAAGTCAAAGGGGAAGCCGGCAGGGAAGATCACAAGTTGCTGGGGTAAGTCTTCCCCACCCAGGCCCCCTCCCCCAGCCCTTCTGTGCTCGTGCTGGCCACTTGCGCACCCCCGTGCACCCTCCCCAACCTGCGCTGCACCCCTGTGAACTTGCGCAGTGCCTCTCATGCACTCTCCCCAA
The DNA here is from genome assembly GCA_023362775.1 of Charina bottae. Taxonomy (NCBI): domain Eukaryota; kingdom Metazoa; phylum Chordata; class Lepidosauria; order Squamata; family Charinaidae; genus Charina; species Charina bottae. The sequence goes on along the minus strand of JALMGJ010000052.1, from coordinate 3,172,845 downwards.
CCACTCAAGTTTGGTAATAGAAGATATTATGATGGTAAACTATATAAATACAACTTTGCAAAATGTTTGTGTAAAACAATTGTATTAAAATGTACATTTGTTACAGCTCTAAATAATACAACTTAAATGAACAGACATTTTTTTCCTAGGAGAGCCATTTAAAAAAAGAAACGTGGGGGATCTGCATTTTTATGGCTGCAGTTGACCTGGATGAGATGACATTCACTTTTACAGAACTTCTGAAATGTTTAAAAATTAGGTATGTTTGTTGCGTCAACTTAGATCTCTATAATTATGCAATTATAGTAATGTCTATTTAATGACATTAAGAATACATAAATCTTATTTTGAGTCATGATGAGAAGCATCTTTTATATTGCCTTAAATGATCTGTATGAGTATTTGTAATCAGTGATTAGTAAATTACATCATAGAGTAGTAGGACTGTTAATTTTGAGGGAAGCTGGGTTAGGAGAGGAAGGGTTTAAGTGTCATTCATTCATTGGCGATCACTCGTAGCCGAGTAAGATTGTCTTCCAAAGGTAAAATTTTAACGGTGGATCCATAAGTGGCCTTATTTAGCCTCTCTCCCACTGCTATTTGACCCTCTTGGAGAAATTATACATACCGTATATACACAAATATATATCCCTCACACTATTTTCCTCTGGGATAAACAAAAGCATGCAGAGTCCAGAAAAGGAGTAAAAACTAGTAAGCCAAAGAAATCAAAAGCATGAGATAAAGGAAAAGGAAATATAGCTAACACCATTCAGTACATCTCTTCGTACCTTTCTGTCCTTGGACACTATTCTTGTTCATTCATATACTATCTCATAAGTTGCCTTTTGTTCTTTAAACTATTCACCTCTCTTTTTTTAGGATCTCATCAATAGGATCCAAACAGAATTTTCTTAGTTGTTTCCTTCCTCTCAACCTATTCATTCTTCCTCTTCCATTTCAGTAATCATGCTATTTCCATTTCATCATCCTTTTTTATACTGTACTTCCAATTAGCCTAATTCCACACATTTCTGTGGCACACTTACATAATTCTTTTCACTTTATTCCAAGCAGCTTCCACATCTTCTTCCCTTACTTCCACATTATATTCATTCTGTTAGGTAATTATTTTATTTATTCATTTAATGATATTTGTATAGCCACCTAGTGATTCTGGGTGGCGTACATCATAAAACAGTCAAAGTACATAAAAAACCATTAAAACAACCAATTTAACTTAAAAAATAAAGATAAAAACAAGTAAAAAAAGAATGGCGGCAAAACATACAAGGAGTGTATTCCATTAACTGTCATACAAGCCATCTAGCTGGCTCTACTCTGCCATGGGATCCCCAAGCTAGTTGACAGAACTATGTTTTAAGGGCCTTCCGGAAGGCCGACAGGGTTGGGGCCAGCCTCACATTGGGGGGAATGATGTTCCACAGGGTAGGGCAGGCCCGCAACTAGGGTCTGTGTCACCCAGGGCAAACATGGATTCTGCGCCCCCCCATGGATTCTGCGCCCCCCCCGCAGGGTCGAGTCCCTCCCACACCCCCAACGCAGGTCCCCCTCCACGAAGCAGCATGGGGCTCCCAGGGGACAAGCACCCTGCTCCTGGCTGTGATCTCTTGTGCGCCCCTGGCTCCGGGGGAAGGACCCGTTGCGCTCCCGTCTGCCCATCTGGGCCGGGCGGAGCGAGCTGCCCACTGCCGCGCTCCCAAGCGGGACGGTCCAGAGCGGCACCGGGGGGGCACAGCCTGCGGCCAGCCCTGGGGAGCGGACGAGCCCAGCCGTGCAATGCCCCAGCAGGCCTCTTCATGGGCAGCGGCGGTGACAGGAGCGCGGGCCTCCCTCAGGGCTGGCCGTCGAAAGAGGCATTTTGGTGCCCCCCCCAGCGCGGCACCTGGGGCACATTCCCCGCTTGCCCCCCCAGTTGCGGCCCTGGGTCAGGGGCCACAGCGGAAAAGGCTGTCGTCCTAGGTCCGGCCCAACGAAACTCCCTGGTTGACGGGACCCACAACATGCTCTCCTGTGGACCTGATGGGATAGGTAACCGGGGAGAGGCAGTTCCCTCAAGTATCAAATAATTAATCTATTTTTTAATACTTTTTCATCAGGAATCACACTTTCTCTCATGTTTCTTTCACTTCTTTCTTTTTCTTCCATGCCCATGTTTTCTCAAGCTCCATTCTTGATAGTGCCCAAAAATGGCCTGTCTCACGTTTAGAACCTCAAGTCATCCTTGCATCCAGCTCTGATTCCGTCAAACTTTCATCTTAATGATTATACTTTTAGATTATACTTATTAGATTTATATTTATATAGGCATGTCGTTAAATGCATGTATTCAAAACAAACCTACCCAAATCAAGTTCTTCCATTTTCTCTATACTCTGGAGCATAAATTGCAACTTATCACCAATATGGATTTCTACTTTCACATGTATCCACAACAATCTTGATGATACCATTTCATACTTTCTGATATATATATTAGTAATTTCATTTATAATTCTATACTTTCATTTCCTTGCATGTATTAATCAACTGCACTCCACAGAAGCAAATCACCTTCATACTTTCATATCTGTTACAATCTTCCCTTTTTGCTTAGTTTCATACACACATAACATTTGCCTGCCTGCCTGCCTGCCTGCCTCTCTTCCTCCCTCCCTCTAACACAGAGCTTTCCAAACTTTTCACATTGGTGACACACTTTTTAGACATGCATCATTTTGCGATACACTCTTACAGCAGGGCACAAGGCAAGCACTAGGACCTGTGTGGAATCACAGCAGGTTTGGAGGCAGCAAGGCACAAGGCAGGCACTAGGACCTGCGTGGAAGCCAGGAGGCAGCAGCAGCTTCGACACACCCAGACACTGCAGCTGACACACTAATGTGTCCTGACACACAGTTTGGAAAGCTCTGCTCTAACATTTCAAGTTGGAGTTTTTCATCTGCCATGGTTATTACCAGATTGATTCATAGATCTCTACCATCCATCATGGATTCAGTCAACTGAGGCTTTCATATCATGCCTTCTTTTAGATAGATAAGATATACGGTATACTACAGTATGTTACCAGCTTTAACTATATTTGGGCAACATACAACATTTCTTGCTATTGTAACATAATACTAGACACTTTTAGCACAGTTTGGCTGATTTGCCACAAACGCAACCAAAGCCCACTTTACACTACACATGCTCATGCTATTCTGTGCAAGCTAGGATCTCTAAGCTAGAGATTACATTGCAAGCCACTGTATTGTTCCCTACATTGCAACAGCTAGGGCGTGCTTGTAGTATTGTGACATAGTCAGGACGCTAGGAAAAATTATAGGTATTTTTAATTTTTTGCTACAGAGAATTCTCCTTTGGTTCAGTAGGAAAAGTCAGCAAATCTCCTTTGTCATGCTCAGAGAGGGAAAGATGTCTGTGAGTTTACTAAAGGAAATGTGGAGAGGAGGATTCATTAGATGTTTTTTATTTTTTGGAGAAATAAGGTCAAAAAGAGAGATACTACTCTTGGAATAAGAATACCATTTTATTTCTACCTATACATGAGTTGTATCATTGTAAATTCAGCAGATATAACCAAGATACCATTATCTAATACCATAATATCTAATACCATACCCTATTGAAGTCTCACCTGAGGGGAAACAAAATATAATATGTTCTTTGGAGAAAGCTTTTCAATATTAATGAAATTGACTGAATAACACATTATGAATCTTCGTATGTGTTTTGGATGTTATGGAAAAGATAATCAGGATTAATGTGGGAGCAGTACACAGTCAGAAAAACAGCAACATTTTCTTGATAGTTTGATGTATGTAGGCATTCCTCTGTTTGCTAATGTATTAACATTTGTGTCTCTTAGTATTTTTGCTCTCCTTCTTCCCTAAGAACTCTTGCTTTACTTTTAGAGATTTCCATTGTGTCAAACTATCTTGGAGGCATGAATATGTTTCTTCACTTCATTATCTTTTTTTATTTTCCAAAGGAAATGTTATTAGATTTCAAACTGCTGTATTCTTAAGACAGTCCCCCTTTAGTTGTGTGCTTTGCCACGTGCCAGCTGTCAGCCTTACAGGTTTTATGAACACAACTTTCACCTGGTAGTGAACTTGTTTAAACTCTGGGGACATTATAATTTGTTTTTGGGGGGTTGGTATGTCAGGGTTGCCACAGTGCAAGCACTGCCATGCGTGTTGAAATGTATTTGAGAATAGATTATTCACAATGCGTGTCAGTGCAAGAGATTTCAAGAGAAGGGGGAGGGAGAACACTGAGAGTGAAATTCCAACAAAACCGTTGAAGCATGTTTATAGCTGGTCAAGGCCAGGCACCTGCACCTGCATCGCTTGCTACTGAAGGGAAATATGTTGATGGGAGGGGGAGCGTGGCTGGATGGGAAAAGTACTGGACAATGCATCATCAAGGGAGGAGTGACACGTAGGTGGGGGGAAGAGTGAGGTTTGACTGTTTGGCAGGAATTGGGTCATTCTGGTCTTTAGATATGTTCTGAATTGTAATACTTTCAATAAAGCTTTCTACTATACTCTAAATGGAGTGTACTGAGGAATGCTGATTTGGAGGATTAGATCCAGAGACATCATACCAGCATCCTAACAGATAGATGGATGATCAGGACCCCATGTGCCATTGCTCTTTGAAAGTTAGGAAATGGTCTTTTACCTCTTTTGTGGGCTACCTGATAACATTATTTTTGACTGGAAGTTATGCATGATATTACAGTACTTTTTTGTGTGTGTGCCTTCGAGTCAATGTTGACTCCTGGCGACTGCCTGGACAAGTGTCTGCAGTTTTCTTGGCAGGATTTTGGAAGCGGCTTGCCATTGCTGCCTTCTTTCTAGGGCTGAGAGAGAGTGACTGGCCCAAGGTCACCCAACTGGCTTCATGCCTAAGGCAGGACTAGAACTCTCAGTCTCCTGGTTTGCTATTGGCTCCTTCCTAGCGCTGAGAGTGAGTGACTGGCCCAAGGTCACCCAGCCGGCTTTCATGCTTAAGGCGGGACTAGAACTCACAATCTCCTGGTTTCTAGCCTGTTGCCTTAACCACTAGACCAAACTGTCTCTCATTACAGTACTACTTGCCACTAAATCTCAGAAAAGTACATTAGAACATATCCAAGTCAGCTGTGCTGGACATATAATGAATAGTTGTTTCATGATATGTCGAATGCAAAAAAAAATCTTGTTTGAAAGTACTCCAGTTTTATATTGAATTGACCAGTTTCTTTCCTAAGGTACTTCTGTGATGTTAGAAAAGATTTTTCTGGTTCAACTCTGAAAGCTACATTGAATCAAAATACATGATACACCTCAAAGTTTTGTTTTGGAAGCAAATACATATTTTCATGACATCAAGTTCCATGCTATAGTCACCACTACTGAATTTTTTAAATACAGGAAAGGAAGTCTCTGCAGTGTTAAATGATTTTCTCCATCTTTCCGCTGATGTGAGATTTTTGAGTTGATGGATAAACCTAAGGAACTTCCATTAATAAGACATTTTCATTTGTAATTTTTATAGCATTTGCTGTAGTATTCTTCTTAAATATACTTGTCCCTGAGCTCGTGGATATGACCAAGTAGTTTGCTTGGCAGCAGTGGACTGTCACTGCTTCTTTTGTTCTTCGGGGATGATTTTTGGACATCAGAGTTCAGCCTATGGCTCTGCAATTTCCTGGTCATCACCATCCAAGTACTAGCCAAGTACATAGATTTTTTGGCTAGGTATTATCAACTGCTGTAATAAATTGTTCTTGGTTTTTATACAGTTATAGGCTGACCAAATTTCCTTGAGTCAAAAATGGGACATTGAAATGGCAAAACGGGATGGGGTCTTAAACCGCCATGCTGGTCTCTAAACCCTGCCCCCCAGTCCGCACGATTGGCTCCCGCCTGCAAACCCCGCCCCCTGTCCACGCGATTGGTTCCTGCCTGCAAACCCCACCCCCTGTCCGCGTGATTGGCTCCCACCTGCAAACCCCGCCCCTGGTCCACGCGGTTGGCTCCCGCCTGCAAACCCTGCCCCCCCAGTCCGTGGAAAACTTTTGAGTATCTGTTTTTTTCTCAGTATGCTTAGCTCTACATCAGGAAAAATATTTAATATGTTCACTTTACATGTGTGTATTGTTCATCCAGATACATTCACTGACACACATCTCAAGTAATCTCTGATTTCCCCAAAGTGAAAATCAAATAATAAAAATTAGTGCAGTGGGACTATTTTACCACAATATTTTTCTGTTTATGGTGAAAAGCAAGGACCAGGCCCTAATTTAATACTTGATAATTATTTTCAAGGACTTTTATTGACCCCAGAGGGCACTATGCTTATCCTCAAATAAGTCTCCACTTTTTGCAAAGTACTTTCTGCAATCATTTCCCCAAGATTTGGACTAGTTCCTAGTATAATCACGATGCCACAATTGAGTCAGGAGCATTGCACAAGCTGCTCTGAGACCAATGTGTTAAATGATTAATCTACAAACCAACAGACAATAGCATGTCAACTTGCCTGTCAGTTAGATTATTAATCATCTTATATTTATGGAATAAAAACACAGCACTTGCACTGAGAATGCTAGTTAAGATCATCAGTTTGTGCTGATACTGTCATAGATTTTAATTATAGATTAATTATGTTAGGAGTTTATAAAAAAGTATAGCAACAGCTGAGTCAATAGATGATTCAGATGTCATTTCCATTGATGAAAACATATTTTACTTTTAAAATTTCCTAATTTTAAATCAGGGTAAACCAAAGAGTTGGCTTAAATAAAATTATACTGCAAAATTATCTGCTAATCTGTCACCATAGAATTATACTGGATATTAATTATTCTTTCTCTGCACATTATATACAGCCATCAAGATTAGCAACAACTGTGACAGTGATTCCTCTGTAACTTGCAGTATATCTTCCCATAAAGAATCTGGTATTTCCAGCCCAACTGTCTGGACATTATGATTGCCAGAAGCCTACCTGAGGGTGACAGTAATTTCAGCTGAAGGCTGAAAAAAATCAGGAAGTGTTTTGTGCTGCTTTTAATTATCAAAGCTAGAAACTTCATATGGTATAAACACCTTGCCCTGTAATTGTACCATATTTCCTCTGAAGAACTTCTCATACTATTTCCTCCATTGGCTGAGAATCAGGAAGCAAGTTCAGAAAGCAGTGATTGACTGCAACTCTCTACAGCAGTGTTTCTCAACTTCAACATTAAGATGTGTGGACTTCAACTCCCAGAATTCCCCAGCCAGCCATGCTAGCTGGGGAATTCTGGGAGTTGAAGTCCACACATCTTAACATCGCTGAGATTGAGAAACACTGCCCTACAGCAAAGCTGTGTTTCTTGTTATATAATGCATGAAGCACAATTAGCAGTTAAAGATAAGAGCTCCCGCAGCCCGGTGGGCGGCAAGGGGCGGCTGAAGCCCCCCAGTGCAGCCGGCTCCTGCCGAGGACAGAGGCCCACTGCCGCCCCGGCCCCCTTGGGCTTGGCTGAGGGAGGGAGAGTTGCCGCCACCGAGCAGGAGAAGCAGGAGCCGGCCGCGCTGGGGTCTTCAGCCACACCACTCCACCCCTTGCTGCCCGCCGGAGCTCCCGCAGGATTCCAGGCAGGATCTCCGGCTGCAGGTATGCTTGCTTCCAAGGCTGGGTCCAGGGCAAGGACGAGCCGGGGCATGGTTACTGGGTCTTGGCCGGCAGCAGGCTTGTCAGGTCGCACGTGGTGGCGGGGAAGCGTTCCTCAGTAGGTGTCTGGCGCCGGCTGCGTTAGCCTTTTAAGGCTGGAATCTCGCGCAGTTTGCCGCTGGGACCCAATCGGCGCTGATTGGTAGAGGGGCTTCTTGTTTTGGGATGCCTCCAATCGGCAGCTCCGGTTCGGACCATGCCAGCTTCTTCCGGAGGTCGGCTCGTCTTCCTTCGACTGAGTCCGAATCTGGCATGGCAGCAGGCGCTGACCCGCTCCTGGCAGGCTTACTCCTGACTCAGATTTTTCAAAAACGGGACAAAATCTTGATTTTGACTATAACGACGGGACGCTCCAGAAATGGTGAAATAACGGGACAGTCCCGTTCAAAACGGGACGTATGGTCAGCCTATACAGTTATCTTGGAGCTATCTGTGATAGTTTTTTTGTAAAAACTTGTTCAAGTAGCATGTTTGTTTTTGAGCTTTATAATATAATTGTATTTGTTAGGGCATGAAAACATCAGACATGAGACTGATACTATACTAACAGAAAATATCAGACATGGAAACAAGATCACTGTTATGATATGAAGATATAATATCATGGGAATGGGAAAATATTATTACACTCTTGATTTAGTAAATGTTAGAAATGAATAGTTTCGTTGTTCCCTTTTGTATTTTTCTTACAGTGTATGCAAATTTGTGCACTTGATTAAAGAAATAGATGTCAACATGGATACAATTAGTACTAAAATGGACTGTACTATATCGCGTCTGAAAAAAAAATATGATACACTCTTTGCACTCTACCAGAAGTTTACAAGGTAAAATATTCATTATCTGTTGCATTTTGTAATTTAGATTTCTTTAAAAAATACTTTTTGCTTAAACAATGGTTTAATATATTTTATGTTATGAAATGGCTCTATTTACAGTTGCTGGTAAGAAAACTGGACAAGTGTTTTTAATATTATTGCTGTGAAATATAAGGGATATTGTTTGAATCAGACTGGGAACCACATGATTGTTCCACTTTGTAATATTAACAATTGTTAAAAATTGTAGCTTGATCCTGAATTCTCTGACTTAACACCATCTACTGCATAGCTTTACAAACTGTGTGTCGCGACACTTTAGTGTGTCGCAACACACAGTTTAGTGTGTTGTGAAGCGGTGGCACGGGGGCGCGCGCGCGGCGGCGACAATGTGTATGGTGTTGGCGGCAGCGGCGCACCATCAGCACTTCTGCATTTTAACAAGGCCGCTGCCGCTGCCACTGCATGCCACTGCCATGCGCCCCCCCGCGCCACTGCCGTGCACGCGCGCGCACCCGTGTGCCGGCACGCCGCCGCCGCTGCCACCGTTGGTGTGTCGCCAACAGCGGCACTTTGGAAAGCACTGATCTACTGTATATGTGAAAAAGAACTATTATGAAGGAAAAGATTACTGAGTCTCAAGTTCTTTTTCTTTTGGGGCTAAAAAAAGTCTAAAATGAGTATGTGAGGAAAGGCCAGTCAGTAACAATTTCTATGGATGGTGCACGTCTTAATATACATTAAAAAGTTTGTAAGGGCTGTCCTCAGTTTTTTGGATATCTTTCCCATGAAACTTAATGGAGAGGATCTGAATGCTAAGCGTGCTCTCTCTTGGAAGGGCCAACCCTTGCCATATTTCACTGCCCACTAGCAGTCTTTAGCTGGTTCTGTGAAAGCCTGCTGAGGAAGTTTACCTTGTAATAATTCATATATATGTTTATGTTTATATATGATTTTCAGTAAGGCTTCCATAAGTTTGGTCTAGTGGTTAAGGCAACGGGCTAGAAACCAGGAGACTGAGAGTTCTAGTCCCGCCTTAGGCATGAAAGCTGGGTGACCTTGGGCCAGTCTCTCTCTCTCAGCCCAACTCACCTCATGGGGTTGTTGTTGTGGGGAAAAGAGGAGGAGGAAGGAGTATTAGGTATGTTCGCCGCCTTGAGTTATTTATAAAAATAATAAAGGCGGGATAGAAAATAAAATAATAAAATAAAATAAAATAAATAAAATAATAAAATAAAATAAAATAAAATAAAATAAAATAAAATAATAAAATAATAAAATAAAATAAAATAAAATAATAAAAAAATAAAATAAAATAATAAAATAAAATAAAATAAAATAAAACAAAACAATAAACAAACAAACAAACGTATTGGATATCCTGTCTTCCTGTCTTTCTGGTGCTTAAACAACATCCAGCCATACATAGTATTATCTTTCCAATGTCTTCTAAAAATGTATTTATTTGAGGCTTTCTCTGATAGTTAATGTTGATTTTATTGATTTTATTGTATTCTTTTTATAATATAATATTTGTAATATGCGTTTTGTTATTTTATATTGTTTATCACTTAATTTTTAAAGTAAGTTGTTTCAAAATATTTTAACATGAACATACATTGATGGAGGTGGCAGCTAGTTTGAATGTGCATATTAGAGTTTTGTTTTTGTTTTTTTACTTCAGTAACAGTTAAGAGTTTAGAACTTATTCTCTTTGCTCTGGGGAATGGCTGATCATCACAAGGACATGGCCAGCAAATGGCCCTTCCTGTTGAGTTCTATGGCAGGATAATCTGAACCCTGAGGTCTGAATTTCTCAAAAATGATAAATAATCCCATTTTGCACCAATCCAGTTCCACTAAAAATCCTTTTGCTACTGTAATCAGTTTTGATTTTTCCACCCACAGGAAAACCATCTACTCTAAGATATTATGAGGTGAAATTATAAGGTGAAATTTTAGATTTTATAACCTGATGTATTCATTGTTACTGTTTTCAGGACTTGTGAACTTACCTGCATTGACCAGCCCAATGATCAGTAAGTTTGTTTTCATAGAATAAAAATGGCTAATAATTAAAACTTACTATTTCAATCATTCAAATATTCAGGCAGAGCAATGGGTAAGGACAGGTGGGTGAGCAGATATGTTTAGTGTTCTTAGCTGAATACTTATTTAAATGACAAAGATTCTGATTTTAAATATAATGTTGTCTGTCACTTTACAATCAGTGATGGAGGGGTAAGAATAACTTTAACAAATACTTTTACCATGGTTAAAGAACTTGAAATATGTTCAGAAGATGGACTAAGAAACACAGCTACTGATCCAAGCTGTTGTTACAAGGAAGTAAACACTGTTGCTCCTATCTTGAATTTTTGTGAGTTCTGATAAAGTTAAAAGCATGGGCAGTCATGTTGTTTTACCTTCATTGAAGTAGTTTAAATGTTAACTTTTTCCCCTAAAGAATGTCACTGAAAAATTCCTGTGTAACTATTTTCTTGGCTGAAAAGCTCTGTGCCAAGCAAAATATGGAGCCACTATATTTACAATTGTTTTAAATGGTCAAATGTGAAATCTTACTGTGTTTTTATTTGTAGAACTTGTGCTGAAATAAGTTCTTGCTTATTTGTAAAACTCTGCTGGATCATGTTTCTTTTGGCAAAAGGTATGGATGTTTAAATTTTATTTATTTATACATGTTATTTACTTGATTTCAAATTGTGTTTATAACTGAAATAACATTTTGATTAGCTAATTATTTTTGCGAATTTCTGGTTTAATATTGGTTCAAGCCAATGAAAAAAATGAGTAATAATGAATATTATTGCTTGTTTATTATAGTATATTTAAAACCTATCTTTCCTCTGAGATCTCAAAGGATTGTAAGTGACAGGTCTTCCCTCATATAATTCCCATAATAAAAATATTTGGCTGCAAGAAAATGACTTGCCCCATGTCATCCAAGGAGTTTCATGGCCTAGTGGGACTTGAACTTCTGTTTCTCTATTCCAGTCCAACTTTTTAACCAATGCACTATAGTATGGCTCACTGTTCTGATAGAACAGTGAGAAACAGTGAGAAAATAGAAAATAAGAATTATTTTAGCAATTCATCTGAGCAAAAGAAACAGGAATATGTTTAACATCTGTACCAGTTGAAGTTTTATTTCTGAATAGTATTTCTCTACTTTGTTAATTATATGACATAGTTGCTAAACTAAAAAACTAGAAAATTCAGTGTTTTATGCTTAGAGGTAGCAACCTGCATGATCAGCTAATTTTTGTATTCAAGAATGTATGTTCCTTAGTTATAGCGTTTTGCTGACTTAGATATCATAGTCAGTGGATATATCTTAAATGTTCTTAAATGTTAGACAATGAGAAGATTGTAAATTGGGAAAGACTGACCAAAGTTATACGTTGATGCCAAAAGTTCTTTTTGATCTCAGTGGTGAGGTTAACACATTGGGCTAAACCAGTCAAAGCCATCTTATACAGTGGATATGAAAAGTCTACATACCCCTGTTAAAATGCCAGGTTTTTGAGATGTAAAAAAATCAGACCAAGATAAATCACTTCAGAATTTTTTCCACCTTTAATATAACAGACAAGCTGTACAATTCAATTGAAAAACAAACAGAAATCTTTTTAGGGCGAAAAAATAAAAATAAAAAAACTAGAATAACATGGTTGCATAAGTGTGCACGCCCTTAAACTAATACTTCGTTGAAGCACCTTTTGATTTTATGACAGCATTCAGTCTTCTGGGGTAGGAGTCTATCAGCACGGCACATATTGCCTTGGGAATCTTTGCCCACTCTTCCTTGCAGAAGTGCTCCAAATCTGTCAGTTTGCAAGGGCATCTCCTGCGCACAGCCCTCTTCAGGTCACCCCACAGATTTTCAATTGGATTCAGGTCTGGGCTCTGGCTGGGCCATTCCAAAACTTTGGTCTTCTTCTGGTGAAGCCATTCTTTTGTTGATTTGGAGGTATGCTTTGGGACGTTGTCATGTTGAAAGGTGAAATTCCTCTTCATCTTCAGCATTTTAGCAGAGGCCTGAAGTTTTTGTGCCAAAATTGACTGATATTTGGAACTGTTCATAATTCCCTCCACCTTGACTAAAGCCCCAGTTCCAGCTGAAGAAAAGCAGCCCCAAAGCATAATGCTGCCACTGCTATGCTTCACTGTGGGTATGGTGCACTTTTGGTGATGCGCAGTGTTGCTTTTGCACTAAACATACTGTTTGGAATTATGGCCAAAAAGTTCAAAGAAAAACATCCAAGCCCGGCTACATTTTGCAAAAACCTACATCAAGTCTGACAAAAGCATGTGGGAAAATGTGTTATGGTCTAATGAGACCAAGGTTGAACTTTTTAAACTTATCTGGCAGGTATTGCATGTACTGAGCCAATATGACTTCCTAGTAAACATTTATACTGTATCATTGCAATCTTAATTCTGTTGCAATTTGCTTTCTCTGTAATTTGTCTGAAGGCATATGATGATGCTTACTAACAGTTTAGGAATTGTAGGGCTTCCTCTGAACTAGGGGAGTACAGGAGAAATGGAGCAAATGATTATTTTATAATGGCTTCGAAGAAAATTTCAAAATAGAAAGTCTTGCTTAGTTTATAAAGATTTATATTCAGCAGAGACAAATATGTTTATTTAATGTTTCAGGAAAAATACTGCAGATGGAAGATGATTTGGTTATCTCTTTCCAATTACTACTGTGTGTTTTTGATTACTGTATCAGACTATTGCCCCCTGCACTACTTAAGGAACCATATAGTAAGGATTTAATATTTTTAATAACATAAGTAAAAAAAGTTGAATATATTAAAACAGTAGTTATAACAATTAAAAAAAATTGTATCCTGCCTTACACATTTCATAGCTGTGTTTTCATTTCAACTCTATGGCTTTCTTGTATTTTTACTCTGTTCTAACCCATCTGATATTTAATTGCAATATAACACTTTTTCATATAATGTAAAACAACAGGCACAAATGGAAATTTTTAAATTTGAATCATGCTTGGGAAAATTCTGAAAATTAATGTAATAGAATTATTGTATGTGTATTACTTTATTTTTGCCCATGCAACTTTATGAATTGCCTTAGAATTATGTTTTTATCATGCCCGACAAAAGGTTATTTGCCCATTTCTTTTAACATCTCTTTGAAATGCTAATAGTGATTATAAAAACTGGAGACATAATTGGAGGGACATAATGTACATACCCAATCCAAAGAGAATACGTATTCCTATATTCATTTTTTCCAGAAATAAAACTGGAACAATTTCCTCATATTCACATTACAGAATGGAAGATATATTTGTATTTTGTAAACTGGACTCCAAGCTCCTTATCATCTTGGATACTCTCCAGTCTGTCAGTGGTCTACTTAAGATGTCCCTCAATCTGGTGGCAATATTATAGGTGTGATCTAATGCAATCTAAAATTGGGGAATGGGAAAAAAGTAGAGGAAGAATTGGTAATGGGAATAGGAGTGCAGCAATATATTTTTTATAATGAAGTAATGAGATCATACTGGAGGAAATGGACAAGGAGATTCTCTTCACAGATTGCTCCTCATTCCTCTAGGACAGAGCTTTCCAAACTGTGTGTCGTGACACAAAAGTGTGTCGCCACACACAGCGTGGTGTGTCGCCACACCACTCGGAAGCGGCGGTGCACGGCGGCAGCGGCACAGGATCAGTGCTTCCGCGTTTTAGCGGAGGCTGCCACCGCCACCGTGCATGCGCGCGCCACCGCCGCGCTGCCGCCGCCGCCGCCACTGGTATGTCACCAGCGGCGGCACTTTGGAAAGCCCTGCTCTAGGAAGAGCTAGGGATAACGTGGAGACCTTCTGGAATAGTGTGAAAAAGTAGCAGAAGGAAGCTTTGGAGGGAAAGAAGCAATTGGGAAAAATCACTTCTTTGCCCTCTTCCTCCAAACAGGAGGCTCTACCAGATACTTCTACAGACTGAAGGATTCACTCTATTCCTAGAGAGACATGTGGACTAAACCTATAGACTTTTTCAGTTTGGTATGAGAATTAAGACCTTAAGCCAAATTTGAGGAAATAATTCCACACAGAAAGGACAGAAGCTTACTCATGAAGTGAATTATATTTTATTTATGTATTTATTTGTTTTGTATCTGCTTTCCTTCAGGAGTTTACAATGGTGTACTCCCTCTTCCCATTTTTCCCCACAACAACAATCCTATGATGTAAGCTGGGCTAAGAGTAATCAACCCAAAAATCACTGAGTAGGCTTCTGTGGTTGAGGATGGGCTGGGTCTTCTTGGTGCCTGTACCTTATAGCCTATACCACACTGCCTCTCATTTAATAGTTCTCTCTGTTTCTGATCTACTAAATCAGTGCTTTCCAAACTGCTGCCGTTGGCGACACACCAACGGCGGCAGCAGCAGGGGCGCACACAGCGGCAGGGGCGTGCACGGCAGCAGCCTCGTGTTTTCTGCCACCGCCATACACAGCACCGCCGCCGTGTGCATCCCTGCGCCGCCGCCATGCACGTCCACTTCCAGGTTGTGTCGCGACACACAGTTTGGAAAGCTATGTACTAAACAAATCCTTTTTTAAATGTTCTTTTCTGTACTTGAAACCACTTTTTAAACCTTGCTTGTTGCTTTGAAGTAATTATTTATAATAAGGAAACAATTGGCTTCTTTCCATAGAATCTGTAACTGCAGTATCTGGAAATGGCTCATCTCGAACAAGTAGACATGGTCCGAATAGAAGTACGAGAACATCAAAAACTGATACAGACATCAAGGTTATTGAAGAGCTCTGTAAAGAATATGATTGTAATTTGGATGAGGTAAGAGTAGCTTAGGATTCTTAGAATTTTGTATTTTTTAAAGTTTATTTATCTTAAGTTCTACAGAAAGAAATACAAAAAAAGGAAGAAAGAGACATACAGGTAGTCCTCAACCTATGACCATTCGGTCAGTGACCGTTCCAAGTTACAATGGCGCTGAATGAATGGTGGTTATGACCGGTCCTTGGAGTTCCAGCCATCCCAGCACTTCCGTGGTCATGTGATCGCAACCTGGGTGCTTGGCAACCTGTTTTCACTTGCAGTCGGTTGCCAAGCACCTCACGATCATGTGATAGCCATTTGCAACCTTCCCTGCCAGCTTTCCCAGAAAGTCAGTGGGGAAGCCGGCAGGGAAGGTTGCAAGTCGCTGGAGTAAGTCTTTCCCACCCACGCACCCTACCCCAGCCCCTCTGCGCTCACGCCGCACCAGGCACTCGCACACCCTGACCCGGGCCATACCTGTGTGCACCCTCTCCGACCCATGTGGCACCTCTCTTGCACCCTCCCCAACCCACACAGCGCCTCTTGCACACCTCCTTGCACCCTCACGCACCCTCCCCGACCGACGCAGCGCCTCTCGCACACTCTCCCTGACCTACTTGGCGCCTCTAGCACACCCTTCCCGATCCTTCCCCGCACTCCCCCTTGCTCCCTCCTCCACCTGGCAGCAACCACTTATCTGCCTGCATGCCTGGGACTTGCTACTTTCTGTCCGGTTTCCCACTGACTTTGGTTGTGGGAAACTGGCAGGAACTTGCCTCGCCTAACAACCATGGGATTCAGTTAACAACGGCAACTGGGACTGCAGGGATTGCCATCGCTAAGCGATGTGGTTGCGCTTTATGACCACATCGTTTAGCGATGGAAATTCCAGTCCCAATTCCTGTTGTAAGTTGAGGACTACTTGTATATAAAAAACAACAAGAACCAACCAAGTTAACAAAAAGAAACACAAAAAATAAGGGAAAAAACATACAGTTTTCCCCCTTCTTATTTTTTGTGTTTCATTTCTTCTTTTGTGTATCACGTAATTATCAAATGTCAAACAAGTTTCTAATCTAAATTAAAGAAAATAAATGATGATTCTGTAATGTTTCAAAATGTCATAAACATTCCAAAGAAGAACTATTTTTGAATAGTAGATGAAATTGCCTTTTGAAAAACAAGTAAGTTAGATATCTCTTGAATTTGTTACTGTTTTTCCAATTTCTCAAAATAATTCTCTTATCAATACCCCAGGCCTGATACAACCTTAACTTCTCAAAAATAGTCAGATTCTAAAGTTTGGGGACATAATTTAATATGATATGAACATCTTTAAGATTAAAAGATTTCTTCATAAATCTACATATGCATGTTAAAATATTTTTCCAAAAAGATGTCAGTGATTCCCAAGACCAAATCATATGAGTCAGTGACCTCTCAAATTTTTTACAACAAAGAAAATCTGATGTCCATCTTTTCAAATGCATTCCTTGGGGTGTCCAGTAGGCTTGAAATCTTTTGATGAACAGTTTTAATCTTAAATCTATTGAACCAAATTTAACATTTTTTAAAACCTGCAACCACTGATGTTCCATTATTGGGTGTTCCATTTGTTTAATCCATGAGCCATAAATATTCTTAATGTCAACTTTAAAAATATTCTTTAATTTCTGACACAAAAATGCTGTAGGTTTTGTTTCAGACATTGACTCCAACAATATGCTGAACAAAAAACTCATGGTGCTAATCAATCTTGCATATATCTTCTTAGGACAATTCATGCAAATGGTATGTCCTAAACCATATATTTTATATGCATTTTATGCTAAACTAAATGTAATTCTAGAGAACAAGTCTGTCAGATGTAGCAACATCTTCATACTACTAAATGACAGTAGTAAACAACATGCATTTGTTATGCCATATTATGCATGAAAAGTGACCTCTTACTCATGACAAAGATGCTGTTTTATCATTTTAGGTGAAAAATGTTTACTTCACTAGCTTTATGCCATTCCTGAATTCAATGGGCATTACAGCTTTCAGAGGACTTCCAGAGGTAAAACTAAAGTAATTTGAAAATCTGTTTGCAACAATGAATCTTAGGTCTGATTTTGATAATAAGAAACTTTTCTCTTGATAGAATGTTCTAATAGTGAATTGCTACTTAACAGTTTATTAATACTTTTTGTGAATATAGATGCATTTGAATATCAGATGACACAAAATCAGTGGTTCTTAAACTGTTTGACCCAATTACCCCTTTTCCTGGTCTTGAGTACTGTCATTACCCCCGCAAAAAAAACCACACACTGTTGTTTTACACAAGCGTCTCAGCAGCGGCAGTCCAAAACTGATCCTCGACTTACAAACAAGTAATTACAAATTACTCCATTACCCCCAGGATATGCCCAAATAACTATTACCCTTAGTAATAGTTACCCACAGTTTAAGAACCACTGCACTAGATGATAACTTAGTAATACTTTTCTTAAAATAAATGGAGTTAAACTAAACTAAACGCTAAACCTAAAACCCTAAACGCTTTCCAAAATAAATTACAGATAAATGTATTGTAGAGGAATAGTATATTTTCAGTAGGAATCTATTTTTTCTTTCAACTTAAGGTTGAAGATATGTCAAGCAAATATGAAGAAATGTATTTGAAAAACAAGGATATTGATGCTAGATTATTTCTGGAGAAAGATGAGACTTTGCAATATGAAAATGCAGAATGGTAATATATTTTCTTTTTTGCATAATCTGTATTCCAGTAATATATATTCATTCATGAAGTAAACTGAGGATTAGCCTTGTCTACCTCATAGACAGTGATATATTATTTAAGAATGGAAGATTAGAATGAACATCCTGATGGTATGAGCCATTTGACAATAGAATGGAATCCAATTTGGTTAAAGATGGTAGGCTCTCTTTCATTAGTTGCTATCCAGCTTTGGCAATGCTGTTGTTGCTTGGTAGAAGCTTGGGCTAAAATGGAACTGTCTGATCCTTCCAAGTTATAATCATAGTATAAATAAGTAGATACGATTTTGAATTGCAGGAGTCAGTCATGCCTAAGTCTGGGAGGTAAGTTAAAGGAAAGGAGAATGAATAAATGCTATATCTTGTTCTTGATATAAATCTAGTACATCTTAAAAAAAATGGAGTGACCAGAGTGAAGCAGGAAACCTCACAGAATAAGGACACTACAGGAACTGTCAGATGTATATTTTGTTTCTCCTTCAGGAACTCAAATTGGAGTATGTAATAATCCTTCTTCAAATTTTTCTATGAACAAGAACTCTAGTAGCGGGGGGGGGGGAGCGAATGTGACTAGATATTTCAGCTTGGTTTAGGAGAAGAAGCTTTTATATATCTAGCATCAGATGTATGTGTAGAGACTTTTTTTTATCATATTAAGTTTACAGTTAGAGAGAACACCTACAAAAAACCCAGGTGAAGATTCTCCTATTGTACTTCCACAAACCCCTGTTCGGTAAGAATAATTTAAATTTCATTAATATTGAATTCTTTAAATATTTTAATTAAATTATTTCTAAATTTTAATACTTATACATTTAAATAAGGTAACTAAAGTAATATTTCAGTTTCTTTTGTGAAGCTTTAGTGTTTAGGGTTTATTTAAATATTGCACAAATTTACATTTGTAGTTTCAAAGAAAAGGTGCAACAGTAAGGGTGGTCTTAGCCAAACTGTCCTACAGGTTGAAATATTCTATTAGTAGTAGTTTTCTGAGCATATAGTACAGGGCTTTCCAAACTTTTCATGTTGGTGACACGTCTTTTAGCCATGCATAATTTCGTGACACAGTAATGAGAAGTCCCCTCCCCCTGGCCCACGTGATTGGCTGCCGGCTCCAAACCCCACCCCTGGCCCACGTGATTCGCTCCCGGCTCCAAACCCCGCCCCGGCCCACGTGATTGGCTCCCAGCTCCAAACCCCGCCCCCGGCCCACGTGATTGGCTCCCGGCTCCAACCCCCCCCCCCCGTCTTGTACTGTATGTATTGTATTGTATGTAATTGTAGATAAAATACAAAAATGCCCTCCAGGTGTGCTTGATGGGGAGGTCATGGACCCAAGACCATGAGCAGTGTTTTTCAGTCTTGGCCACTTTCAGATATGAGGACTTCAACTCCCAGAATTCCCTACCCAGCAAGGCTGGCTGGGGAATTCTGGGATTTGAAGTCCACAACTCTTGAAGTCGCCTAGGTTGAGAAACACTGCCAGATGATGGGAAAACGGCGTCCATTGCTTGGTAAGGCTCTGGGCTGGCACTTTGGAAGGGGAAGGGCGCTCTCCTTGGCACATAGGTAACCCCTCTGTAAGGCCACCAAAGGGAAGAGCGCTTTCCTTACCCCTCCCTGCATCCCATGGGCTCCTGACACGCAAGAGCCATACTGACACAACACCCTTCTACCAGGTCACAGAAGAGCCGCTCTCCACGAGGTCTTGACACGCAAGAGTCATTTACAAAAATTACATGACATTACAAAAGACTGCCAGTCTATAAGAGGGGTGTCATTGTTCATGTACATAAGCCAGGAATGGGGAACCTGAAGTCCTCCATATGTTCTCTGGGCGCCAGTCCCAGGAAGGGACTGAAAGCTAACTAAAAAGCACATGTGATGTGGGGCAAATGTTAGTGGCCACAACAGCCCAAGGAAGGATGTGCAAAACATTTTGAATGCAAAACCTTGTGTTTCAACCTTGTGCTGGTCACGCCAGGCAGTGTTTCGGGGCTGGCAAGCCTGCTTTGAGGGTGAAGCACCCAGCTCTT
Organism: Charina bottae; assembly: GCA_023362775.1. Taxonomy (NCBI): domain Eukaryota; kingdom Metazoa; phylum Chordata; class Lepidosauria; order Squamata; family Charinaidae; genus Charina; species Charina bottae. The sequence continues at coordinate 3,152,648 of JALMGJ010000052.1, read as the reverse complement.
GGGTATGGGCCACGTCCAAAATGCCAGCCCGCCAACCCCATTTGTGTGCAGGACAACCGATTGGCACTTCAGATGTTGCCTTTTGAAGTGGGCACGGTTAGGAATGGAAACATTTTGCACATCTCCGATGGCCTGGACGTAGCGGGCGAGTGAGGTTTGCATGATGGCTGGGGAATTCTAAGAGTTGAAGTCCACTCATCTTAAAGTTGCCAAGTTTGAAAAACACTGCTCTATGTTCTTCCCTTGTGTCAGGGGTTAAGGCAGTGACATATACTTGGTTGGATTAATCCCCATGAATTTAACCTTTTCCTTTCCATCCCATTAAGTATGAAAAGACTTTGGTAACTTGGAGGGGTGGGCACACAAGATTTTGCGGTGCCACCTTTTGCAAACCTCACTGAGTGCCAATCTGACCATTGGGTGAAATCTGTATTAACTGGGCACAGAACATCAATGTTAGTGGAGTTGCGGCTAGAGTTGACTTGATCATCAACTTCTTCCATCGTGTCTATGACGAACTTTGGAGGGGGCAAGAGTAGTGGGGGAATGGGTCTATGGAAGGGGAGTCTTCTCCAAGGCAAGTAGAGAAAGGAGCAGGATGGAATCTGATTTCTCAAAGGAAAGCATCAGGAGAGGGAACACGTGGAGGAAGAGCAAAGGAAATGGGGTGTCAACAGTGGAGGGACTTCAGAAGAGCAGACCTGGGAATTAAGCCGGGGGTGGATGGTGGGTAGAGAAGGGATTTTGCCAGTGGAAAGAAAGCGACGAGGCTTCAGAAGATAGACTTGGGGCAGTTTGGAAACCCTGCGGGAGAGAGGAATAACCGCCAGGGTTCTATTTTCTCCGTCGAAAGACTGCAAGCAGTCGGAGGTGGTGGGAGGGAGGGAAGGAAGGAAAGCGAGGCAGGTTAACTCCACAGTCGCGGTTCTGATCTCCGTGCCCGCCGTCGACCCCGATCCTCTGGATCCCTCACGCTCCGGAGAGTCGACGCGCACTGGGCGAGCTTGGCGATCTGGGCTCTCTGCGACTAAGGCGCCTGCGAGCCGAGGTTCCAGCGCTGAGCCGGCCGGCCGATTAAAGCTGCTCGCAGCTGGGTGAAGCTTCGCGGGGAAAAGCTGCGGCCAAAGAAGGCAAGGCAAGGCGGGAGAGGAGAGAGGAAGGGCGGGGATCTCCAGGGGTTAGGTGGAACCGAAAGTGAGCGTGGGACTAGTTGCGCTGAAAGAGAAAGAGGTGAGCAGGGGAGGGGAATGTGGGGGTAGGACTGTCCTACTTCTGGGCTCCTCTTTTGGACTCGGCGCCCCGGGAAAAACTTAGCCGGACTTCAGCACCAGGAGAGGAAAGTGGAAAGATTTCTTCCTCCGCAACCCCCCCCCCAGCGACGTCTCTGCACCCCCCCGTGCCTAGTGTAGTCCCTGCACCCTCCCCCCCAGTTGCAGCCCTACCGGGTTGCTAACTTACCTGGCTTCTGCGGCGAGAGCTGAAGAGGTGGGTTCAGAGCAGGGACCTGTCGGCGCGGCAAGGGATGGGCGGGGCTCCACGTGGTGCATGGCCTCCTCTTCCGGGTTCCCCTGCGACACACCTGGGCCCTCGCCGCGACACAGAAATGTGTCGCGACACACAGTTTGGAAAGCTCTGATATAGTAGAATCCTTGCAAACATTCTACGGCTTAGATCACTTTAGCAAATCTATGCCAGAAATTTTCTCACAACTTCACTGCTGCTACAAATAAGTTCTTCATAATATGGATAGTTTGAAATGCTTCAGAGGATGCTAATGCTATTGTCATGGGGAACAACTATAATGTAATAACATAAAAATTATACTTCTGAGGAATGTTTTTATTTAAAGGCTATTGTATTTCAGAAAATACTAATAATGTTTTTCATTCACTTTAGAGCTGCAATGAATACTATTCAGCAGTTAATGATAATATTAAACTCTGCAAGCGATACACCGTCGGACAACCTTCTCTTCTATTTTAATGTAAGTAGGAACAATTTAACTATACTTGTGACTTCTCAATAGTTTATATCAGATTGTGTTTTCTGCTGACTGGAAATAATAATTGCTTCAGGTTGGCATGACATGGTTAGTTTCAGTAAGTTCCAATCTGGTTAAAGATAGACATGCAAAGAAGTAAGTTGGCAGTGCATACTGCCATTAGCCAGGTTTGTTGGCTTACCACCTTATTTTTTTTAAAATTTATTATTAAATTTATACACCGCCCATCTCACTATAAAAGTGAGCGGCTTACAACTAAAAATTATAAAATCATTATAAAAATAGAAAAACTACAAAAAATAGAAGATAAAAGAGGTGCAAGCCACACCTATATGTTAGAGGATTTCTTTATGTTATTGTGTATTTTTATGAAGGGTATTTATGTATGTGCTTTTCTTGTGATTCTAAAGACCACTTGTTTAATTTCTGTAATTGTTTTTTGTTAGGGTAGTGTTTTATGTGGATATAATTCCCCATATTTGCTTTTGCTCAAGTAGGAGCTGGGCATGCAAAAATACTGTTGTTTAACTAAATGGAGTTGAAAATAAAGAGAATTCTTTTGCCTTTTACTTGCTTTTATGCAGCATAAAACACACCAGAAATAGCTGGATTCCAGGTTAAGACATAATAGTAAGTCAACTGTTAAAACAAGCCTATAGTTATAAGCAAGTTTAAAATTATGGCTTAACATCACAGGCAAACCAGGCTATGTTTTATGTATTGCAACATTGTTAGGGTCTTTATATGCCTTTTTTAAACTAAAAAGGAATAGAAGGAAAGTATGTTTTAAAAGTATCTCAGCTCTGTCATATTTCAGAGTACATTATTTTGTCAGGAATTACTTTTTTATTCTCTGATAAGGCATAAGGTTTGGGAAAAGGAAGATTTTTGCAGGATGGGAATTATTTCTGCCAGGAATCAAAAACAGAGTGTCATAATAAAATGCTAATTAAGAAGAAATTTAATGTTATCTTTTTTTAATCATAGGGTGAAATTCTGTGGTATCTGTCTACTATGGTTGTCATTAGCAGAAAGGATTTCCCCTTTCCCCATATAAAGCCCTCAGCAATTGAAGTTGCCCTCACCAGCAACTTCTCTAAAGCATATGGATGTTTCAAAGTACATTTTTAGAGCTCAGTGAGAGGAGGAAAGGACAAGTCAGTTTCTGTTAATTGATATTTGTGTACATGATGTTGGCTTATGGTTAATCCCCTACCTACAGCGTTTATTTTATTTATTTATATTACTTGTTGCTCTGAATAAATTTCCTAGCCAATATCCCATTTTGAAATAATTTAAAATAGGGAATAATTAATGTCAGATATTAAAAATTAGTGTTCCTCAAAGAATAATTAAATCCCAATAGAAGGATGAGGAAATCATTCTTCCTAAAATAGCTGCCAAAAATTCTGAAACAGAAAAGAGCGATGCATATAGGTGATAATGAATCCGGAGGGAGACACCCATTAACACCAACCTCCAACACATAGCTGCCGGAGCACCAAGGGATATTTGCATGACAAGGGTCTGGGAAGGAAGGGGGAGAAATAAGCAAACTCCTCTTTCTGTGTCAGCTTCAGGTAACTTAAGAAACAATCAATGGGTAATCAAAGCAAAACCAGCCTGTCAGTTGTGTCTCCTATCAAGAGGAACTAAGATACATTGAGTTCAAAGGAGATTCGGTGTCAATTCAAAACAAGACTAGTATGTCAGTTACTTAAAAGAAAGGCTTGTTAAAACGAGACTATTGCCTCCTATTGACACAAACTAAGCTACATTGAACTTTAAGGGACCTTCAAAGCCATTATGACTATGTTAATGACTAAAGACTGAACTAATCAGGAAAAGTCTCACACAAGAAAGAGTAAAGATATCACCCAGAGAAATTGACAAAAGGCGGCCGTGGTATTGTAAAACGTCGAGGCAGGAACTGAGAACTGTCAGTCTGACACTTTGCAAACTTGTGTAAATATGTAAATATGTAAACTAAATATGTAAACTGACTTTTCTTTGAAATACATGTATAAAATAAATGAATGAACCTTGCTCATTGCTCTCTCTATACCAGTCAAATTTGTGACGGTATGGGGGAAGCCTCTTTTGCAAAAGAACCAATAAACATTTAGAGCTGTTATTTGTTAGTTCAGTATTTTATTTTGTGGGAAAAGGAGCCAAATCTCACATTAACATCCCAAACAACCTCAACCTTCCTGCCCTGCCATCCCAATAGCTATCAGTCCAGGGGACCATGGTTGAGTTTTATACATCATACTAACCCAGGATTTTGAAACTGGCATTGATATGACAATAGTTTGGTCCTAGTCTGGCCAACATCTCATACATAGGAAGGAGCTGACACAGAAAAGGCCCTTTTCTTCATAGCTGTCCTCTGTACTTCAAATTGGAGGATATTCAAGGACCTCCACTGAACTTACAGTAAACGTGGGCAGACTTCAGGCTTATGGGATATACTTTGTTTTTCCCTTTTTATTTTCACCATTGCACAATATCCAAAAACCTCAGCTAATGCAAAGGCAAAATGTAAACCATCCAGAAATCTACTGCTGGTCCTTAATTGTATTCTGCTAGGCAATGGAAAAACAGTTATTATATGAAGAGGCATTTTTTCCTATACCATGCATCCAAGTCACATAGTGGTCCTAACTAGGTCTATATATTCAGCCTTGTAACAACAAAAAAACCAAAACGAAACTGAAAGATTGCTGTAGCGTGTTCATAATAGCTGATCCTAAATAGAAATATTACTTCCATATTTTGAACCATGTTCAAAGGCAGCTGCAATATAATATAAATGAGAAGTTACCAGAATGGGAATGATTGCTATCTGCTGCCTACAATGGTCATAGCGGTGATGCTTCTCTGATAAAAAGAACCCATGTTGCAGAGACTTTTATTCTTCTATTGCAATAATAGATCTGAGAGCTTGTTAAGTTTTAAATTAATTCAAAAGCTCTTTATTATATGTTAGTCTTCTGAATTGATTTCTTAAGCATAATCGTTTAATTACATATGTTTGTTCTGATTCTCAGAAATCCTATCCTGTTGCTAACAAAATGAAGGAGTGATTTACTAATGTACTATTGCTAAAGCTCACGCTCCAATTGAAGATGTTTTGTTTTTCTAATATCATATTGTGTATCTAAAGATTTCCCCCCAAATATTACAGAACTGCACAATTAATCCTCATGAAGACATAGTGAGAAGAATAGAAAGTCTCGGTTTTATCTTCAAGAAAAAATTTGCTGAAGCAGTTGGACAAGGCTGTGCTGAAATTGGATCTCAGGTAGGGTTCTCCAATAATTCAAAACAAAATCTAACTTTTTCTTAAGAGCTGAGTAAATTCTGAACTAGGGAATGCATTGAATTGAGTAAATCAATGAATTTAAAATATTGCAGGAATCATTCATGTTTTTAGTCATAATTCTTATTAATACAAATATTTTACATAGCTCTGGAGACAAAAGTAAGATGTTGACAATATCTTTATAAGCAGGCTGATTTTAACAGCTGTCAGCTTTTTAAAGCCAATTCTGTTTTCATTATCAAAGCATACTGTGTATCTAGAACCCAAAGAGAACATATATATCATCCTCTGTTGGTAAAATAAAGAAATAGAATAAAAACCAGAATGGCCTTAAACAGGCTGGAATGAATGGCATTTGAAGTACTACAAGCATTAGAAGTGGAGCACTGTTGAAGATGGCCTGCTAAATGCCTTGCTTGTCCCTCAGCCCACCCTTTTTAGTTATTATCAACTGCTTATCTGCACTAAATTCCCTTCTAAAGCAATTAAGAAATGCAAAATGTCCGGGAAAGGTGTTTCACAACAAAGAGATCAAAACAAACATGAAAGAGACAAAAACAAACAACTGGCAGTGCTCCAGTAGAAGCTTGGGTCTCAGACAAAGCAGCCATCAACAGACACATAGAGGTAAACAACATTTACATACCATTCATAAGAGACAATAGAAAAGCCAGAAGACCAGAACACCTCCTTGCCAGCAATCAACACCCAGATATGCAAAGATTAACACCAGGATTAGCACCAGAGGAACAATCAAACAGCACAATATACCGTAATCAAGGAACTATTAACTCAGTCAATCAACCAAGCAGCAAACAACAGCCCAATCAAGGAACTCCTAAGGAAAGAACACCACCACCAACACAAGCAGGACAAGCCATGGTATATAAACAGAGAGCAAGTCCCACTCCCTTTTCGCACTGAAGATGTTGCCTAGTCTGGCAATGAAACGTCTGCAAGAAAACAACAAGGCTCAGAGAACACCAAAGACTCCACAGAGGAAAATGAGGCTGAGATGAGGCCTATAGCTTTGGCAGTTATCTTATCACTCCAAAGAGGACTCTAAGGCTATCAAGCGTTTACCTAAATAATTTAAACAAGGCCTTAAGCTTGAATGGGAGAAATTCTTTACTTCAGTAAAAGAAGCTTTAGCAGATATGTCTGAAAGAATTAATAAACCGTTTAAACACTTATCAGGGTAAATATCAGACATTGCTCAGATAGCTAGTCAGGCCTATGATTTAAGTACTAAAAATGTTTCTAGCATGAAAAAGGTTAAGGAACACAGTTGAAGTATCTCTGGCATATACTGAAGATCATAACAGAGAAAGTAACCTCTGTATTAGAGACATCAGTGAACAAGCTGAGAACAATAACATGATAGATTGTACAGTATTGAAATTTAAGGGTCTCTTCCCAGATCTACATTTGTCTGAAAAAGACATAGTACGGGCACATAGAGTTCAAAATTCCAGGCTTGCAAAGTTTTTTAAAAATAAAGGGATACTATAGTTAACTTGAAGGTACCAGAGATAAAATTCTTCAGGAAACCCACAAGGTGAAGGAAATAAACTGGAGTGGAGGACAAGGTTTTGTTTTTCAAGACATCGGTCAAACTACTTTACAAAAAAGAATTGCATTCAAGCCTCTAACAGAACTGTTGGTGGGAATTTGTTATAAATGGGGTATTTCCATTCATACTTATAATTTTGAAACCACAAGGAGTAGAGACAATTGCTAGAATTGAGGACAAGAACAAAACTCTGGCAGACTTGAAGAAGATTCCCCCTAATGCCAGCAAAAAGAACAGTCTTGGGCATTAAAACAAGCAGACCCAGCTCCAAAAGGAAGGACCAAGGAGGATTCCAACAAAAACGAGGACAAAAGGGAAAAATAAAACAAACAAACTCTATAATGATCAGTTAAGATTTAGCATAGCATTTAAAAGTTTCACTTAGGACTTAAGAAAATATGCTTAAGATAAAGTTGATATATATTTAAAATTGGACGTGTGGGAGGGGTGTGAGGGAGCAGCAAAACTTTTCCCACTTAGACTGTGAAGGGGCTCGGAGTGTGAACCTCTTTAGGTCTAAGACTGAACAGGGAGGTTGGTTGATTAGGGAATATGGGAATATGGGTATTAAGAATTTAGGGATCATTATAAGGGGAAGATTTGTGGGTGGGGATGGATATGATGAGGACTGGGAGTTTCAAAGGGAACAAAGCAAGAAGAAATAAGATTGTCACTAGCGCAAGCAACAAAAGGTTTATTCTTAGAAGCCCAGAATAAATTCAAATTATTTTATAGGATATAAGGTATCCAAAGTAGCAATACTAATATTTCATGAGTGGAAGGTTCATATTTATCAAGGGAGAATTAGATCAATTACCAGTTGTTATCATTTCAATTTATTCTCCAAATCAGGGTCAAGTACAATTTCTTAGGAAAGTATTAAGGAAATTAGTACAATTTGACATTGAGAATTTGGTATTAGGAGGAGATTTAAACATAACTGCAGGTATCTCTCAGGGGAAAGGAAACATCCTCAAGTGCAGAAGAAAATACCTGCAATACTCTTAACATTACTACAGACACTAGGACTGACTGACATAGGAAATTATGAACCCTCAACCAAATGAGTTCACATATTATTCAGATAAACATAAATCTTATTCTGGATTAGATTACATTATATAAAGGTAAAGGTAAAGGTTCCTCCCGCACATTTGTGCAGTCGTGTCTGACTCTAGGGGCCGGTGCTCATCTCCGTTTGTTAGCCGAAGAGCCAGCGTTGTCCAAAGACGCTTCCACGGTCATGTGGCCGCATGACAAACGCGGAACGCTGTTAGCATCCCACGGAAGTGGTACCTATTCATCTACTTGCATTTGCATGCTTTCGAATTGCTAGGTTGGCAAGAGCTGGAGCTGGTGCAGGAGCTCACTCTGCACGCAGGGCTAGGGATTCGAACCTCCGAACTTGCAATCTTCCGATCAACAAGCCTGGCGTCTTACCCGCTAAGCCACCACGCCCCTAATATATACATTATATATGGGTATCTAAATCACTAGTAGGCTTAATCCAACAAGCAGCAATAGCACCTGACAATGCTACAGTATTTTTAAGGCTAAAATTTGAAAATACAATTTTAAAAAAATACTTCTGGTGAGTGAATCCAAAACTGTTAACTACCCAGCCAGCATAAGAAGCTCTGTCCTCCTTTTTAGCTAATTTTGTTCGAGAAAATAATGCAAAACAAACATCTCCAGTGGTAAGAACGGAAGCATTGAAAGCAGTAATAAGAGAGGGGGTGTGGTGGCTCAGCGGGTAAGACGCCAGGCTTGTCGATCGGATGATCACAAGTTTGGAGGTTCGAGACCCGAGCACCGCATGACGGAGTGAGCTCCTGCACTCACCCCAGCTCTTGCCAGCCTAGCAATTTGAAAGCATGCAACTGCAAGTAGATAAATAGGTACCACTTCAGTGGGTAGGTAATAGTGTTCTGTGTGCGTCATGCCGGCCACATGACTGTGGAAGCGTCTTCGGACAACACTGGCTCTTTGGCTAACAAACGGAGATGAGCACCGGCCCCTAGAGTCGGACACGACTGTGTGGGGGAACCTTTACCTTTACCTTTTATGTTAATCAAAAGTGTATAATTAAAAAGAAAAATGCATAACTGTCTGGTAAATTAGATTTAGAAATTAAAGAACTGTTAGCACAATATAGTAAGACAGATTCTCCAAAGTTCTATAAGCAGTTAGAATTGAAAATAAAAGAATTTTGAAAATAAAGGAATATCCCAGAGACAAACAAAATAGAGTACAGCTTCCGGGGCCCCTGCCGCCCTAGCTGACCTTCGCTGTTTTCTTGCTCCTGCTGCTGGCCAAGCATGCTTGGCCTGGCCCTGGGCGAGACAGCTGCTGGCCAAACGAGGCTTTCTTCCCAAGGTCGCGCACAGCGGTTTCCTCTTAAGACCTGGGGAAATGTGCTTTGTTCTCTTTTTTTTTTCTGTCAATGAAAAGTGATTCCTCAATAATTTTGCTTTATATTTTCTATGACTGCATTTGAGGACCCATTCAAATAGCTTTAACTGCAGGGCTCAGATAAACTGTGCCACTGCTTCTGATTTTCACAGTACAGATTTCCATGGCTTTAGCTTGCTTTTTATACATGGCACAGATAACTCTGTGTTAGACCAGTTAAGCTGAGTTGATTAGATATCTGAAAATCCATGTCATATGCCTGACTCTGTGCTTAGTACTGAATTGGAAAAACTTGGATGTGCTTGGAGAAAAGCATGTCCTCTACAGTTTTGAAATGTTATAATTCTGAAATTAATTAACATGGGTTTTGCAAAACATCACTAAGATTTAATACATAGTTCTCTTCAATGGCTTTCGGTACATTCCCATGAAGGGATATTATGCAAAAATGAGTCACATCATTTATTTACTGGCGCAATATCTTGTTAATGGATAAAAGAGAATTTAGCACTTTACTAAAAAAAATGTTTAAAGTTCCATGTAATGTATTTCCAAAAGCATGTTATGGACTGAAATGTTTCTTGGATCACAAGATAAAATGTGTTATGAAAGTCTGTGGTATTGGGTATTAATTTTTCGGGTAAGCATTGCATTCTGTTATTTAAATTTTTGGATGCCAACTCTAGTAGATTTCTTTAAGTACTACTGTATAATTAAATGGTCCCACAAAAATTGGCAAAGGAAATTAAATAATTTGTACTAAGAGCATTATGTTTTAGCTTTTGAATAATATTTTATTTGCTATTTTCAGAGGTACAAAATTGGAGTAAGGCTATACTACAGAGTGATGGAATCCTTACTAAAGTCGGTATGTTTTCAGCATATTATTTTTTATAATAGGTGTTAGCTTTTTAAAATGCTATACTGAATCTTTAGTTATTTATCTGTTACAGGAAGAAAAACGTCTGTCGGTTCATAATTTTAGGTATGTTTGCTAAACATTCTTCAGACCCCCCTATTTTGTAAAATTAATTTAGAACAGTTTAAAACATGTTAAAAACCTGTTATTGAGATGTATGTTTTTTTACAGCAAACTTTTGAATAATGACATCTTCCACATCTCTCTGCTGGCTTGTGCTCTTGAGCTAGTCATGGCTACATATGGCAGTAAGTTCAAATTACTATAAGCATTATTAAGGAGTCTCTTCAGTTTACTCCTGGGGCAAACTTCTTTTCCAAAAGCATTTTCTGTGATAGAGGATCTGCTATCTTTAAAATGTTGTTATTTTGAATGTAAAATCTTGCAATAACTCAGCATAGCAACAACTAATTTTATACATAATTTTATTGCTCCATATTAATTAGTTGTGTTCTCCTAAGCATTAAGAAATGCTTCACAGAGTGCGAATGTGGAGACAGACTTGTCTTTCCCATGGATCATCGACGTCCTGGACTTGAAAGCCTTTGAATTATACATGATTATTGAAAGCTTCATTAAATCAGAACCAAGCTTGACTAGAGAGATGATAAAACACCTAGAAGGCTGTGAACACAAAATTATGGAATCCCTTGCATGGCAATCAGTAAGTTGTTTTCTAAACTATAAGAACATGTATTTGTGGGTCTAATTATTTACTATGTAGTTTATTGTATTACACCTGGGCTATTAAATATAGATGTAAATATAAAATTACACCTAGGCTATTCTATAAATGTATCGTCCAAGTGAAGTAAGAGTTGAAGTGATATCTGTTTCCCCAGTAGAACACACAGTATTCTTTAAATTGTGAAGACTAGTTTGAAGAGCTATGTTCCAAGGCGTTTTCTGTGTCCTTCTGACAGTTTTGCTTCTGTCTCTGCAATGTTTAGAAACAGATTGGTTGTTGGGTCTGCACCTGCTCCTTAGAGTGGACTGGAAGGTTGATTAAAAAAGAGATAGCAACTCAAACAGGATGGAAATATTTATCTCAGGGGTTTCTTGTCAAATCAGTGTTGATTTTTTCCTCATTTGGGCATCCTACCCATGCCTTTTCATACTCCCTCCTCCTCCCAGTCGTGGTTATAGGACAGTTACAAATAATTTGAATTTTAAGAGGGATGTTAAAGGGGAAAAGGAGACTTTCCTCATTAGGTTTCAGAGTCCAAGTATATGCTTTGTTCTTTAATTTTAGGTTCAGTGTTTTTTTTGGGGGAAAAAGACAGTGCATAACTCACTTGTAGGAATCAGTATTGGGTTGTTTAAGGAATATTGGAAAACAGAATGAAAATAGTGTTCAACTCCACCTACTTTTACACACAGAATACCTTTGGTTGCCAAATAATATAGGCCAGTGAGTACAGTATCAAATATAAGAGGAGATAAAGGGCCTCCTTGAGTAAGTCATACAAGTCAGTTTGATGGGCAAGAAAATAATTCCATTTGTAAAAACCTGAACCAAAGGACAGAGGATCACATTTTAATCCAGTTAATAAAGCAAGATAGGGAAAGCATGGCTTCTGAAATCTTTTCCATACCCTTACTATCACCTCCATTCTTGGTCATGTGATCAGAAGGCAAGAAAGGGAGAAGCTTAAGAATGGAGCAGTCGGCAGCATTCTGAGCCCCTGCCCAACTGCCTCTTCCATAGGGCTAGATAATTGGGGGAGGGTTTTTTAGATTTTTTTTTCCTCCACAGCCCTTGGCCAGATCCAGCTGAATTTTGAACTTATTCTTTCTTTTGCCAGCTTCTCCCTCCACCTCAAATTTCATTTTTGTGTGTGCTGGTTCTGGAGAGTTATCCTGTTGATTAGGCTGACCATACGTACCGTTTTAAACGGGACAGTACCGTTTTTTTCACATTTCCTGACCGTCCCGTCGTTTTAATACAAATGTCAATTTTGTCCCTTTTTTAAAAAAAAAAATAGCGAAATGTCGGGCATGGGAAGATTGATTCAGCCAAGATGCAATTATCATTTAAAAAGTGCTCGATTGAGGTGCCTGATGTTGGGTGAGACTAGAGAGGGGCAAGGAAGGCGGAAAGAGAGAGAGAGAGGGAGACAGAGAGAGATGGGGAGATCTTTGCCACCGGCTCTGCTCTGCTCTTAGCTGGTCGCTCTCTGCTACATTTTTGTATGAGTTCTGTCACTGAAGAATAATTGTTAGCTCAATATGTTCATGTAATAAAACTTTTTTATTTTAATGGAAACAAAAATATTTTTATATATACAGTAATCTGTTTAAGGACCAGCAAATGGATCTTAAAAACTCTTTAAAACTTTTTTTATCTTCTTACTTTTTCATGAATACGGAATATTACGTAAGTTTAACCCCGTCCCATTTTTGCCATCCCAATGTCCCATTTTTGTCTCAAGGAAATATGGTCAGCCTACTGTTGATGGACGAGTCCCAAGCCTCTTTACATAATTTCTTTTCAACAGACCATTGAGTTGGAAAGATTAAAATGGAGGAAATCCATGTATGGCCAACATTTGCTACAGAAGGTTCATCTGTACCATATGAAAGGCCTTTTCCACATCCAGTGAAATTATTATTGATTCCAGTTTTTCTGAATGTATTTCTAAAATTTCAGTCCAAGGTTTGTCAGACAAGTAAAATGGAATGGAATTTTATTTATTTTATTTATTTATCATATTTGTATCCCGCCCATCTCCCCCACAAGGAGGGACCCTGGGCGGTTTTGGCTGGTTGGTCTGCAACAGGCTAGATTGTGGAATCTAATTACTATATAAGCAACCCTGCTGGTAGGCAGGACCAGATTTGTGCTCAGCTAGAGGAGATTTTGGAGAAGGAACATAAGCAGCAGAGCCACCCAACCTGGTCAACCTGAAAACTATTTTCCAACTTTTCTTGTTCATATTCTTAACATTTTTTCCATGAAGTATATGCAACAATACAAACACAATGTATGCCTTAGAACCCCAATATAAGGCATATATTGTGTTTGTATTGTTAAGTGTTAAGTGTTCATGTAAATGTGTCTTTAGTATTGCATTTCATTTATTGTATAAAAAGTGAATGGTGCATTTAATAGTGATATTTTTAAATACCAACTAGAAAAATAGGATGACTTTTTCTTAAAGTAATTGATAGAAATATTGGAGTGTGATTAGATAATGCAGTAGAACATATATTTAACTATAACTATAAGAAATATAAGAAATAATCAAGTTGGGAACATATCTCGAGTTGAAAAAAACTATATTCTTACTGTGAAGTATATAAATATTTCCATAGATCCACCGAATTAAATTGGAGTATATAAGCTCATAGTACTTTTTAGGTGTAAGAATTTAATTTAGGTGGAACAGTATTAACATTCTAACAAATGATATAAAGCTTGAATAAAATCTCTAGCCATAATTATCTGATCCATAACTAAATAAAAAGATACTCAAAACACCAGTGTAAAACATCTGGATGGTGCTTAGTAGGGCCATTATAATTAATACATACAGTGTGGTTGCTAAAATATTTACTCACCGATATGTGTGTGTGTGAGTGTGTGTATGTGTGGGGTATTCTTTCTGCATCACTTATTTCCACTATAAATTTTGAAGATTTGTTAATCAAAAGCACTAATTTTTACTAATACATACTTGACCAACCTGTCTTCTAAGTAAATGATCTTTCTCATGATGTGGAAAGATATGAGCTTCTTGTACTGTTGCTCCTATAATAACAACAGACTTATATTATCCAATTTAATAAGTATCAATTGGAAGGAGAGGTAACACCTTTTACATTCCTCAAAACAAATGAAGATGACATAAGTAAAAAAAAACTGCCTATAAAATATCTGTAAGTCAAGGAAAAAAGAGAAAATGTTTTTCATTTAACTGAGACAAATTTTTAAAATCACTAAAAAGAAAGATATCAAAAACTACAATTAGAAAAAATACTGAATAAGAACATTAATACATAGTAATAAGATTAAAGAAACAAAGAAAAAGGAAAATAAAAAATAAAAACAATTACTTGTATTGTATTGAAAATCCAGTGCAAGTATTTCCCCCCCGAGCCAAGATCCCTCTAAAAAATATGAAAAGGAAATATTAAATATTAAAACTCTGTAACTTCTTTGCTACCAATGATCCCAAGGTAATAAACTTTCCTGCATCCTCTTTTTTTATTACGAATTTTATTAAGTTTAAAGAGAAAGATAAAAGCTACGAAAAAATAAAAAACTACAAAAAAGAGAAGAAAAACAAAAAAGGTGTGAAAACACATAAGAATTTTTTTTACAACATTACAGAAAGATGTGACTTCCGACTTTTAACAGCAAGGATATACAAAAATTTTCCAGAATCAATCTCTTACTCTATATTAAACCAAAATCACATTATTTCTATAAATCTTTCCCCTTTAGCACATTATAAAAATCACTAAGTACAGTTACTCCCTCCCCTTATATTAAAATTAAAAAAAAATCATATAAACCTCCTAAACAACTTCCCCCCCAAATAACACTTATTTAATTATTCCCTTCCTACTACTATTCTATACATTTCTGTCTACTATAATAAAAATCAAACTAAAAAGCACATAAATTGTCTGCCATTATACTAAATAATACAACAGTTTTAATATTCTTAATCTTAATAAACCCAAAAAAGAAAAGCAATTCGAAACAATGACCTTAAATCAAATTCTTAAAACCATCCAAATAAACTTTTTTTATATACCCTAATAATCTTAATCCATATCCTTAAAAACAAATAACATCAGTCAAACCCTAAAAGCGATCCAGATAAACATTCTTTACCCCTTATCCCACTTCAAAATAAACCAAAGCATTTACATATCCCCACAATGTGCACAGAGCTTTTCTCTTGAAAAAATCAAACAGTCCAACTGCCCCCCTCAAAGATTCCAGGTTCTCTTCAGAAAACCTCCCATACATAATGACCCCTTCTTTTTCATAACATTTCATCAAAAAGTCAGTTTTACTTATTGCTTGCAGATCCCTCTCTCCGTTGAATTTCTCCAACTCCACTATCCAATCTTCATCCAGCATCTCAACAGAAATCCCAATCTCATTCTTAGAAGAAACATTTCTATCACTGTTGAATTCCTCAAGTTCATCCACTACATCCCCCGTCTGTTTAAAATCCATGTCTCATGCAGTAAATTATGGTGCCCTCTAGGAGCTTAATCAGCGAAAGTCGAAGATATGAAGAAGTTCCTAAGTATGCTTACATAAAGTGAAAGTGAGATAAACAGACAGTTCCCAAGGGAAAGTAGAAACAGAAAGCTGAAGGTTTAAATTAGCCGATTCAATTTGTATGATGCTAATATCTTCAAATAACAGGAAGACAATTATTTACCTCTCAGACCTCCTTTATATTTGGAAGAGAAACGAATTCCAAAACTTAAAAAGAATTTTTAAAAAAAGTAATCCCAAAAATAACGATAAGCACCAAGAGAGCCCGCTTCTCCTTATTTTTATTTTTTATTTATTTTATATCCTGCTTTTATTATTTTTTTTAATAAATAACTCAAGGCAGCAAACATACCTAATACTCCTTCCTCCTCCTATTTTCCCCACAACAACCCTGTGAGGTGAGTTGGGCTGAGAGAGAGTGACTGGCCCATGGTCACCCAGACGGCTTTCATGCCTAAGGCGGGACCAGAACTCTCAGACTCCTGGTTTCTAGCCTGTTAATGTCCCTTTAAGGCTACAGCGCGGCTTGGAAAATGGTGGCGTCCCAGCCTCCCAGCTAGCTCTTACCAGTCAAACGTGAAACGCTGTTTGCAATCTTCCGGCTGCAAGCGGCTGTCCGGAGGGCAGGTGGGGTGATTCCTGGTGTTTTCCTGCATCCGGAGAACACTCCTGGGCTTCAGGAAAACCTGCCCGAGTCCGAAAAAAATTGCCACGTTGTCAGTTTCGCCCACGGAGCCTGCGGACACAGCTGCTCAGCCTGCCATGTCCCCACCAGAAGTCTCCTGTATCCTCTCTTTCAAAGAAAACTTCTTGCCAAGAATAAATAATAATAAATTAATTAATTTAAAAAGAAATATTTTAAATCCCCTTTTGTTTCACTGCCAAACAGTTTCTCAGATAGTTTGCATTTCTGAATTGTTTATGAAGTTTGGAAAAAAATCATTTCTTTGCATTCAATTCCAGAGATCTCACTTGCCAAGATAAATGCAGGGTATGATCACCTTAAAAAGCTCACCACAATAGAACTACTGTAGGTTTCTGTACTGAATGGCAACAAAAACCCAAATGATGAGCAGCTCCAATTTCTAGTGAGTACTCTGGGTGCAGTAAAAAATCTCACATATAAAGTTCTCCATAAAGAGTGGTATAGACTGATGATGCAAGGAATGCTTAAAAATAATAAATCATAGATTCCAAAAATTTGCTATGAAATTAGACCTGTAACTAAGTAATTTCATCTTGAACATCTTCATTTACTTTTTCTACTGTTTCAGCATGTGTGACACATTGTTTATTAGAATTTAAATATCTGGGACAACAAAAGGCAAAGAACAGGAATTAGTGAGTAAAGAACAGCCCCTAAAAGGCAGAGGGAGGCACTGGTAGACCTACCCCTACAGGGGCAGGCAGCAAGACTTGTCTTCCCTGCATGGACGAGAGAGCAAGAAGGAAAGAAACAACCAGTTGGGGGCTGTAGTGGCTACAGCCCGGGCTGAGCACCAGTCCAGCCCAATTGCCAAACTACTGCCGTTTGGATTGGAGTATGTTGGGTTTCAGGAACAACCAGGAGCATCATTGGAGGCAAGCAGCTTAGTTTGCTGTGTGAATTGCAAATCTCTTCCATTTTCTGATTTAAAGAATCGCATCTCTGCTTCATCTCAAAAAAGTTCTGTTTCACCTCATCTACTATGGTTTTTATCTGCAAGAATTTAGTCATTCTGAAAGACTGTGTATTATGGGAAATAACTTTTAAAGTGATAAGTAACTCTACATGACGTTCTTTTTGCGTTACTTTCTCTGGTACTTTATCTTATTGGTCAGGAATAAATTTAACTGTTCTTCAGCTATAAGAAGCTATTCCCCTTTGGATGAATGGGGGGACGATCTTTGTTTTCTCTGTTTTCTCAACTTCAGAACCATAATTTTTCACAGAGTAGTAAATTAAAGCAAGAAAACGATCAATAAATCTTTATTTTGGTCATAGACCAGCATCATTAAATGAAGAAAGACAAAACATGAGTTTTCCACTTTCCAGTTAAGCAATAAAGCAGTCAAAAGATGACTGTTTAATCTGGAAGAGGACCAAGATGACTAAGATGGCAAATTTAGCATTTTGCATTAGCAGTGGAAGTCCAGAATCCTAAGAAGTAAATAAGATCAAAAACACTTATTATTTCCATAGTGATTTTCTATTTCAAAGGCTTAACAATTTTATGCTAGCACAATTTTACAACTTTGCAATAGTGAGATCTTCAGTTTACAGTTTTTCTATGCCTGTGCTTAATTACTCCTGAAACTGTCAAACATTATTTTAATTCTAATCAAAGCTACAGTAACAACAACAACAACAAAAGGATACTAAGTGATTTCCACAGAATATACCAAGACTTTCTGGTTTTATCTGTACCCACAAGTATTTTTAATTCTGCAACTAATCCTTAACTATTACTACATTAATAAACCCATCTTATAGATTCTCCCATATCTCCCAACTCTCTGAGCCTAGCTTGAGCTAACTCCTCCTTTTCAATATCAGAGGCCTGCTCTATCATCCTTTTCCAGAGGCTGATTTTTCAACATCTAATCAAGAGCACTCTTAGCTTTCACAGAGGACAAAGTTGGCATGCAATGTCTCGCCACTTTTAGCTTTTCCTAAGATACTTCAAAGGATCTTGGAAAGCTTAATTTTATTTATACTTTATATGGCTCACAAGTATTAGATGCCTACGTATCTTGTATTAAATGCTCAAGGTGCTGAGACACAGACCTGTCTTCTGTACTGAT
Organism: Charina bottae; assembly: GCA_023362775.1. Lineage (NCBI taxonomy): Eukaryota > Metazoa > Chordata > Lepidosauria > Squamata > Charinaidae > Charina > Charina bottae. The sequence goes on along the minus strand of JALMGJ010000052.1, from coordinate 3,134,391 downwards.
CTTGTCTTTAAACATATTCATATCAGATTGTGGGGCAGATTAAATAAGGAATCTTCATGTTACTAGACCCTATTAAAATTCTACCTATTTGCCTCTTGCAGTAAAGGAATCTTGCTTCGAATGATAAAATAGGCAGATAAATCTTCTCCTAGAGGCTTACACTTGTATCTGGAAAATTATTTTTTTAGTGCAAGAATTTTTTGATCTTCAACAGCAAGATAACATTATAGAAAGCCATGTTTCCCGTGGCTAACCAAGTATAATTATTCTGAAAAGTCATAATCTTTTCCTCTCTGAACCTCTGAGGTATTGTAATTGCCTCTAATTCTCTTGAGGACACCTCATTCCCTGATCTGGGTTTCTTGATATTATCAGATCATATCCTTGTCAGTCATGGAAGCCAGGGATTCACTTTAGTTCTGCCTTAGTGATGAAACTGCCTTAATCAAAACAGTTCTAGTGCCAGTCAATCTGGAAGAAGGCAAGTTCAAAACAAGGATTAAAACCCTATGGATGCAGATAACAGGATGCAAATTTATTGGATAAACTGGCTTAAAAATAACAATTTGGGAGATTAGTTTCTAATAAATATGTGTGTGCATGTATGTGTATGCACATGAAATAATTTTATATATTGTATCTAAGTACACAGACATGCAGAAGGTTAGATAGATGTTATCTTTAGGTATATTAAATATTTGAATCTTTGTTATTATTTGGAGAAAAAATGTGATCTAGTTTTTTTTAGAATAACAGGTTAAAAACCGCATGAATGAATGAGTAAATTTAGATTGCATATTTTGGAACATTATTTACAAGGTATTGCTCAGAATTTGTAATAATAATTATTAGCAGAGACAATTTAATACTTGCTTTAAATAGTTTGCAGAAATACCTGTCCAACATGAATTTTGGAACTGAAGTTCTGTATTTCTGATGAATTGAGTCAGTCATGTGTAGGAAAAAATCATGAATAGAATCCTAAAGGCCTTTGTCTCCAAAGAAAGAAGTGAAATACAAGGTTGTGGCAGAACAAAGAATGATTAAAGTTGCTTACAGAAGCTACCTTACTATTTATATAAATAAACACACATTATGACCTCTACAATATAGTTGTAGCATTATCCTTTGATGGAGCTTTCTTACCTTACATCTTGAAGCAAAGCGTCTCTAAACATTTTGGGAGATAAGCCCACTTGGAATTTTGGCAGGGTCTTGAGCACCTTCCCCAAATAGTTGCAAGGGTGGATCCCTTCCTCCAAGGAAGATGCATAATATTGGCAGACAACCAAGTTATGAGAAGTGGTTTTATTTCTCATTTACATGTAGTAGGAAAAGTTGCTTGGATGTTAGGACTAGGTTGCAGCGTTGCATTAAAGAGAATGACAAAAATGGACTATGTAGTAAAGGGCTCTCATCAGCCTTCTCCTCTTCCTACTAGCTCATTACCAACCCAAAGCCTTCCTGTGGTAGTTTGCTATAAATACTCTACCCCCCTCCATATTCACACAACTAGAAATATTTCAAAGTAAAGTCTGGCTCCCTGCCACATGCTATATTTATTTTCTAAGAAATGTGTTTGGTTCCTGTGAGGCCCAGAGGGTTATGTGGAATTAAAATGGCAGATTGCTGGAGGCCAGCTCTTAAGGTTGAATGCTCCTAGGTGCCCCTAACTTCAGTAATTGAAACAACAAGAAGTGGATTTGCATGCACATACATGCAGAGACAACTGGGAGCAGCTTCCAAAAGAATTGTGTGGGCCTTGTAAATAAAATTGCTGCTTTAATTATTTGAAAAGAGGCATGTGTTTCCACATGTTGGGAACATCTCCTTTGAATGCTTTTCTCAGTCTTAATCATAGCTTTATGTGAAGATGGCTTCTTGCACATTTTGCTTTTGCATGAGGGTATTAGTATATTTGTCATTTACTATGTTTTGATGTTGATTGTAGCCAGAAGTGACTTTTTCCAGTTGAGAATTACATGCCAATTTTACTTATTCCTGATACAATCTTTTTTCTTTCTTTCATACTGCTACCATACAAGTACTAATTTGATCATGATTTAATTATTGTAAAATTTTCTGCATACAAGTACTAATTTGATCATGATTTAATTATTGTAAAATTTTCTGCATGGGACTTAGCCTTCAAAATCAGTAACTGATTATTGGTCTGTACAGTAATTTAAGTTGAAGTGGTTTTATTTTTCTGGTAAAAAGTCACTGAGGTGCTGAGCAATTAATGGTCAGGGCCGCAACTAGGGGGGGCAAGCGGGGCATGTGCCCTGGGCGACGTGCTGGGGGGGCGCCAAAATGACATAATAGTATTTGACAGTCCAGCACAAGTTCTTCTTCTTCCTCCTCCTCCTCCTCCTCCTCTTTGCTGGCAGGTTCAGTGGCTGCAATCAGAGAGGCGATGCTGAACGCGTTGGCCTTGGGGGACAGGGGGCTCGCCTCATCCATGGGGCAGGGGGAAGCGGGAAACCCGCCCGCCGGCACTCTCCAAGCCCAGCTCAGCGCTCCATGGGCAGCTGGCTCGAACGTGGCCAAAATGAGTGGCGGGGAAAGGGAAGCAGCAGTGAAAGGTTCCAACGTGGCTCTCCCCCACCCCCGGGGCCCGTCCCTCCCTGCCCCTCCCTAGCCCCTCCCTGCTCCCTCCAACCAGCTGGCGGAGAGCGCTGCCGAGCGTGCTTTCGCCCTACCCTGCCGCCTTTTCACCCGGCACCTCCCACGCTGGCGGCAGGCAAAGGCAGCGATATTGACATGTTTGCTCCGAATTAAGCCCCGCTGGTGCGCAGGGAGGCCTGGACCTTTCTCTTCCCATCCTGGGAGACAAGGGTGTGCAGAAGTAAAGCTGAATACCTGCCCCCCTTTCCAAAACTTGCAGATTTTTATTTCCCCAGGTCCCCATTTCTAGCTCTGGGCACCCCGCTCTCCTCTTACCTCCCCCCACCCCTGTTTCCCCCAGCCGCCCTCCTTCATTGATTTCGTCCCCTTGCAAGATACGGAAAGGGCCACCTTTCCATGCCCCCCCCACCAACCCATGGGGGGGCTCAGAATCCATGTTTGCCCCAGGTGACACAGACCCTAGTTGTGGGCCTTTTAATGGTTGCTCAAGACACTAGTTTCCATAGTGAAATTCTGCAATTTAAGAGATATGTTATCTCTGATACAGTATATGAAAATCCATCTTAGCTCTCACAGCTGCCTTTTTAAGATTAATAGAACTAAACAGTAAAATTAAAGGGAACAAATGCAGAAAGTACAGACCCAGAAGAAAAAACATTGGAATCTCACAATAGAATTTACACATTGAATTATATCATTTTTGTAAACCATGGGTTGCTCAGTAAGCCACAATTAGCCAGGTACACAAAAAAACCTTAAATTGTGAAGTTTATAAATAAAAATGAATTATATATCACTATAGCTAGGTTCATACCAAAACTAAACAAACAGTGAACTTAGCATATTAATTGTACCCTATTATTACTAGCTAAAACCATTTAAAAATATCATAAGTTAACTACTTAGAAAGGAGCATTTATGCTTCTATGGTACAAGATAATTCCATTTTTTTGCTGCAATTAACTAACACAAGTATGCTTCCACAAAAATGTATCTGGAAATCTAATAATATTCTGTCTAAAGGCTGTGCAGATATTGTTTTCCCGTTCAAAGTAGGTTTTTTTTCAACTATCATCAAACTTTTTGGACATAATAATGTCTCACTTAGAGCTTGTTTGGTTCTATGGGATAGTTTAAAGATGTTTTTAATAGTTTACCATTCAAATAAACAAGATTTACCAAGGCTTAATTTGGTAAATAATGACTATAAACTACTTCTCTTCACTTTTACATGGTAGAGTTTATTATACAGTTCCATAGTCTTTTCAACAGTGAATAACCTTTGAATAAAATAATAAAATGAAATATTAAATTGTCAGTGATATTAATATTGATATTGATAACACATTTTTCATAAGAAAGAAAACAATTTTATTGTATAGCAAGGAAACCTATTAGCTCTTTATTATAACACCTCCTTTTCCTAATGTATTGAATAATAAAAAAGATTTTTTTATCTACACAGATGAAATGACATTTTTCTGATTTGATAATATAAATTTCATGAAACAAAGGCTTACACGTTAAAAATATTGTTTAAAATTAACAACTCTTTTATTCAATATAACCTTTAATATCTGTATAAAAAGAAAAATATTTATAGCTTAAACATCCTGTTTCTATTTTCTAGCGCTCTCAACATCATTTATATTGTAGATTCAATGTCAAATACTCTTGCTTGTAAGGCTTGGAATCTATGTTGAGTATCAGAAATTTGAGTTTCAGAAAATCTCTGTCTTCTAGTTGATGAATTTTTCATTTTTATTGAATTTTGAATACTGCTTGAAATAAAATAATATACTATAGGGTCAAAACAACAGTTTGAAACAGCAATACACAGAGTGATTGGATACATAACTCTAACAGCAGTAACGACTGAACAATTAATCCATGCTTGTGTTCTCATGAGTGCATAAAGTATTAGGGTAATGTTATACGGAACAAAGCAGAAACAGAAAATCAGCAAGTGAACAAGTATCATTCGTAGAACCTTTTTTTTACTTAATTTATTCCTGGTCAATGTAATTGGCTTATTTAATGTCCTTACAACTATTGCAGAGCACGTCACATTCAGTATAAGAGGAATAAAAAATCCTACTGTTTCAATGAAAATAATAATTCTTGAAAGATAGGTTTTCCAAGTTTTTTCAGAAAAGTGTTCAAAACATGTATTATGTGTCCATCCTTCAGTACTGACACGAGCATTGGTGGATTGAAAGAAGCTTGCTGGTATACTTCCTGTTGTCACAATTATCCAAATTATAATACAGATGATCTTTGCATTTCTTTTTGTGCGGATTGTCTTTGACCGAAATGGGTATACAATTGCTAAAAAACGGTCAACGCTGATACTGGTCAAAAACAAAATGCTTCCGTACATGTTTGTATAAAACAGAGTGACAGAAATCTTGCACAGTATATCTCCAAATGGCCAGTCTTTTGATGCAAAAGAGTAAATCCTGAATGGTAATGTAAACACAAAAAGGAGATCTGATATTGCTAAATTAAGCATGTAAGTTGTAGTTTCATTTCTGATTTTTAGTGTGCAAGTAAAAATGTAAATAGCAACACAGTTTGATATTAAACCAAAGACAAATACCATACTAAACACACAGCCATATAAAGTATATTTAAAGGAGTCTTGAATAGTACAATTGGAGTTTGCCACCATATTGACAACTTAATGATTTATAATTACAAAATTCGTCAATAAATCTGTACCTTTTACTTCGTTATAGCTGTAGTAAATCCTAGGATGGTTTATAAATCTAGTCCTTCCCTTCACTTGTGTCCACATTATTCGAAAACTTCATAGCTCAGTCAGTCAGTTTGACTTATCAGTACGTCATTTCTTTCTTCCAAAAACTGTAGTCATTCATGTTCACAAATCTAGACAGTAGTGAATCTCATAAATAAGGAACATCATCCTTCCAATTAATTAAAATCCAAAATCTAATTTCTTCAAAGGTTGGTGGAGATTGATCCTTTACGTTCACTGGAAAAAAAATATTGCAAATAAATCCTTTGTAGACTTAAATTGAGTAACTTCAAAACTCCTTGGGGACTTCCAGGTTTCACCACTGTGTTGCAGTTTTCAATCTTCTTGTCGTTGAGCTGCAGGAAATATGTGGTGGAATAGAATTCCAAAGCATGTCCTTTCTTGCTGAATTTCAGCTCCCTCCTCAGATGCCTGCGCTAGTGTATGTATTTCCGTCTTCAGGGAAGGTTAAACAAAAAACCCTGCCCATGCTTACTCAGCTTATATGATAACAGCACAGGAAGAAGGGGCTGAGCTACAGGAGGTTTCAGTTTTCAATTCTGCTTTATGGGGATCGGTTGAAAAGGTTTTAGCCACAGATATTTATATCGGAAAGTATGCAAATGACTCAGTGTGATAATCAAGACTCCCTTAACCCTCTTGAAACCTTTGCCTACTAGACTGAACTTATTTTACTGATACTTAAACTTTACTTCAAACCCACCAACACACTGAGACAGAGGCTTGTACACCCCAAAGATCATACTCCAAAACACAAGAAAAGCAATGTAGTTTATGCAATCCAGTGCAGTGAGGAGTGCTCTGAACTCTACATTGGAGAAACCAAACAACCTATGTACAGGAGGATGGCCCAACACAGGAGAAGTAACACCACAGGACCAGAGTCAGCAGTTTATCTTCATCTAAAGGAAAAAGGACACTCATTTGAGGACATTAATGTTCACATTTTAGACAGAGAAGATAGGTGGTTTGAGAGAGTGGTCAAGGAATCCATTTATGCCAACTTGGAAAATCCTTCCTTGAATAGAGGTGGGGGCCTCAGGCACAATCTTTCCCCTATTTTCCTTCCTGCATTGTCTTCTGTGCCTAGGAAGATTAAGACCATTTCGCAAGCTCAACAGCAGCATGGTAATCTTAACGATCCTCCTTTAGATGATAAAGGGACTTAGAAATAACATCTCAAAATAACCATGACCTAGCCCCAGGTGCAAGGTCACACAGCCACCTAGAAACATATTTAAGGATTCCCTTACTAACTTTGCTCAGACTGAAGAAGCTCCTTGGATAAGGAGCGAAACGTTTCCACTGAGAAAATAGAAATCCAGTTGACATGATTCAAGCTACAGACAATTCCACCTGGATGACTGAGAACCTTCATAGACATTTTTACTTCAAGTATTTGGAAATAATCGATTACTCTTAAACTAATGAATTTATAAAATTTATAAATAAATAAATAAATTTAAACTAAAGTGTTTTTCTGTAGTAAACCTAATATAGACACATTTTTTAAAGCTTATTGTAAGGGCACGCTTGCCACATTCATGAGATGGAGTAATATTCAGTCTATTTTGGGAAGTAAAGGTAATGCTACAGCTGCTTCCTCCATCATCTCCTCCTCCTCCTCCTCCTTCAGCATGAGTACACTGTAGGTGTAGGGCTAATCTACTGTAGATTAAACTTTAGAAGGACTAGAGGTAGGCTGAAAAATAGATAGGTACCAGTTTAAAGTGGAATGAACCATCTTGTAAACTTTACTCCATTGTGCAGTTTTGTCATTCTCTTTAATACAACACTGCAACCTAGTCCTAGCATCCAAGCAGCTTTTCCTAATACATGTAAATGGAAAATAAAGCCACTTCTCATAACATGATTGTCTGCCAATATTATGCATCTTCCTTGGAGGAAGCAAGTAAGCTTTTTGAATAACCTATTAGTTACAATAACCTCATTCTTTTACCAGTGCCAAATAAAATGTATTTTGCATACACTGTGCTAAACCATGTTTTATGGCTGTGTTGTGTCCCTCCCTTGAAAAAGTATTGCATAAACAGGTCCTTGAAATTGAGAAGGTCCTCTCTTGTGGCTACCCGCCCAGTTTCATTAGGTGGAGGCTCCCCAGATGATCAAAGATCCGGGCGGGTCATCTTCAAACTGAATAGTGTCACAATCCTTTAACATCTAGGTTTGTCAGTAAGGATGATTTAGATTTACAAGATTTAGTAATTCCATACTTGAATTCAACTCTGGTGGCTTCTCTGGACAGATCTTTTTCCCTTACTGCAGATTCAGGAACACAGCTTGAGACATTCAGAACCTCAACTACAGCCAGGTAGACTTTTGTACCTAGTGCTAAAGGTACTAGGCCTTTGCAGCCCAAGAGTTTCCAGACAGGAATGGGAGGAGGGTATTACATATTGTGCTAAGGCTTAATTTATTGAATGAACCTCGGTGAGGTCATATGACTTGCTAAATCTCAAACCCTGATGTATAGCTACAATGACTGGCTATATACAACATACTCAGCCAAAACTATAAAAGCTGCATTAGGGGTTTGGATGAATCCAATTTTAAGAGGCTACACAGTGTTTTTTATTTAAGAACACACTTGTTATACTTGTTAATGGGGGCGTGGTGGCTCAGCGGGTAAGACACCAGGCTTGTCGATTGGAAGATTGCCAGTTCGGAGGTTTGAATCCCTAGCCACGCGTGACGGAGTGAGCTCCCGCACTCGCCCCAGCTCTTGCCAACCTAGCAATTCGAAAGCATGCAAATGCAAGTAGATTAATAGGTACCACATCGGTGGGCAGGTAACAGCATTCCGCATGCATCATGCCGGCCACATGACCATGGAAGCATCGTCGGGCAACGCTGGCTCTTCGGCTAACAAACGGAGATGAGCACCGGCCCATAGAGTCGGACACGACTGCACAAATGTGTGTGGGGAACCTTTACCTTTACCTTACTTGTCAAGCATTACTAAAGCTATAAAAATCTTGTTCTGATTCTGTTCTCCAGATTCCTCATGTTACATTAAAGGCAGATACTAACTTCTTGTTAGGGTTGAGAACTCTTTGCATTATTTATAACAGGTTGCACCTAGACAGAGCTTGTTCTTGTAACATTAAACCACAATGAGAATGTCCACACCACCATCTTAACCCTTTCCTGTATAGCTTTGTCTCGTTAGGTGGCAGTACCAGTCCGACTTACTCAAGGTTCGAAAGGTGAACAGGCTTTGTTTGTTTAGTGCTTTTGTTCCCAAGACCGCCTAGGAACATGATGGTTGTAAGGCAGTGACAAATTACTTTCATATTGTGGCCAAAAATAGTGTTTGAAAGGGTCCATGAAGTCACCAGCAATTAAACTTGATTTAAAGGAGATCTTAAATTTTAGTATACTTCAGAAGTTATCAAATTGTTTTTGCAGAATCAGTATCAGACATTGAAGAATTCAGTTGCAGAAGAATATTGTGTGGCCCATTTTTCTGCTATCCAGACTTGTAGTAAGTTCAGTGATGTAATTTTTACAAATGCAGAATTGTACAAAAAGGGGCAAGGCCAAAAACAAGAGCATTGGAGATGTGGGCAAGCAAAGGTGATTAGGACGTAAAAGTAAGAAAAGAAGAAAAAGTGAAATCGACACAAAGAAATGCCATAGAGCAAGAAAGGAAGGCGTCAGAGGAGAACACCAAGTTAAATAGGAAGGTGCTTTAAAAAAATTAATGGAAATGAAGGAACTTGGTGATAGGAAAGGATTAATAAAGGTTGATAAATCAGGAGGTTTGATTTGAGAAAGGGCAAAGAGGAGATTAGTTATACAGTACTTGTGTTATCATTCATTTCCTACTGCATTATTCTCCAAACAGTAGAATACCCACTGAAATTTAACTTTTAGGATGATAGTATTTCTTTTATTCTCACATTTTAAATAATATACAAAATATAAAATGTATATAGTATTTGTTTGGTTTTTAAAATAAAGTAGGTTGGGTTTCCACAGTTCTCTCAAATTATATATTTACTTTTTGTTACTGTCACTAAAGAAGTCAGACTTCTATAAATAGTTTCTTTTTTATTCTCACAATAGGTTAAATTGAAGGATAAAATTGTCTCAGAGTGACTTCCATGTATTAGATTTTCAATTATTTATTACCAGCTTTATTTTGTATTGTCTGTTTCTCCGCTCCATGATCTTTCACAACTACAGTAATTTGTCTTATGAAAATGCTATAAACATTAGTGATGCCTGTTGCAGGTTACATTATCTTCCAATATTTCACAGCAGAAGTGCTTTTTTTAAAAAATACTAAGAGCAAGTATCCTGTATTAAACCACAGACAGAGGCAGAAATGTGCCCCGTATGAGAACACTTAGTAACACAGTTCCTGTCCCTGATATTTCCTTGCTTTGTGGTATGGAGAAGATAAACTTTCTGAACTTTTCATCCATTTTTTTGCATTGGCCAAAGTGCTGCAAATACTGATTAACACTTTCCCTCCAACCTTCTTGCTTGCAAGGGTGCTCAAGTGGGAGACAGGAATTTCTATTCTTTGTGCTTGAATGGGGAAGATTTAATACATAAAATGCATGAAGAACTCTAGATTGAAATCCATGACATCACTGAAGATGAGGCTAACAAGAAAAATCCCACCATGGAAAAAGAAATACAAATTGGAATTAAAATTGCTGAAACAATCACTTTTACCCTCAGATATACTGATAATCTATATACTGCTAAAACTCCAATTGTGTTTATCTGTTTGTTTGTTCCCTCATGTTAGCACAAATGGTGCATTTTTTGTTGTTCAGTCGTTTAGTCGTGTCCGACTCTTCGTGACCTCATGGACCATAGCACGCCAGGCCTTCCTGTCCTCCACTGTCTCTCGGACTTTACGCAAATTCATGTTCATTACATCGGTGATGCTATCTAACCATCTCATCCTCTGCCGTCCCCTTCTCCTTTTGCCTTCAGTCTTTCCCAGCATCAGGGTCTTTTCCAGTGAGTCCTCTTTATACCACAACCATTTTTGAATCAAGGTACCTTAAAGAATGAGTAAAAAATCCAGGACCCATTACTCCTGTAGAATTGAAATTTCCACAATGTTCAAACCAGTTTTATTCGCAAAGTTGTGACCGTTGCAGGTCACGTGATTGTGATTTCCGATACTCCCTGCCAGCTTCCCACAAGCAAAATCAGTGGGGAAGCTGGCAGGAAGACAGAAGTCGCTCCCATCCCCGCTGCTTTTTTTCCTGCCTGTGGACATTCTGTTTATCTGTTTAGGTAAGTAAATATTGACTTATTATTGAAGTTCGTTTGTCACTACAATTATTTTTCTATTTATGATATATACTTTTCTTAGATGATCATGGGACTGTCCAGCATTGGGGTAAAAAAATACGGTCAGCCTATAATGTAATGTTCATTTTGGTTACATCAGACTGCGCTACCTTTCTCTCAAAGGAGGACCCAACAGGTCACAGGGTTGTTTAGTACTACTTAACGGCTGGAAGTAAGGAAGTTTTAAAGTATCTCTTATTGAAGGTGAAATGCAAAAGCTGTTCTGCTGCTCAGGATTAAAAAACCCTTAAGATGATATCAACAGGCAGTGCCAACCCACTGCAAATAGGCAGATAATTAATTGAAGTAGTAATGGATTTTTACTTGCTAGGCTCAGGAATGGTGACTGTAGCTATGAAATGAATGTCTACTAGTTGAGAAAAAAGAGGACAGATCTAAACAACGTATTATTGCAGAGATATCACACAGACAGCAAAGGTACATATTGTTAAGGCCATAGTTTTCCAAATTGTAACATATGGCTATGAAAGCTGATCATCAGAAAAGCTGAATGAAGAAAAATTGATGCCTTTGAATTGAGGTGTTGGAGAAAATTGTTGAGAGGAACTTGGACTGCAAGAAGAGCAAATTCCAGATGAAGTAACACCAGACTGCTGCCTAATTATGTTTTGGTTCCATAATATGAAGGCAAGAGTTATTGGAGAAAACCCTGATGCCTGAAAAAAAGGAATACAATGTAAAAAAAGAGGCTGATTGAAGACATAGTGGATAGAGTTGGCAAGAACACAAAGAAGCAGATATTGACTAGAAATTTTGCTGAAATGATGTTCACTGGATCATGAAGAGTCAAAAACATCTGAACAATGACAATGAGTAGAAAAGAAATGAAATGAAAGATTTCTGTTGTTATGAGGTTTAGATATGACCCCATCTCCCTCTGAAGCCCTTCCCATATGCTAGATGACAAGCACAAAGCTGGGTTGTATGCCAGTCACATATTTGTGGAGCCCTGCTAATTTTTTTCAAGCATGTAAAGGTATAGATTTTCAAATACTTATTAATGTTTAAAAAAAGTTAACATATTGTTTGATCTTCTTAAATTGTTAGAATGCCGTGTTAGGCAAACAAAAATGATACTTTTTGCCTTTTAAAATGCTGCTTGGGGGTTACTTCCAGAAGTCAGGGAGAGAGCCTATAAATAAGGATATATTTTCCCTGCTGGTGTATTCTTGTTTATTTTTTGGCAATAAACTGTGCTATATTTTCTGAGCTGGCACTTCCTTGTTGATTCAAATAGGCTTTAGAGTTGAACTACTTTGAAACCAGTCTTTACTTCATGAGAGCCTTAATTTCTTAATATCTCACCTTAATTTCTTATACATATATAATATATAGCTAAAGCTAGGATGCTGAAGTGCCACTTTAAAACTCTGGGACAGAATTTAATAGATTTCTGTTTATGTACAAATGTGATCACATAGATATTTTCCTCCCAAAGAAGGTACAAAGTCCTAAGTGGAGGGTGTGTCTGTGTTTAGTAACCCTCCTTTAAAATTCAGCCCTATAGTGCTGGATTACCTGGGTATATCAAGATAATTTATATGAATTTTATATCATCTTATTCCTTCTGGATGTGAAGTATAACTGTTAAGGGAGCAAACTTCTGTGTAGCTACTCTGAAAATATGGCAGCAGCTTATTCAACATACCTTGGATGGGAAGAGCTCTTGTTAGAGTTTAACAGTGTTTTGCAAATTTGGCTTGATCTTTGATCATAAATACTGTAAAGATGTATGTATGTACTGCTTTAAAATCCATTTCTGAAAACTAGCCAAACAGCACTGAGTGGTGGAATTGTGCTATATCTTATTTAGAAGAACTGATATGGCATGTTTTCTATAAACATGCTATTATCTTTTAAAACTTCTGAGGAAATGCTGAAAACAATGCAATAATTAATTGTCTTAATTTTATTTCATTTATTTCATTTATTTAATTTTTATCCCACCTTTTATTATTTTTATAAATAACTCAAGGTGGTGAACATACCTAATATTCCTTCCTCCTCCTATTTTCCCCAGAACAACAACTCTGTGAGGTGAGTTGGGCTGAGAGAGAGTGACTGGCCCAAGGTCACCCAGCTGGCTTTCATGCCTAAGGCGGGACTAGAACTCACAGACTCCTGGTTTCCTATTGGCTCCTTCCCAGGGCTGAGAGAGAGTGACTGGCCCAAAGTCACCCAGCTGACTTTCATGCCTCAGGCGGGACTAGAACTCTCAGTCTCCTGATTTGCTATTGGCTCCTTCCTAGGGCAGAGAGAGAGAGAGAGTGACCGGCCCAAGGTCACCCAGCTGGCTTTCATGCCTAAGGCGGGACTAGAACTCACAGACTCCTGGTTTCCTATTGGCTCCTTCCCAGGGCTGAGAGAGAGTGACTGGCCCAAAGTCACCCAGCTGACTTTCATGCCTCAGGCGGGACTAGAACTCTCAGTCTCCTGATTTGCTATTGGCTCCTTCCTAGGGCAGAGAGAGAGAGAGTGACTGGCCCAAGGTTACCCAGCCAGCTTTCATGCCTAAGGCGGGACTAGAACTCACAGACTCCTGGTTTCTAGCCCAGCACCTTAACCACTAGACCAAACTAAAATTAATTGTTAGAATGCTGTGTTAAATTAATTTTAAATTTAATTAATTAAAATTAATTAAAATTAATTTTAATTATAAAATTAATTCACACTTGTCTTTAGGTAATTTTTGTTTATTCATTCAGTCGCTTCCAACTCTTCGTAACTTCATGGTCCAGCCCACGCCAGAGCTTCCTGTCGGCCGTCGCCACCCCCCAGCTTCCCCAAGGTCGAGTCCATCACCTCCAGAATATCATTCATCCATCTTGCCCTTGGTCGGCCCCTCTTCCTTTTGCCTTCCACTTTCCCTAGCATCAGCTTCTTCTCCAGGGTATCCTGTCTTCTCATTAGGTGGCCAAAGTATTTCAGTTTTGCCTTTAATATCATTCCCTCAAGTGAGCTCTGTCTGTCTATCCGTTCAGTCGCGTCCGACTCTCGGTCACTTTGTGGATCGATGCTTTCCATGCCTTTCTTTCTTTCATCTTTGACTATTAGGATTAGCCGTTCTAGATCTTCTTTACTTTCTGCCAGCAGTGTTGTATCATCTGCATAACGAAGGTTTTTGATGTTCCTACCGCCAATTTTTACCCCAATAGTAGATTCTTCCAGAAGTGCCTTTCTCATAACCACTTCTGCGTACATGTTGAATAATGAAGGTGATAGAATAAACCCTGATGGGTGCCTTTTCCATTTTCATTTTTTTTCCAGTTTTCCTCAAGTGAGCAGGCTGGCTTTATTTCCTGGAGTACTTTAGGTAATAGTAGATTGATTTTTCCCCCAGAAAAGCAATACCTTTGTATAGATACTATTTTACTTGGATGCCGCTTTTTACTGTTTAGTTATATATCTAAGAGTTTCTAGGCAAAGACTCAATACAAGGCCAGTTTCCCTCCCTTGAGAACTAAAGAAACTTCCACAATTACTTAATATAAATATATTTCTGTGTACAAAGTTGGAAAGAATAGTGTAAATTGGTTGCACTATAAACCAATTTGTGGCCAGAGCAAATATGTTTTAAGTACTTTAGTATACTCATTTCATGTAAGGGGCATGGTGGCTCAGCGGGTAAGAAGCCAGTCTTGTCGATTGGAAGATCGCAAGTTCGGAGGTTCGAATCCCTAGCCCCACGTGACGGAGTGAGCTCCCGCACTCGCCCCAGCTCTTGCCAACCTAGCAGTTTGAAAGCATGCAAAAGCAAGTAGATTAATAGGTACCACTTCAGTGGGTAGGTAACAGCGTTCCGCGTGCGTCATGCCGGCCACATGACCGTGGAAGCGTCTTTGGACAACGCTGGCTCTTCGGCTAACAAACGGAGATGAGCACCGGCCCCTAGAGTCGGACACAACTGCACAAATGTGTGGGGGGAACCTTTACCTTCTTATACTAATTTCACACTCCACGTAATCTCTCATATTTGCTCTCTCTTAGTTGTAGCTCTGGCTCTATTTTGTTGTAACCTTTTTTATATATTTAATGCTTCTTTTATTATTTTAGTTTATAATTTTATTGTTTTAATGTTATTATATTTTATTTTATTGTATTCTATTGCATTCTTATGTTATGACCTGTGGTTACAACAATAAACTTCACTACTACTACATATTTGTACTTACAACAGGAATAAATTATCTGCAAAATTTCCAAAATAATAAATTATTTAGTGTTGGACGCCTCCTTAGCAGCATAATTTAAGTTAGAAAAAGTAACAGCTACTTTGATTTTTTTTTTTAATTAAAAAGTTGATAATTGAGCATAGACAAGTGCAGCATGCAATGAACCTCCAGCTTGTTTCACTCCATTTCTCCTCTGGTTCTGGTTCCTTCCCAACTGTCGGAGAATATTTCCTCACCACTGAGCATGCTCAGTTCTTACCAACATTTTGTAAAAAGGTATGTATCACATGTGCATATGAACTTACCCAGCTTGCCTTTTCAGTAACGTTGTGCAACATCATTATTCTGATGTATGTCATTTGGGAATTTACTATTTTTTCTCATTTGATTGTAATGTTTATTATTTTACTACTTATTTCTTGGCCAGTAGCCTTTACATGGCCTTCTGTTCATTACAGGATTAAATAAGTTAAGTATGCTTTTGAATCACACCTACTTAGTACTTGAATAGGAGACCGCTAGGAAATTTCAGGACTCGAGTGTTGCTGTTGTACTCTGCGGTGTTCACACATTTTTCATTGGCATCCAGAACTGGTAGTGCAGGATTTAGAAGACTTATCCTTCTAATATTGTAACCTTATATTATTGAACTTTATTGGGACTCAGTATAGCACATTTATACATGTCGTTACCGATGTGGAAATCAGGCTTGTTTGTAAGACCAAATAGGAAATTAAAATAAAGCACAACAGTATGAAAGTTATATGATTTTGTGTATGCTTACTATATCTAATTGATTTCTTTAGATATTTCATATTTTATTATTTACTTGTTCAACTATTTAAACAATTAAACATGCGGCTTTCTATATGCATATATACTTCATATGTTAAGTATTGTGGTTGCTGAATTCCCTGCTGTTAAAATCTGTATTAAGAAATGTTTGGAACAAATCTATATGAAAGTTAGCTATCATTCTGAATAGCTAGCAGTTCTAATATAGGCTACTATGTTATGAGTAAGAAGAATTTACATAAGAAATGTAATTATTGTTTTGGGTCTTTTAGAATTCACCATTATTTGAACTTATAAAGCAGTCAAAAGAGCGAGAGGGGCAGGCTGATGAGCCCGAACCTGCCAACTATTTTACTCAGCCTCTTCAGCATAATCACAGTGCTGCAGATTTGTAAGTAAAACTGTACTCAAATTCATATGAACATGTTAGGATGCAGAATCTCATTACTGACTGATCTATGTCAGAGTTATTACTTTGACTTCAAATAATTCTTCAGGATTTTAGATGTTATTTACCACTCGTTTCCCCACAACTTTGATTTAGGTGGAAATGCCAGTGTCTGTTTTACCACTGGCTGTTGGCCCCTTGATCTCCATTCACAAAATTGTAGAATGGTAGACTTAGGAGGGGTCGCGATGGCTCAGTGGTTAAGACGCCAGGCTTGTCGATCGGAAGGTCGGCGGTTCGAGACCTGAGCGCCGCGTGACAGAGTGAGCTCCCGCACTCGCCCCAGCTCTTGCCAACCTAGCAATTTGAAAACATGCAAATGCAAGTAGATAAATAGGTACCACTTCAGTGGGTAGGTAACAGCGTTCCACGCGTGTCATGCCAGCCACATGACCGTGGAAGCGTCTTCGGACAGCGCTGGCTCTTCGGCTAAGAAACGGAAATGAGCACTGGCCCCTAGAGTCGGACATGACTGTGCGGGGGAAAACCTTTACCTTTACCTTTTTACCATGTACTATGCTGAAAACTCAGCATCCAGCATGGAGTAACTTACCTTCAAACAATTCAAAACCGGATACTGTTAGCCTGCAGTATTACAAATACAGATTCATATTGATCCCAGCACAGTTCCATGAAAGTAAATCTTACTAGTCTTAATGGAACATACTTCCAAATGACTGTGATTTCTCTGAGACACAGCCTGCAAACTATCGTTAGCACTTATAAATATTATATATGTATATTTCTTAATGGAGATCATGAAGTTGGAATTATACCAAGTCTTGCTTAGCAAGTAATTCATTACCTCTTCTGGAAAAAGTTACATAAGTACAGAATATTACACAGGCTATATCATATCTTATACTTCCTCTGTTTTTTAATAAAGTACACATTATAAACAGTGTTCCGCGCGTGTCATGCCGGCCACATGACCGTGGAAGCGTCTTCGGACAACGCTGGCTCTTCGGCTAAGAAATGGAGATGAGCACTGGCCCCTAGAGTCGGACACGACTGTGCGGGGGAAAACCTTTTTAGACTTAGGAGGGACCACAAAGATAATCTCGTCCGCCCTCAGCAATAGACAGGAAAACCAATTAAACCATCCTGTCCAGCCTTTTCTTAAAAACCTCCAGAGATGGAGAGCCCACAACTTCCATAGATAGGCTGTCCCACTGTCAGAAGTTACTGTTAAAACTAACATAGAACAGGGGGGAGCAGGCTTTGTAACAATGCAATGCTGCTTTTGTCAGCCTGCCCCCCCCCCCATAGATGCTGATTGCCTGTAATTTAAATCCATGATTCTGTATCTTGCGCTTTGGAACAATCTTGACCACCCTTTTATGTGTTTGAACAGTGATACTTCCTGCTATTTTATTCTATATGCTACTAGCTTTGAGACATAATGGTATCCAAGGAAGTTTACAGTGAATGCAAATTTAAAACACTTGAATTAAAATGTAAGCATGTTAAAACAGCAAACAGGAAAGGTGCAGCAGTAAAAAAATAGATCCAGGTTTAAGTATGATGCTTTGTCTCCCACTCTGCCCATTTTTTATAGAGATATGAGCTGTGTCTTACTAGCAACAATCATTGAGAGTTGGGCTGGAATGCAGTTAATGGGGAAGGACCTAGCCCATCTTGTAGTCAGTCATTTTGAAAATTACGCTTGTGGTCTAGAAAATCATTAACCTAGTTACTCTTTTTTATTTTGTGCATCTGTATGTTTTTGTTTAGGTATCTCTCTCCCACAAAGTCTCCTAAGAAAAAAGTTTCTTCTGCTTTTGTGTATTCTTCTCCAGAGTCACAGGCTGCAGGGTTAAATCAGCCTCAAAAAGCATACAAATCTATTTCTTTGTCATATTTCTATAAAAAAGGTGGGTAGATTTTAAATGCTATTTTTCAAACATTAGCTCTGCCTTAGAATCCAGAGTAAATAATGAAGGCAGCAGGTGAGAGGGCAAATGAGTCAACTGCAGAGGAAGTCGTTTCCTGCTCTAGCCCTCTGTGCCCTGATCAGCTGGAGTGGCAGAGAGGTAAGGGGGAAAGGAGTGAAGACTGAGCAAACGCGTAAGGAACCTTTTGGACCAAGGCTGGCACATTACCTCCATTTACCACTCACTTTATTGCAATTTAAAGATAGTCCTGAAGTATATTTTAAGTATAGCATTGTGTAAACTATCTTGATCTAAACATTTCTTAAGTATTTTAACACATTTGTTTATATCTTCAGGGATTACAGAGTTTTCTTATAGAGTTTACCATATTAAAAGAACGTGAAACTTAGATGTTACTAATTCCTGTTACATTTCTACAAATTCAAGCAGTGATTCCATATTACTAAAAAACAGTTCTGTTGAACTCACAGCAGAGTCATCAGAGAAGCTGAGTTTCTATACAGTTCTCAAAAATGACTGTCTCTCACTAAATATGCTGACTTTGTACAGGCTAATATACCTTTTGCTGTGGTTAAAATAACATCTTGTTACATTCTTGGAGTAAACTTGTAAATATATTCTATTACATTACATTACATTGTCTCTCTCTGTGTGTATAAATATAAAAATAAATAATGGCTTGACCTTGTTTTTAATCTATAAACATATCTCCTCTCCAGTGTATTGCTTGGCTTATAGGCGATTAAATAACTTATGTTTGCGTCTTCTGTCTAACCATCCTGGACTTGAACAATTGATATGGACCCTTTTTCATCATACACTGCAAAATGAATATGAACTGATGAAAGACAGACACTTAGACCAGGTAATGTATCTGACTGGATGGGCTTATTTACTATTTTACCCTTTTTATTTAGATTTTTCCATGGTATAACAATGGAGATTTTACACCATGCCCTTCAGTGTTTTTAAGGTCTGTGAATAGTTAAAGCAGGGCGGTGGCACATACATACATACATACATACCTGTAAGGCATATCAGAAGCTTGGTGGTGGGCAAGCACACAGCTTAGAGCTTTTGAAAGCCGCTTCTGGAGTGGTGATACTGGCAAATAATAGATTGCTTTCCAACCACCTTTAGGTCAATGCACCTTCTAGGACAGAGCTTTCCAAACTTTTCATGTTGGTGACACACCTTTTAGACATGCATCATTTTGCGACACAGTAATAACAGGGCTCCCCGCCCCCGGCCCACGCGATTGGCTCCTACCTGAAAACCCCGTCCCCCGGCCCACGCGATTGGCTCCTGCCTGAAAACCCTGCCCCGCATTTACCGAACTATTGCCTTGCATATCCAAATAATATTTATGGGGGGAGGGGACGGTTCCTGGTCCTGGGGTGCTGCGAGAAGAAGCGGCGCCCCCCAAAGAACACCTGGGGCTTCGGGACGTTTGCAAAAGTCCCGGATCCGAAGCCCCTGAAGGAGGGAGAGAGGCGCTCCCCAAGACACACTTTCAAAACTCAATTCCGTGCAGCCAGCAGGACGCCGAGGGAAGGAATGGCGATTAAAGCCTGTTGTTGCGATTTAGCTTCACCTGCCTGCTGCTCCTGAAATGGAAAAGAAGGTTTGATGTTGACTGGTTTGGGTTCAGGGGCTCACATGACACTGCTCGGGCAGAAGACTCTCCGCTGGGTAATGTGTTTGGCCAGCCAGAGGCCGCGCCTCTCGCCCCCCGGGATGCAGCTGGAGGTGTGGGGCACCTGGGGCTCCCGGTCCACCGCCTCCCTCACTGGGCAAATGCTTTAATCGCCATTCCTTCCCTCGGCGTCCTGCTGGCTGCACGGAATTAAGTTTTGAAAGGGCGTCATGGGGAGCGCCTCTCTCCCTCCTTCAGGGGCTTCGGATCTGGGACTTTTGCAAATGTCCCGAAGCCCCGGGTGTTCTTTGGGGGGCGCCGCTTCTTCTCGCAGCACCCCAGGACCAGGAACCGTCCCCTCCCCCCATAAATATTTGTATATGCAAAGTAATAGTTCGGTAAACGCAAACCTGGGAGGAAAACCCAATTACTTCTTAAGTTATTCCAGGGCTGTTCCGGGCGAGGGAGGTGGCGGACCGGGAGCCCCAGGCGCCCTGCGCACTCCAGCTGCATCTTGGGGGGCGAGAGGCATGGCCTCTGGCCAGCCAAACACATTGCCCAGCGGAGAGGCTTCTGCCCACATGGCGTCGCGTGAACCGCTCACACCAAACCCGTGCTTGGCCGGCTGCCCCTGACCTCGAGTGGGCCTGTCTCGTCTCAGGGCGGAGAGGCAAGGCAGTGGCACTTTCTGGCAGTGCGGCAAGAGCTCGGCGGGACTCCAAAGGGGACTCTTTTGTGGCAGCGGCTGGTGTCTGCACTGTTTGGCCCGCCTCTCTGCCCTCCTTTGGCGCACGCTGATTGGCGGGGGTGCCTCTTCTTCTGGCTTCCCCCCAATCAGCGCTTCCGGGTCGTCTGGCAACACACCCAGACCCTGCCGGCGACACAGTAACGTGTCGCGACACACAGTTTGGAAAGCTCTGTTCTAGGAAGATCAAAGAGAACCCCCAGCAATTGGCTGTGGCTATAAAATTAATAATTTTGTTGATAAAACTGCTTGCATACTGTCCAACCTGGATGCCACTGTACAAGTAGTACTTGATAGTATTAAAAGTGCGTCTGGCCATGTTTGGGTGAATATCTGTTCTTACATCCATGAGTATGGGCATTGCCCCTGTCCTAAGTGTCCACTGTCCACTTAATTGTTCTCCTTTGTAACTCCTCTTTCAACCCAGATCATTCCAATAATTATAAGCTTATTTAAAATATTTCTTTTCTGGACAAGATAATTTGAAGCAGATGCTATTGGAGGGAATTTATTATTTAAATATAATATCAGTCCCAGGTTTTCTACCAAAATTGTCTTGACGTGTTCTGATATAGTGACAACAGTAAAGAGGGATAGAGAGAGTATGATTCCATTATATTCCTTCTGGAATATTTATCACTGAAAGCTGGTATCCTTATTTTAGAGTGGAAATTTCAGGAAGATGTTAGTAAAGGATTCAGTTTCATTTCTAAGCCTGGCATCTGATTGGTGTTCCACATCTATTTCTCATGCTGTTAAATATCTACATGAGCCTTTCTCAGGCTGGTGCCCCAGATATTTTGGAGTATAATGTTTAAAGGGTTTGTTTTTTGTTAGAATGTAATGTTATTTAATATTATATAGTTTTATTGTTGTTTCTTACACTTTTATTATCTTGTTATGTTTAAGTTGTTTTGATTGTTTTAATAAAAATTACATACTTTTAAAAATTAAATCAGTGGTCCAATAGCTAAGGTCCCAAAGCCTTTTCCATTCTTGAGAAGCCTAGGGTGAGCTTTCTTTAATGACTAGTTGTGATGGCTCCTCTCTGCTTTTAAACAGATTATGATGTGTTCCATGTATGGCATATGTAAGGTGAAGAACATTGATCTCAAGTTTAAAACTATTGTGACAGCATATAAGGAACTCAACAATGCAAATCAAGAGGTATGGGAAACATTCTAGCATTATTTGTATTCAAACACTCATTTTATCTTGAGTATCTTTGCAACAATAGTAGGCAACCTGGAGCTTCTGGGCATCATTGTATTTATGGATGTTACCCTTGGCACCCTCTAGAGGTTGTGGCAGGAAAAAACCTCATCAATTTGCCTTTCTGTTAGCAATGCCTGCCAGAATAGCCATTTTGCGAGAGTGCCCATGACATATCCTCAAAATTCCAAATGTGCACATGATTAAAAAATATTGTTTACACCTCTGTGCATAATGCCAACATTAATTGGTATGTCATCATATCTTAGCATGAGATGTCCATTAAAAATAATTCCCTCACATTTTCTTCAGTGTACCACATGTTTGAAGCATTTGAAAATTCAGGACAGGGTAAAATCCACTGAACTTTAGTTATTCATTATATTTTTAATTCATCCAGGTACAAACATTTTCTGAATAGATCATTCTTAAATTAAGGAAGCTAACATTGTTTAGAAGGCAGGGGAGGGAAGAGAGTGTAAGAATTTTCCTGGACATATTAAATGCAAGAGAGATGTCACAGACTGATATGGCCACTGGGAAATGTTGTTATTATAGATGGCTTATGTCTAACTTTCTCTTCAATCCCATCTAGACTTTCAAGTGTGTTTTGATCAGGGAAGGACAATACGATTCCATTATAGTCTTCTACAACTTGGTATTTATGCAAAGACTGAAAACTAATATTTTGCAATATGCTTCCAATAGGGTAAGTAACTATGTATCTATCCCCTAATGAATATTTTGTTAATAAAAACTGACAAATCTCCACAGCACTAAATTAAAATTTCATCTTCCAGCCTCCACCATTATCACCCATTCCTCACATTCTACAGAGCCCTTATAAGTTTTCTAATTCTCCTTTACGTGTTTCTGCTGGAAATAACATCTATATCTCACCTTTGAAGAATCCCAGCAAATTTTCTGAAGGGCTGTTGTCACCCACAAAAATGACACCCAGAACAAGGTTAGTAAACTATTTCTTTAAGCAACTACAGTAAATCGAACACCAAAACCTGTCCAGAAGCAGCCAGCCTCAATTGGGTGGGAAGTGCCTGTCATAGGTATGTTCACTATGTTCATCATGATTCACTGTGACATCTAAAATCTGTTGGATCAAATAAGGTTCTCCCTCATTTTAATTGTATTATTAACAAGCTTTATGAATTTCCAAAAAGGGAGGCAAACATCAAAGCCAGCTTAATTTGTCAAGGGAAAGTATCACATCAAAGCTGCACGTTTGAATGATTTCTAGATGGGCTTTTGACTTTGGCATGATGAATGCTTAAAGAGTGCGACTCCTTTCTAGAATATATCCTTCTTGCCTTTTCTCTATTCAAAAAGTGGGTCCTGTGATGAGATTGGGAATTAGTAAGATAGATATGAATTGTATCTATATAGTAGCATAACTGGAGAATACTACATAAATTGCTTTATATTAACATGGTAGCTTTTATGTGCTATGTCTTGTGTGTGGTCTCAAAATTCATTTCATAGAAAAAAGACTAAGTGCTTTTTTTCTACCTTGTTTCTACAGAATATTGGTTTCTATTGGTGAATCCTTTGGGGTGAGTTTCCTGTTCTGAGTAATTGTTTAAAGTGAATACATTGTATTAGGACCAATCTCTACATAAAGCAGAGGTTTTATGTTTCCCTGACATTTTTTGGTGAAAAGTAACTGAACGGTCAGTTGACACTGGAGGAAAAAACAAGGCACAAGGAGGTTTCCTCTTGGCTGTTTTTCCAAAATTGCCCACAAAACATTGTATTTCTCTCAGCAAGATGAAAGACCAGATATGTATTTTCTTCCCACACATTAGGAAGCAACAGACATTTATTAGTAGGGAAATTAGTAGGGTTCAAAACAGCCATAGGCAGTGATTTTGGCTAGGTGTCTGTGAAAGTACTGTAGATCTGGCCTTGGGAAAGGGAAGACAAATGGAAACTCTGTCCTGAGCAAGTGGAAAGCGTGAGAAAGAAACTCAAGATAACACTGTCTTGATTTTGGTTGATATGAGACGGGGCAGAGTGAACCTCCTGACAGGCTTTCCGGGCTCTGGTTGTCCCACTCTACAACAGTAAAGGGCATTCCTGGAATCCCTGCTGCTTGTTTCTTCACCTCGCCTACCCCAGAGGGCCGACAACTTCCCACATTAGCAATGCCAGTTCATTTCCGTAGGAATTGGACCCAAAACATTTGATGTGAGCATCAAATTGCATGTCCCTGGATTAAACATTCCTTCTCTTGAAACTCATGGAAGGCAGGCATTCAAAAACTTTGGGACAGCACCTCTTTTTGGAATATATCGGCAAAGTCAAATCATTTCTTTCCTGGTGGGAGAAACCACATGCACACGCACTCCCATTGGAGCCCATCCACGTTGGAGTTCCCCAAGAGTCCCTCTCTCATTTTGTTAAGTTTATCATTCTTCCCATTTTCCACAGCAGGGATCTGGAGTTTCTTCAGTAACTAGAAGGGAATCTTCAAGGGAATCTTCAAATCCTCATTTGAAGATAAAAGTGTATTGATGGTTGGAAAGCTGGAGGCAAGAAAGTTAATTTCTAAAGCTAGCTAGATTGATTATAACCGTGGCCCTTAGTCTCTTTTGATTAGAACTCTAAACCAAGTCCAAGAGAACCTCCTAGGCACTTCATCTCTGGCAGGAAGGCAATGACATTGGTCTCCCATGAGTCACACTCAACTCCTGAAGACTACAAACCCTTATTGTTTTCTTGACAACAGTATGAAAGTGGCTTGCTTTGCTTCCTTCCAGAATGTGTCAGTTTCCCAAAGTCTAGCTGTGGATTTCCTCATGGCTTCCCACCCTAGTGCTAACCTACTTAATTTTTGTAAGATCAGCCAAGGTTGGTTAAGTGTTGCCATCTGTTATAAAGCTTGCTTTACTAGATTTAAAATTCTTCAAAAAGCAGATTACAGCAGAAAGCCATCTTTCTACCTTTGTAAAAATTTCTGTCAGAGATAATTAGATAACACTTCAACAGTTCAAGTTTGGGAACTAACAGCCATACCAGTCAGCATCACTGTAATTGTTGGCAATGTGGGGTGATTTGAGTAGAAGGCCCATTATTTCAATCTCGTGTCTCCAACCTGATAGCACGATTCCCGTTTAAGAATCAGGAGTTCAGCCTTAATGTGTTTCAACACTGGTGCCTAAGTTCAGTTTCTTGACCTTCAATCTGTTTGCTTCCCCATTAAATTCTTCACCAGATTTCATTACCCAGCTGCTGAAAGAACAAACCCTTCATGTGCAGTCTGTTTTATGACTTCTCTGATTACCAGGACAGTCCAAAAATTACCTGAAAAAGGTCAAGCATTTTTAACATAGCCTGTGGCTGATAGGTCAAATGTATACATCAAGATATATAAAAATCAAGCCATTCCTAATATATAAAATAGACAAGTCAAGGGGGCCATTTAGGTCATTTATTTCAACCCCCAGCTCTAAATGAAAGCAGTCCTGCTGGAGGGCTGTTCAGGGACTGCTTGAACAGATCCAGGCGAGGGCAGCCCATCCGCTTTCCTGATGCTTCTATTTCTAACGGAACTGGTCTTCCTACCTTAAATCCAGAATCTCATTCTAGCAGTACTTGGAGGAGGCCTGAGCGCTTTCCTAACTGCCATTAATAATTACATGGTAATAGAAAATAGGCATTCTTCTGTGAGACATCATTTGGCTCAGGTCAATCCTACAAAAGATACAACATCTCGGCTTCTCTAGTGAGGCTTTCTTAATGATGGGTTATGAGCGTGCACTTAATGAATTCAAGCAGCGTATCAAAGACCTGGAAATTCAGCAGGATCAGTCTGCTTTGCCTAAAAACGTTTTTCTGGGCAATCAGAATACCAGCGAGAATATTTTCTGGCCAGCGAGATACCTAACTCTCATAACTGTCTCCAAATTTCGGAGAGCATTAACTTTGGCACGCTGTAATGCTCTCCCTACAGCAGTCTTGGAGGGCCGATACAAAAAAGTTCCGTACGAGCTGAGATTGTGCCCCTGTGGACAAGGGGCTATTGAAACTATAGCACATGTCCTGTTATACTGTACATATTATAAGGACTCACGAACCCACTTAATAATTCCTCATTTGATAAAATATCCAGGAAATTCTGATCCCTTTTATGTCCAACTGTTGCTAACTGATCAGAATGATTTAGTCTCCCTGAATGTAGCTAAATTTTGCTATACAGTCTGCAAAATAAGGCAGACTTTGACTGCCCATTGACGACTCTACCAATTGCAAATATATTATTAAGCTTCGCTAATTTCATTTAATGTATTTTGTATTTTAATGTATTGCATTTATAATTCTGGTCTGTGACTGTAATAAAGAATTGATTGATTGGACAGGGCTGTCCTTTCAGTTTTTTTTTTCTAGGATAAATATTCCCAGTTCCTTCAGTCTGCCTTTAAAGGAATAAGTCTTCTATCATTCCTTGTTCCAGTTTGTCTGAATCTTCTTAAAGTGTTGCATCCAGAACTGGACACAATGCTTCGGGTGTAGTGAGAGTGAAGTTGAACAATTACTTCCTTGGATTTAGAAATTATGCCATTGCTTTGCCACATTTCCATATCACACATCTGAGTCATGTTCAGTTTGCAAGCAATTATTTTTCCAACTTCTTTTTCATCAGTAAACTTTGCTGAATGTGTGTGTGTGTGATATTTATAAGATATAAATAGAGTTTATTTTTTGTCTAAGCATTTGGTTTTTGTTTTGTAAGTGCAAAGCTTTACATTTGTCCCTGTCAAATTCTCAGTTTACTTCTCTAACCTATCATGGTGGTTGTGAATTTTATTTCTGTTTCTTAGGTTATTATCTATCCTTTCTAATTTTATGTTATCTGGATATTTGATAAGTATTCCCTCTTCATCCAAGATACTAAGAAAATATTAAAGTAGGGAACCCAGGACTCAATCTTGAGATACCCACTTGACACCTCACTCCAGTTTGTTGAGAACCATTGATAAACACTCTTTGAATTATGATTCGGAGATTATCAAGCTTGGTAATCAGAATGGAACAAGGTGCTTTGTCAAATATTTTGCTGAAATCAATATGTACGTATCTACATCATTCCCCAAATCTCTCCTCTTCAAAACAGGATATGCCATTAATCTGTAGTCTTGACAAACCCATCCTGATTTCTTGTAATTACTCCATTGTTTTTGAGATGCTTACAGATCAGTCATATACTCAATCCTAGTGTTCCTTGGTGTCAGTAGCACACTGGCTAGTCTTTAGTGTTCTGGATCTGTCTTCCCTAGGCTGACTATATTTCCTTCAGACGAAAACAGGACTTTGGGGATGGCAAAACGGGACAGGGTCTTATGCCACCATGCCGGCCTCCAAACCCCGCCCCCCAGTCCACGCAATTGGCTCCCACCTGCAAACCCCTCCCCTGCCCCACACGATTGGCTCCCGCCTGCAAACCCCGCCCCCATCAGCGCGATTGGCTCGGATTTTAATATTTTTTTTCTATTTTTAAAGGTTTTTTTTCCTTCTAGCAGTAAATGGTGCGGCAGAGCTAGTGTGTTTGGGGAAGGCTGGAGCACACACACTGTGCACACAGCACCGTCATCGGCCAGGGGACAAGGGGCGGGGATGGAGGGGATGGAGGCCCACCACTGCCCCATCCGCCTCGGGCTTGGCCGAGGGAGGGTGGAGAGTCACTGCTGCTGCCGCCGCCGCCACCGCACAGTAGAAGCAGGAGCTGGCCGAGCTAGGGGACTTCAGCCACACCACTCCGCCCCTTGTCGCCTGCCAGGCTGCGGGAGCTCCCGCAGCCCAGTGGGCGGCAAGGTGCGGCTGAAGCCCCCCAGCGCGGCCGGCTCCTGCTGAGGACGCAAGCCCACCACTGCCCCAGCCTCCTCAGACTTGGCCGAGGGAGGGAGGAGAGTCGCTGCTGCTGCCGCTGCACAGGAGAAGCAGGAGCTGGCCGAGCTGGGGGACTTCAGCCACACCACTCCGCCCCTTGCTGCCTGCCAGGCTGCGGGAGCTCCCGCAGCCCGGCGGGCGGCAAGGGGCGGAATGGTGCGGCTGAAGCCCCCCAGTGCAGCTGGCTCCTGCCGAGGACGGAGGCCCACCACTGCCCCAGCCTCCTCAGACTTGGCCGAGGGAGGGAGGAGAGTTGCTACTGCTGCCGCCGCCGCCGCACAGGAGAAGCAGGAGCTGGCCGAGCTGGGGGGCTTCAGTCACACCACTCCGCCCCTTGCTGCCCGCCAGGAGCTCCCGCAGCCCGGCGGGTTGCAAGGGGTGGCGTGGTGCAGCTGAAGCCCCCCAGCGCGGTCGGCTCCTGCAGAGGACGGAGGCTCACCGCTGCCCCGACCCCCTCGGGCTTGGTCGAGGGTGGGAGAGTCGCCGCCAATGAGCAGGAGGCGGGCGGCAGCACAGCGCGATGAGGTGACGTCTCCCGGGAGAGCGGTGGCGGTGAGAGGGACGGTTCCAGGCGGAGGCGCTCGTGGAGGGGCCGCTGCTGGGCAGGGGAGGCAGCTCCTCGGGCCCCTCACGAGGAAAGGCAGCGCCATGGCTCCACTGGGCCCTCCTCTCCCTCCTCCGCCACAGCGCCTGACTCACTCTCCTCCTCCAGACACGCTTCAGGCTGCAGCCCAGCAGACGCACGCAGCCCAGCCCCGCGGACCCCGCAGCGGCCGGCGCAGTGTCTCTGCCCCACCTCTCACGCAGCGCTGCCGAGCCCCTCGCAGAACGCCACCCCACTGCCTGGCTTGGCCGCCATCCCGCCTCCCCAGCGCTGACATCTGCGAGACCTAGAGCGTCTTGCAGGCAGGATTCTGAGGCAGGATCTTGGCCTTTTAAGGTTGGAATCTCGCGCCGTTTGCGGCTGGGACCCAATTGGCCAAGCAGCGTGCTGATTGGTAGAGGGGCTTCTTGTTCCAGGCTGCCTCCAATCGGCAGCTCTGGTTCGGACCATACCAGCTTCTTCCGGAGGTCGGCTCATCTTCCTCCGACTGAGTCCGAATCTGGCATGGCGGCAGGGGCTGACCCACTCCTGTCAGGCTTACTCCTGACTCAGATTTTTGAAAAACGGGACAAAATCAAGATTTTGACTATAACGACGGGATGCTCCAGAAATGGTGAAATAACAGTCCCGTTCAAAACGGGACGTATGGTCAGCCTAGTCTTCCCCCATTTGAAGACAGAGATAATATTTGCCTTTCTTGTTTTCTGCTCCTTGATCCAAGCAGAACAAGACTATACACACACCCTTACACACATACGTATATATTCTTTATGTGCTCTTCAGGGATATTCCAGGAAGTAATTTAAAAAAAGATGCCATTTCCTTTATTCCAGGGTACCCACTTCCAAGATACAGCCATAAAGAGCCGTCTTTGGGGGCAATCAGTGCCAGGCTTTAGCTTTCTAGTACTAAACGACAGAGTAGAGGAAGATCTGTTTGGGCCAGGAGGAAGACGGCTTCTCCTTCCTCCTAGGGACGCCCAAGAAGCACTATAAAGCTGTTACTCTGGGTTGCTTGGCATTCGTAGAGTCTTGGAAGATATCGTCAGTTTGATTTAATGGCCTCATTCATATTTTCTGTTAAAGTAATTCAAGGAATTCCACTTAATATTCATTTTAAAACTTACCCCACAACATATAAAAGTAACTTGTCTTCTTACGGCTTTCTGGTATTCTAGAGTTCTGAAAAGTTTCAAAAGATCAACAAGATGGTATGTAACAGCGATCGTCACCTCAAACGGAGCACTGAACTAAGCACCACTCCCAAGCCTTTGAAGAGGCTGCGTTTTGATATAGAAGGACAGGATGAAGCAGACGGAAGGTGAGCGGATTTCTCAATCAAGTAATCCAGGTCTGGGTTGGTGGCCCCATTTCAGTATCTGGATTTGCTTCCTGTGCTCAGCCAGAATAGGGTTTGGCTTCGTATGTTGTGGGAACCCATCTCTGCTATCTGGTGTATGGAGAAATGTGTAATTGTGATTTTTAATGAGATCGTGGTGAAAAAAATACTAAAGACATGATTGCAAAGTCATCAGAAGAGTTTTATTTAATTTTCATTAAGTTTACATGTGAACGAAATAAAACCAACTTTAGTTTCTGACCTGGCCCCACCCGTTTCCTTTTCTGGCATGGCTTTATCTTACTAACCCAAACCATGGTGTGGACCTTAACATATGAATCCCCGGTTTATGGCTTAGTGTGTTTGGGGCAGTTCAACCAGAAGGCTTCTTATGTGACTGTACTATGCACAACTTCATTATGTTGCTGCCTGCAGATGAATTTCCGCAAATGTTCAATTATTTATTTTAAAAGGTCTCTCTGTGTGTATATGCCTGTGATCAGTATTTTTACATGGTAACTATTGATTTATTATAACAAGTCACCGTATTTGCCCCATATGAATACTATTATTTCAGTGAAAATATTATTTAAAGTAAACAAGTAGGCAGGAGGTGCTAATGACTGCAGACGCCACTGCTGAAAAACTGTGTCATTGAGCATCAGCTGGGCAGGATTGAGTCTAGGTGAATTTTAATTCTTTCTGCAACATCCAAAGACGTCTTTCCTTCCTTGTTTATGGTTCAGTTATCTCTTCCCTTTGCTTCATCTCCATCCAGTTTTGTTGTCTCCTTCTCATTCCTTCAGTTTCTAGCGCAGATACCCCATCTCCCTCCTTTTTTGCTATTTATGATGGGAGGACAGAAGGCAACATACCTGTACGTCTCTGCGTTTCTTTGTATTGCAAGGATTTGTATGTAAGAGAATGGTTGGGATATGTAAATGGGGGACCAGTTGATTTTATAAATTAGTTTTTTATTTTATAGACAGCTCAATTTAATTAATGCTTTTTGTCCTGGCTCTGCCTGAAGTCTGTCTTTTGGCACACACAAGCATGTGCAGACAGGCAAGTAGGTCCCATGCACATTTGGACTAAGCAGGAGGACCTCCCCAGGACTGATTTCAGCTGGAGTTGACAACTCTAGTTTGACGTGATGGAGGAAATGTACATTGCACAGGGCGTTTGTTAATGTTTATGCCGCAAAACCTCAGTTTAGTGTACTTGGAGGCAATGGACAAATTTCCCCGTGTGATGATTCCATTTGGCATCATTTATTTTATTTGCATATTGATGTCAGATGGGTGCAAATGATGTAATTTACAGTGGGGCAAAAAAGTATTTAGTCAGCCACCAATTGTGCAAGTTCTCCCACTTAAAAAGATGAGAGAGGCCTGTAATTGACATCATAGGTAGACCTCAACTATGAGAGACAAAATGAGAAAACAAATCCAGACAATCACATTGTCTGATTCGGAAAGAATTGATTTGCAAATTATGGTGGAAAATAAGTATTTGGTCACCTACAAACAAGCAAGATTTCTGGCTCTCACAGACCTGTAACTTCTTCTTTAAGAGGCTCCTCTGTCCTCCACTCATTACCTGTAGTAATGGCACCTGTTTGAACGTGTTATCAGTATAAAAGACACCTGTCCACAACCTCAAACAGCCACACTCCAAACTCCACTATGGTGAAGACCAAAGAGCTGTCGAAGGACACCAGAAACAAAATTGTAGACCTGCACCAGGCTGGGAAGACTGAATCTGCAATAGGCAAGCAGCTTGGTGTGAAGAAATCAACTGTGGGAGCAATAATTAGAAAATGGAAGACATACAAGACCACTGATAATCTCCCTCGATCTGGGGCTCCACGCAAGATCGCACCCCGTGGGGTCAAAATGATCACAAGAACGGTGAGCAAAAATCCCAGAACCACACGGGGGGACCTAGTGAATGACCTGCAGAGAGCTGGGACCAAGGTAACAAAGGCTACCATCAGTAACACACTACGCCGCCAGGGACTCAGATCCTGCAGTGCCAGACGTGTCCCCCTGCTTAAGCCAGTACATGTCCGGGCCCGTCTGAAGTTTGCTAGAGAGCATTTGGATGATCCAGAAGAGGATTGGGAGAATGTCATATGGTCAGATGAAACCAAAGTAGAACTGTTTGGTAGAAACACAACTTGTCGTGTTTGGAGGCGAGAGAATGCTGAGTTGCATCCAAAGAACACCATACCTACTGTGAAGCATGGGGGTGGCAACATCATGCTGTGGGGCTGTTTCTCTGCAAAGGGACCAGGACGACTGTTCCGTGTACAGGAAAGAATGAATGGGGCCATGTATCGTGAAATTTTGAGTGCAAACCTCCTTCCATCAGCAAGGGCATTGAAGATGAAACGTGGCTGGGTCTTTCAGCATGACAATGATCCCAAACACACCGCCCGGGCAACGAAGGAGTGGCTTCATAAGAAGCATTTCAAGGTCCTGGAGTGCCTAGCCAGTCTCCAGATCTCAACCCCATAGAAAACCTTTGGAGGGAGTTGAAAGTCCGTGTTGCCCAGCGACAGCCCCAAAACATCACTGCTCTAGAGGAGATCTGCATGGAGGAATGGGCCAACATACCAGCAACAGTGTGTGCCAACCTTGTGAAGACTTACAGAAAACGTTTGACCTCTGTCACTGCCAACAAAGGATATATAACAAAGTATTGAGGTGAACTTTTGATATTGACCAAATACTTATTTTCCACCATAATTTGCAAATCAATTCTTTCCGAATCAGACAATGTGATTGTCTGGATTTGTTTTCTCATTTTGTCTCTCATAGTTGAGGTCTACCTATGATGTCAATTACAGGCCTCTCTCATCTTTTTAAGTGGGAGAACTTGCACAATTGGTGGCTGACTAAATACTTTTTTGCCCCCCTGTATATCGTTAGCATAATGTTGCTGTATATGAGATACTGTCCAATTCAGTGGGCACCCCCTTTCCTAGTTGGTCCATTAAATTGAGGTTTTCCTGTAATTTCTTCAAGGTCTTTTTTTTTTGAGTAAAAGCAGCACATAGAAGCTAAAAATGGAATCTAAAGACTGTTAAACTGATGCTGATCTTGCCATCCCTGCGCGCCCCCCCCCCCCCACCGTCTGCTGCTTGCTGGGCTTTGCTGGTTGTCTTGCCCTCAGCACGGAGAGCTTTCCAGCTCAACTGGACGGGTTCTTGAATTGTTTTCTGTGTTCACACATACTACTTTTGGGTAGCTTATCAGCATACATTTGTTTGCAGGTTCCCAACTTTAAAAATGTTCCTTTCTTAGTTAGAAATAATATTACGTAGTTAGAAGTGTTAGATCAACTTTGGTTACACCAATAAATGATGGCAGAGAATACCTGAAATAGCACTGTTGGGTTGAAATTGGAATTCTGTGTAGTTTATTTTTGAAAAAAATACATAAAATTTGAATTCGAAGTTTTACAGTCAGGGTTATGTAAAAATGAAAGTATAGTCTGATCTTTCAAAGGATATCTGCATAGGGAAGGCACATTCCCTAGGCAGAAAAACAAGATAGCCTTAATTTATTCAAAAATTCTACATACAACAGATATGCATCTGAAGGAGAATCATTCAATTTGGTTAATGTATGTTTTGCAATGTGAATTGGCATTTGCTGTCTAGAGCCACAAATTATGTGCAACAAACTTTGGAATCAGAACTGTATAAAATGTAGAATTCCCCCCCTCCCCCCACCAATCTACAGGGAGCATCTTTCCGGAGAGTCGAAATTTCAACAGAAGCTTGCAGAAATGAGTAAGTATTTCTTCAGCATGAGAATAATTATAAATTACCACTGGGAGCAATTGAGGTGGTTTCTTACAACAATGGGCAAGATCCAAATAACTACCTAACTAGTACCATGCATTTACTGGGCTTTGGGATAGTGGTTCTTTATAAAGCAACGTGTAATAAGCCAACAGGGTCAGCTAGTCACAGGCGAAATATTTTTTTGTAAAAGGAGTCTCCGTGTATGTACCTTTTAGATTCTAGTCAACATTCGGTATCACCTGGCCTGCCCATTAAGCTTCCCAGCACCTTTCCTTCCCCTCCACCCCAGGAAATCCCTCAACCTTGGTTTTTCCATACTGTTCTCCCACCGCCACCCCCAAAACAGCTCTGCCCAGAACATCTGCATTTTGGTCTATGTCCAGAAGAGAAGAGCCCCATTTCATTCCGTATCAGGACCACATTTCACTTCATGCATGAACCATTTTATGAATCCCTAACTACTACTTTTAAATCAAAGGTCAGCCAGTAATAGATACTTATAATGAGATTTCCTATGCTTGAAATAGAAAGTCTCAAAAGCTATTTTCAGTATGACTTTGCTTTTCTTTAATTTTCCATCACTGTTGACTGCTGAAAGAAAAATATCAAATAAAGTCCTCTAAGATGTAATGAAAATCTAGGTACCTGCATTTCATGAGGATCCTGTTTTTAATTCACAGATCTAATTAGCTGCTTGCATGTCTTCTATTTTATTTTAGCAAATGTCTTATCAGAGTTTATACTAACATGCGTTTAAAAAGGCAGTGCTATTTTTTTTTCTCTAGCATCTACTCGGACCAGAATACAAAACCAAAAGCTAAATGATGGTGCTGAAGCTTCAGGCACTGTACAGAAGTGAACTACTATTCAGACCCATGATCTGCACTGTGCTGTATGTTTTGATTTCTACTATGTTGTTTTGCATATTTTGCATATTGTAGCTAATTTAAATTAGTTGAATTTCATGTTTTCAGTGTTTTATGCTATGATATAGTATATGTATTCTCCATTTAAGTGTTAATTTATACGTATTAGTTTTAAGTAAAATTGATTTCCCAGTGCATTATTGTTGAATTTATATTTACCTTTTTCAGTTTATATTGATCTACTTTGTTTTAGACAGACATTTGAGGTTCAATATAGAAATATACAAAATGCACTAGTGTTTTATTAAGAAATGTCATTTTAATATTAGACTTGATGCACTATTTATATATTTGAGGTTCCCCCCAAAGCAACATCCAACAATCCATCAGAGAACTGCCTGCAGGACAGAGTTCTACAATAATTTATACAATTGGATTGTGAGGTATAGTCACTGGTCTGGATCCCCTCTTGGGGAATGCACTTAAGTATGGTTACTAGATCCAATCCATTAGATATCCCTATTCAATCATATACTTTGCTAACATTTTAATCTTTTTTTTCCCTGTTAAAACACACACACAAATTAGACAGGTAGTTTCGCAGCCTGCTTGAATTTTGTTGAATGGTTCAGCAAACCACAATTACTGTGGAACAAAACACCTACTCACTGTACACTCTTTTATCCGTCTCATGATCAGAGAAGTGCAATTCTGGAGCTGTCATTTTTTAGTCCATTGGTTTTGTAATAATCAGTAGTCGGATTGCGAACTCAAAATAGACTATGAAAATAAAGTCCTGAAATTTCATTAGCAGGAAGCATACGTTGGCTAATCTTAAACTATAATAACTATGTATTTTGACAAATTGAGCATAGAAATATTCTGTATTCTAATAAACATTAAAAATTAATAAAATACTTTTAAAAATAAGCATGAGAATCATTAATAATCTACAATGAAAATTATATTTAACATTTTTATCTTGAAGTTTGGTCTCTGATATAATTTAGTTTATTGACTTGCTAGCTACAATTTAGTAAACATGAAATGGAAAGCAATTAGACTTTCAGAACTGTTTCACACGATGAACTTAAAATCTATAAAAATGTATACTCTTATAAATGTTGAACTTTGGTAAATATAGGGCTGACGGAATACTGTACAATCCTCATTCTCCACATCCTATTAAGCAGTATTGTTCAGTTTTCTTCTTACAACAAATACTCAATATAGTACGGTAGTTATATGTTATATGTTGTGACCATGCTAATTGTCTTCATGTTGTTATTCGTTCAGTCGCTTCCGACTCTTCGTGACTTCATGGACCAGCCCATGCCAGAGCTTCATAGCCAGTCGTTTATCACAGAACTTAATAAATATTAAAAGTCTATTTAGATCAGACTTTCCCAGTAAGTATAAGAAAATTAAGCACCTTAATGTTTTAAATGTGTTACCTAATTAAATATATTACTTAAAATCAGATTCAAAGGCTTCTATATTTCAGATTTTAAATTAGCATCTAGATTGCTCATTGTCTTGTGTAGCCATTCCAGTTAGTAAACAAATTCTCCTACAAATGTTGATCAGACCTTTTGCTGCTTATCTGAATTTATTCACAAAATAATAAATATTATGAAGAAAGGCATATATGTTTACAATTTCATTTAAAATTTCAGAAAGCTCACTAAAAGAACAGGAATGTTTGGAATCATCCCCATTCTGATAGTCACTGATCAAAACATGAGCCCTCTTCTAAATAATATTTCATCAACTCACACACTCCAAAACGTTACGTCTAACTTGGACAGCCGCTATGTTTCTTCTTCTTTACCTCCAACTTTGATAACAGGAAGTGTAGCTAAATGTTCCTCCAACACAAGGGAAATATTGCTTGGACTTTTTGAAATCAGCTAAAAAATAGGAAAGCCCCTAAGAGTTACCTGCTGCCTGCCAGATTCCCTATTTGGCTTCTTTATTCACATATCAACAATGATAAATAAATAAATACCTAAAGACTGGAAGGAACTGTTCTATCGCCATCCTGCTTTTCAAGAAAGGCAACCGTATGGACCAGCCCAATTATGTATCTCTCTGTTAGCTTCCTAAGCTTTGAAGTAAACCAGACGCACACTTCCTCTCTTATAAGCTTGGATTGGCTAGGACAGGAGAAATTTCTAGCAGATGAACAAGCAGGCTTTAGGGACGACATGGCAGAAAATTACACAGCACAGTCTTATTTTTATTAAATCTCTAGCAATTACTTTCATAATTGCTGTGGGGTTTCAGAGGCTTGCTTTCTGGTGGGCTGGAGTCTGGCGGCCCATTTCCAACACCAGTTTTACAACCAAAATTTCACTTTTTTCCCTTTCCTATTTTTCATGTGCTCATAGGGTAGCAACCTCAGCTGCTAGTAACAAAACCTGCTGTCATTTTCTTATTGGGAAACCTGCAAGATACTGTGGCAACTTCCTGCAGAGTATCACATAATCTGAGTGTAATACAAAACAGCTTGATCAAAAGCCAAAATGTCGCTCTGCCAAAATCAGATTCAATCCACTAATTGTTCCTATGGCATACCACTTGCTGACTATACTTAACAGACTAATAGGTTTGCAGTTTCGGGGCAGCTTTCTCTTACCTCTTGTATATCGGAATTATTATTGCTGCCGCTGCCGCCACCAACCCCCAATCTTTAGGAACACACACACAGTGCAGCCAAGGAGGACAGAGAAAATAGCCCTATTCCAGTCGTTTCCGATTACCTCTGATGTTATTTACTCCTCCCCAGGAGCCTTACTGGGCTTGAGCTGCTTTACCGGTGAATCTATTTCACAGCAGACAGATCTAGATTGGATGTGATAGAGGCTTCTTCATCCTTCTTATACAATGCCCAGTGGCGTTCCTCCCAAACTGCTGCGGGAATATGGCAATTGACTTTGGGTGGCTTCAGCAATGAGTGACATGCAATAATGCAACAGAAAAGTGCTGATTTTTTGCACTATGCTGCAGTAATCCACTTGATGCCAGGCCGTCCACATAGCCTCTTTTTTACTTTCGAGCAGATGTTTAATACTGAGTTTTTGAGGGATATGAGGCTCTACATCTATGTACAGGTAGTCTTGACTTACAGTGGCAATTCGGACTGGAATTTCCATCACTAAGCAATGTCGTAAAGTGTGACTGCATCACTTAGCGACAGGTCAGGGAGGGTGTGCAAGAGGCGTGGCGCGGGTTGGGGACAGTGCACAAGAGGTGCATCATGGTGTGAGGGTGTAAGAGGGGTGC
Source organism: Charina bottae (assembly GCA_023362775.1). Classification (NCBI taxonomy): domain Eukaryota; kingdom Metazoa; phylum Chordata; class Lepidosauria; order Squamata; family Charinaidae; genus Charina; species Charina bottae. Next base: position 3,096,912 of record JALMGJ010000052.1, on the reverse strand, counting down.
TACACAGGTTGGGGAGGGAGCGCGAGGATGTGCGTGAGGTGCTGTGTGGGTCAGGGAGGGTGCATGAGAAGCGCCATGTGGGTTGGGTAGGGTGCATGGGGGCGCGGCGAGGGTCAGAGGGTGCACGGGGGAGTATGAGTGGCTGGTGTGAGCGCAGAGGGGCTGGGGTAGGGTGCGTGGGTGGGGAAGACTTACTCCAGTGACTTGTGACCTTCCCTGTTGACTTTCTGGGGAAGCCGGCAGGGAAGGTTGCAAATGGCGATCACGTGATCGTGGGGCACTTGGCAACCAGTCGTAAGTGCAAATGGGTTGCCAAGCACCCATATCACGATCATGTGGCCAAGGGTGTGCTGGGATGGCTGGAACTTCGAGGACCAATTGTAACCACTATTCATTCAGTGCTGTCGTAACTTCAAATGGTCGCTGAACGAATGGTCGTAGGTCGAGGACTACCTCTGTGTGGTTGCTAAGAGTCAAAAATGACTTGATGGCACATAATCAAACAATCACAAGGCTCTGCAGAGGAAAGGATGATAGATGGCCTCTACGTTGTAGAGGCCTCTATGGTATGTGTTGATGAGCTCTTTTGGTGTTTATGAAATCCATGATCAAACCAGGCCTTTCAGCAGTGAATAGTCCCTTAAGTTCTCCATGGGCTCCTGGTGATTAAGGCTGGCTGCAATCCTTGCACTATCCTGTTGCAATAGTCCAAGGGGCTCCTTGTCGTTTCAGGGCTAGCAAAGTAGGACAAATATAAGCAGGATTCTAATTAAGAGCAGCGGCAGTCTGTTCCTTCATTTTTTGGAACCATCTTGCACAAGAGTACCAGATCTTCGGAACTGAGTTTCAGAAGTTGGTTTTCTCTAGGCACAGCAAGTTTCCTTAGAAAATACAGGTACAGCTTATTCAAGGGTAGTTAGCAATTTTGAATCGGACTCACTGACAATAACTTGGACAGCTTTAGAGTCAGTTGTGGAGATCCTAGATCTGGCCCAAAAGGTATACTCAGCCCAAAAAGCTTATTTATTTATTAAATTATCTGACCACAAATAAAGCTTTACTCCTTCAACTAATGGCAACAACATATTTTTCTCCATGTTTAAACTAAGGCCAATTTCTTTTTATGCCGCAGCAGCAATACAGGAATTCCACAAACATGTTAGCACATGAAGATGACATTTCATTGTTTTCATTTCCTAGTTTACTTCACCAGAAATACTAAATAATAAATATTTACTTAGGTTGTTTTTCAAAGCACTTTTTACTTTATTACATGGTATTAATGCAACTTTAGCAAGTCACACCTAACCTGTTTGCAAATTAAAGCTATCAAAGAACAGTTTCCAGATATTTTTCGAAGAATATTAATGAAGAAGAAACCTTAACAACATCATTTGGAGGAAAGTTAGTTGCTAGTGTGTTTTTTGGTAGCGGTATGAATCCTGCTGCATGCCCTCTCAATTCGTGAAGCCTAGTTTCTGCATATGCAAACTGAGTACATTAACACTAGCTTAAATGAGAGATGCTCCTCATATGTAGAAATTATCTCAGCACTTAAGATTCAGAGATGCAAGTAATGGTAATGAAAATACCTTTCTTCATTATTAGGCAAGGGATTTACTTCAGTTTTTAAATGCTCCAACTCGACTGGCTTTGCTTATGAAGTTCTTCATGAGGTCATGGTCCATTTCTGCAAAACCTGGAGACTGAGTAACGACAGTCAGGTGGTTGATGCAAAACCGGAAGCAAAATTCCTCTAACTCCTAGAAATGGAGTGTTACATATTAATACACACTATTAACATGTGATATTGTTCCAAATGATCACTGGATAGCAGTCCAGGGCTGAAAAAAGGATGACAATCCTGAAATGGGGAAAGAAATCTGGGAAGCAGTAGAAAACTGAGGAAAACAGCCATCACAATCCGTTCCACTCATTAAAAATCATCTTGGGTTGCATCTCATAGCTAACTTAAATGCCAGTTTCCCACTCATGAAAATTTTCCTCTGAGGGGGAAGAAAATTAAATGGAATGAGAGTAGTGATTTTTTAAAAAGAAAAAAACAGAACCAATTTCAACACAGTCTTACTAAATACCAAATAAATAAATAAATAGATAGATAGATAGATAGATAGATAAGATAAATAAGATAAATAAGTACCAAAGTCATAAGAGTAGGTTCCCATTTTTCCATCACAATGAAATAACCTGATAAGCTTTCTATTCACATTCAACTGTCCTCCTAAGCTCCAACTTCCTCTTCGTCTTGGGTCACCCCTCACTCTGTGGTTTTCCATATCTTCCTTCAATGTAGTTGGGTCACACCCTACCTAAATCCAGAGATCTAAGATAAATAGCAATTTAGTATCTTTGTGTTTTACCTTCTCATTCAACTAACTTTTCTATAACACCCTCAGACCACTCTTGGGGAAGGGAGATCGAAATTTCAGGCTAATTCTTATGGCCCTTCCACCTCATCTCAAGAGCCAGGCAGTGGGGTTACAGAGTACCTTGAAGTCCAGCTGTTGCTATTAAGTGCCAGGTCTGCCTGTAATAAATCCACCCTCCTCCATGATTTGATCTTGAATGAGAGGGCAGACAGTGTGTCTGACATTGAGACCTGGATGGGCGAGGAGTGTGGTTTCTCCTTTCAGAGAGGTGCTCATCTGGGTTACAACACAGATGTTGTTTGGGTTACATCAGCCCCTAATTCAATGTAGGGGAGATGGAATGGCGATTATCATCTAGGAGATTCGGCAGGTGATCAGAGGATAAATGGATGTAAAGCATTATTGGTGAGGTTGGACAGGAGAGGCAAGTTAGGGAAGCCAGCCACGTATTAGATCTGATTTTATCTTAGAGCAGCTGAGACGTGATCTCAGGGTGGGAGGCATTTCGAATCAGTCCCTTGTCATGGTCAGATCACTCTCTGCTTCCATGGAATTAACTTGCACCACAGACCTTTGTGAGGAAGGAGGATCTTTTTGATCAATCTGAGCCAGAACCCTAATGGATCTAGCTGGTTTCCAAAGGTCACTTGGGGAGTTTTGCAAAGCCCTGGCAGGCGTTCGATTGCGTTTCTATCAACCTCTGGAATAAGAGGTGGTCCTCAGTGCTTGGCAGGACTGCTCCTGAGCAGCTTCTCTAGCTGCCAATTCATGGCATTAGGGGACAAATAAGATCATGCTATCCCTGAATGGTGTGGCACTGGATTGTTTGATTATAATCATAGCAATTGATTTTTGTTTTTAATATTGTATTAACATTGCAAGCCACTCAGTGTCTTTAGAAATGGAGTTGCATAAAAGTTGTAGTAATAATTAAATTTATAGTGCTACATTATTATTTTTAAAGATTCAATGTCTTCAATAAAGGTGGCTCCTATCTTATAGTAAAAGAAATATTATTTTTAAAAATGTTAACTATTCATATTTAACTTACAACTTGTCTTAATCATTAGCTTTAAGAAGCTAGGTTCACTAAACTCAGAATATTCCAGCATGCATTTAAAATTCCAGCATGGAATTATCTCTGGGTTGCTCCAATTTCCTCTATTCACCTCTTTTATGAAGTACTCTAGATGTTTCATGCAGCCAAGTATGTCCCTCCCAACAGTTGTTCCTTAAGTTGTGAAGCTGCCCTGATATCTTGAGAACTACAAATACTGTGATTTTCAGATTAGTGATTTATAATAACAACAAATTCTTAGTATTTGCATAATGCTTTCACATCTTCAAAGTGCTTCACATACATTATTCTGCTTCTAATTCTTACCAAACCCCATAAGATAGGCCAGTTGTAGTATTCCAACAGTGTGGATGGAAGACTAAAATTGAGAAAATGATTCCTTGACAAACGCCACCCAATATGATCATTGCGGAGGGAGATTCAAGCTCATAGCTCAGTCTTAATCGCCATTTTCTCAGATCATGTCTGGTTCCCAAGCATGCAGAACAAGAACCACCAGCCAGTAGCTACTCAGTAAACAACATTCTCCATACCTTTGCTTCATACTTGACTGCCGTTGACAGAAGGGCAATTGCATTCTCTTCAGAAATGCCCTGCTTAATTGTTTGCTGGCAAAGCTTCTTTAGTCGATTTTCTCTATAGAAGCTTGCCAAGTCTAACAGGCCTGCCAAAGGGAAAAAACCAAGGGGGCAGAATGAGTCAAGAGCTGGAATTGTCCATAATTAATGGCTTCAATGTTAAATATAACACACAAAATAAGAATCCTTATTAAAAGGATAACAAAAACAAGTAAAACAAGTGCAGCAATTAATAAGATGTGGGGGGAGGGGACACATATTGTAACTGATATTTTTGGCATACTTTAAAATTTAGGTCAACAATAAAAATGTCTTTAGATGTATCAATAATGAGAAAGTGACTAGGGAGGTAAGTGGAAATTAGACTACAAATGGGGAAGTGGATGAGAAATTGGATGAATTCAGTCTATCCTTGCAGATGTAGAATCTCAGTCTGAAGTTATTCCCCCCCCCCCCCCCCGCAGAATTCTGATAATCTAAAATCTATGGACAAGTTTCAGGGCTTATTAACAAATGAAGCAATTGAGTCACTGGATTCAAAAAGTCAAAAAGATGACAAAACTAAGTATTGTTCTCAGACTCATGGAGAATGTACTTTTCTAGGACCAGCCCAAATAAAGTTAATGCATGAAAAAATTGGGCTGGACTCTCTCTCCCTATCTCTGCCCCTTTGGCTGCCCTGCACCCTGCCTTGTGGGGCAGCAAGCAGCCCCAGAACCACATGGCTCTGGGGCTGCTTGCCACGCCCCGGGAAGCTGCAGCCGCCCCAGCCCAGTCCAAGCCGCAGTCGCCCTCGCCGGGCACGCCTCAGCAGCAGCAGGAGTCTCAGAGTGCAGGGTGGCGAGGGTGGCCGTGGCCGGGACTGGGGCGGCTGCGGCTTCCCAGGGCGTGGCAAGCAGCCTTGGAGCCGTGTGGTTCTGAGGCTGCTTGCCAGCCCGCAAGGCAGGGTGCAGGGTGGCTGAAAGGGCAGAGATGCGGGGGAGGTAGGCAGGTGGGGGGAGTTGGAGGCAGTCCCTTACCTCACTGAGGCTCAGGGCTGGGAGGGACCAAGCCCGGAATGGCTTGGATTGGGGTGGGTCCTCGGCTAATGACCGGTAAAATTCACTTAACAATGGCAAGGGGAATTGCTGGGATTGCGGTCACTATGCGATGCGGTCATGTGACATCTTGCTTTACAACTGTATCGCTTAGCAATGGAATGTCCAGTCCCAATTGTGGTCGTTAAGTGAGGACTACTTGTACAAACATCAGCAGGTGCTTATCTTTCTCCTGGCCTACTGGGAAGGTCACAGATGGTTGAATATAGGATTCAGCAATGTAATTTATAACTCTTATAACTTACTGCACAACTTGTCTTGTTATACCAGTCTTCTTATTTTCCTTTATCACTAACAAAATACTTTCTCTAATGCTACAAGATGTAAAAATATATGCAGACTCATTCCATGCTCTGCCCTAAGTTTGCAAAAGTCAGTATATTCAAGAGCTAATAGCGTTATGTAAATATCATGAAAAAATACATTAACATCTTAGCTGGTAAAATTAATTTCAGCTCTTCTCTTCCAATTACCTATTGCATCCTCAGGAGGAAGACTGATGCTATCCGTATAAAGATACTCCAGAAATGCTCGGTAAACAGGGTACGAGAATTCACTTATTTCTATAATTTCCTCATTATTGTTGTTCAGTATTGAATGGAAATGCTCACACCTGGGCACAGAAGGGGAACAGTTACAGCATCAGCACCAGCGAACAGCTTGATTCTTACTATGTAACAGAAAACCTGAAAGGTTAACATGAAAATGATATGGAAAAGATGAACCCATGCAAATGCAACGTGCATTAGAAAAGAGGGATTGAGCCATTCCTGTTCTATATTAGCTGTGTCTTTTGCAACTATGAATGCATTGTGTTTCACTCTGGAAGAGAAACAGAACCAAGTAAGTCCTTTAGCTACAAAGAAGATACCATTATGCATAAATTATGTAAAACTTAGATATCCACTTAAAATCAATACTTTAATACGAAATAGACACACATATGGAGACACAGATATATAGATATATAGCCTGAGTCAGTTTTGGCTGCTTGGACTAGTCCCTGCAGTTTTCTTGGCAAGAGAGTGACTGGCCCAAGGTCACCCAGCTGGCTTCATGCCTAAGGTGGGACTAGAACTCAGAGTCACCTGGTTTCTAGCCTGATGCCTTAACCACTACACCAAACTGGGTCTCAAATGAATTATAAACATTGTAGAGACTTATTTCCATTTTTGACAATGTAATATCATCAGTACAATAGTTTGCTGATCATCACTTGTTCTATTTGTTTTTTTGAAATTGCATAGTAGTATTTTCCATTTAATAAAAAACATACGAAGCTCTAGCTAAATAGGGATATGATATATGTTGGGGAGATAGGAGGAGGTGGTCCTTCAGTTGAAGGTACACATAACGTAAGTTGAAGATACAGACAAAATGGGCATCAAGACAATTTTCACATTTTTAAGTTGCCTCTTCTCCGTGGAATCTTACTAAGCTATTTATTTTAAACTGAGTGTGGAAGACTTGTTGATTGCATATCTGTACTTTGCAGTTCCCTCAGCAGCGCCTTATTAATGCAAACCCACAGCTCCACATATGTTGCTGCCCACTGTAGTATAATAGAGTATTTCCAACTTGTAACTGCACCATTATTTCAAAAAATGGTGTTTTACTGTAATTATAGCATTAATACATCAGTCCAGGGGCGTGGTGACTCAGCGGGTAAGACACCAGGCTTGTCGATCGGAAAATCGCAAGTTCGGAGGTTCGAGACCCGAATGCCACGTGACGGAGTGAGCTCCCGCACTCGCCCCAGCTCTTGCCAACCTAGCAATTTGAAAGCATGCAAATGCAAGTAGATGAATAGGTACCACTTTGGCGGGATGGTAACAGCGTTCCGCGTGCGTCATGCAGCCACATGACCGCGGAAGCGTCTTCGGACAGCGCTGGCTCTTCGGCTAAGAAACGGAGATGTGCACCGGCCCCTAGAGTCGGACACGACTGCACAAATGTGCAACTTCATTTGTCCAGCTGAAAGTTCCTACAATTTATACCATCTGACCCAGACCCTTTACCTTTACTTTACATCGGTCCAAGTGGCTTTCATAAATCTCTGGAAGGATGCTAACTGTTATTATAGAAAACTATGAAAAACTCATATGAGTTATGAAATTCAGTAGCACAGTAAGTATTTTAATACCACCGGAGAAACTTTCTGATAAGGGCCAGAAAGCCAGAGATGATGATGAAAATATCTGAGAAGACTGATAATTTCATACCTAATTTTGAGGAGGACTTTATGAACATAAATGTATTTTCCATCTACTTGAAACCTCAAATCAGCATTATCTGGGTTATCAAATTCCTTCTTTATTGATTGAGCTACTGTTAAGTGATTGTCAGGTTCTGAAAGAAAAATTTACAAATATTTTTTCAGTAATACTTTCTATTTCAATGTCTTTCATAGTACATGAAAACAAGAAATTAATGGAAATCAAACAAGCTGCATTTTGCGTCATACAGATAAAAGCAGCACTATGAAACTCAGATATAAACGAAACAACAAGAGGATACTTTTGTTAGTATTCTTCTCTACAGAATAGTATATATGAATTTACCATACCAGAATCAAATCAGGAATAGGGAGTGTGAGTGATGAACTAATCACAACTTCATTTGTCATATATCCAGCTGAAAGTTCCTACAATTTATACCATCTGACCCAGACTCAATCTAAGAAAGGTTGAACAGTAAAATTAACTGTATACATTAGCAGGAGATTTTTCTCACAGAAGCCTGCATTGTTTATATGCAAAAGAAACCATTTAAAGTAGAAAATACAGTATGTGAAGTAGCAGTCTCTTCAGCTCAGCACAAACAGCAAATTAGTCTATCTGCCACTTAAAATGTGTTCATCCCACAAAGCTATCTAAGTATCACATAGGGTTTAAGTCCCGATAACTGTATGGGTAATGCTCACCATAGTGACCAGTCTTTAGTCTAATTCATAGCTCTTCAAAAAACATTCCTGTAATCACTTTGGTAAGATCTGATAACAATCTCATTTTCACTGTCTTCCTCTTCTGCTTCCTTCAACCTTGCCAAGCGTATTTTTTCCCCAGTCCATCATCCACTCCTATCTCACACGCCCAAAATATGAGAACATTTGGGTTGCTGATCAGCCTTTGTTTAACCCAAGACTGACGATTGTTTTCCTGAGGTCCATGGCACTTTTAGGAACGGTCTCCAAATCCATAACCTAAAGGTCTTATTTTTCTCAGTGGCACACTCTCAGGGCCACCTGTTACTACTGGAAAGACCACTGCTTTAACTATACTGATCTGTATTGTCACAGAAATTTTATCCTTCATGATCATCACTGCCCTCCTCCCCAGGATTAACTCCTTTTTGTTTTTCCAATACGTTGTCTAGTTTTAAGTCCAAAAACTTCTTGCCCCCCTCACTTCTTTGCTGTCAACCTCAGGGAACCTTAAAAGCTTTGTCTCCAAAGAAAAGTAATATAGAAGAGATTCTCTCATTTTTAGGTGCTTTGACTTGAATGGAGGAATGGGATGAGGGGAGGGGAAGGACTATTTAACCATGTCTTTCCTAGCCATGCAAATTCTCCTAGAATGGCTTACCCCAGGTCTCTTGTCCCCAAGATGCAGAACATTTGCACAGCTTGGGGTGAAGGGGAGGGGATATGTTGAACAAACCCATGGCTGGGAAGGAAGTCTTACAGAAAAGCTAGAAGCCATACTTGGACACTGATTGGCTTGGAGGACAAGCATACCTTTAGCAGACCAAACAGTGGAACTGCATATATTCCAGAGCAAATTATGTTATATTCCAGAAGGAAGAAAAAACTCTTAAATAAGTGCTCTGCATTTGAGTGCATGTCAATTCAGCCAAGGTCATTAGTTTTGTTTTATTTGGGGAGGACAAATAAGGTAATTCAAGCAGATGGCAAAATGTCTACATAATCTTCTAGTAGTACAGGTTGCTGCATGTAACTGATAAGAGTCCAATTATTTTCTTTTTAAAATGATTTGTTCAAGGAGTCCTCTATGGACTTCAGTCCTCAATGGCCTTAGCCCCTCAAGTAAATGTTCCTGCCTATCGGTCTATCCACCCACCCACCCACCCACCCACCCATTTGGTGAATTTTCAAAATGTGCTTTCTACCAATATTGTACAGGTATCCTCAAGTCAGTTTGGTTCAGAAGTTTCTACTTGGTCTACAAAAGTAAACCAACAAAGCTCTAAGCAAAATAGGTTGAAGTATCCTTGAGAGTTTCCCATACTATTTCTATCCTCTGCATGCTGGCATGAAATTTCCAAAAATAATACAAACCTTTGTTCAAAAACTTCTAACCCGGACGCTAATCCACACAAAGCCGTAATACTTTTCAATTGGCAATTTCAGATAATCTTTCTTTCAAATTCCATTTAAAGATTAAACCTTCTGGTTAGACAACAACAAAGAGTGGTGTCTTTAGAACTCATTCTTCCAGGGCCACCCCATTTGATCCTCTTACTGACTTTCTGACTCCCAATGCCTTTGATGTTTTTTTCCTCTTAGTGAGCTCTAAGTGCATCTTCCACAGACTGAAAGAAATGTCAAAAGCCCAGAATGGGTGGTGTTCCTTGCTATCAGTATGGCACACATGCAACCTAGCAGAAAAATGGGAAACACACAAAAAAGCTGCATCTTTATCCAAAGAGAAAGCAGACAAGAGGATGCAGTACTGACAGCCAAAAAGAATGTGACTTCTTCCTAATCATGACTCAAACTATTTTTTAAGGGCTGTACTTAAAATATGGCCACGTACACATCTTCAAGATCTAATTCAGATTCAGGAATGCAAGCTTTAAGAAACAGTTAATGTGAAGCTCACCTATTGAAAGGAGACGCCATGTCACTGCAGGAGTAGCAAAACAAGCAAACACATCATCAGTGCAGCAGAAGTGGGTGAGGAACGGAAGAGTGACAGACTGTCCCCGGCACTGACCCCACATGTACACTTGGCTACCCTGGGTTTTAGCAGCAGAGGTGTGAGTAGAGTGACATGCCGCAATCTCTACAATCCTGAATTTGAAAAGCAAATAATAAAAAAATCAGTAGTGTTAAGGAGAACATGATGCGACTGACCGTAGGAGTCATAAAGACTGATAGCCAATGCCCAAGCATGTGGCTCAAGGCAAACCAGCAGCACGGCTTCCCTTTTGTGTTCCTAAAAGCCTTGTATATTTTGAAACACTGGAGGATTTGAATTCTTTGGCTTCTTGTAGGCCTTTGGTTTAATATCCATGCATTTCTGGCTCTCTAATCAGCATTTCTAGTTACAGCAATGTGATGTGTATATTTGGATTACACTAGAACAGAGCTTTCCAAACTGTGGGTCGGGACACGTTAGTGTGTCGGCTGCAGTGTCTGGGTGTGTCGTGGCTGCTGCTGCCACCTCCGAACCCTGCCAGGATTCCGCGCAGGTCCTAGTGCCTGCCTTGTGCCTGGCTGCCTCCAAACCTGCTGTGGTTCCACACAGGTCCTAGTGCCTGCCTTGTGCCCTGCTGTAAGAGTGTGTCGCGAAATGATGCATGTCTAAAAAGTGTGTCACCACCATGAAAAGTTTGGAAAGCTCTGCACTAGAGTGACAAATACTGTTCAGCCCCTACTGCTGCTTGTCCCCGAGAGTCCAACTCATTCATGGCACCACACTTGGAATTTGCAGGGAGGCAGCAGGTTCCTCTCTTCGGGATTGTGGGCTTTTCAGCAGTACTGTTTCCCACTACTCCTGGGAACTCAGCACCCCCAATTACTGACGGTTGCTATAACATCCTACCACGAGGAGTTCTTGAACCTGAACGTGAGAGCAGGTCATACAGGGTTACACAGATCTCAATCTCAATCTCCAAGACATAACACAAGATCATTGTTTATATTTGTTAGTAAGTGCCTTCACTACAGGCTGCCTATCTTCACAAAGATCAGACATGATTCTGAGCAATTCAGTTTTGTTCTCTATCTGCCCGAGATACAGCTTGGCAAGATAAAGCAACTTCTTGAGGTACTAACTATGATTTGTCAACAGTATGTAAATTCAGCCATAATATAAAATCCAGTTAGCACAAACTGCAAACCATGGTTTCTGACTGTTTCATCTCTCAAAGAAATCACTCTATGAACTCACATCCTTCCCATCTCTGGCACACCTGCATTAGAGGAGACTGGAATCTTTGATATCTGTTTTTGATTAATCATCAGTTAGAAACACATATAAACCTGCCCACTAGGTGCTTGATCTTAGTTGTAGTTTATTTTTATTTTTTATTTTTATTTCAAACATGTATTATGAGACCTTCCTTCCTTGACTCTATTAAGGAGGAGTACCGAGTAGCTTACTGTTCAAAATGCTCCTTTTTCTGTTATAATATTGCTTCTGACTACTTCAAGTAATTCTCAACACAGATTCAGACACTGCATCTGAATTTCTGCAATAACGTTGTAGAACATTCTCAAGAAAGATCTTGAGTTCACTGTCTTTCTATTGGTAATCCATTTGCAATGCTGGTCGAGTGGCTCTGAAATTCCTGAGGAAAGTTATTTTTTCTTTCCTGCATTTTGTTTTCTATTTTTATTTTTGAAACTTCACTTCTCACAGTACAAGATTCTATATGTATCTGTTGACAAGGATTGTAGTCCAAGAAAGCTTTTGCCATAAAAATTTATTATTCTTTAAGATTCCAGATGACGTGGTGATTTTTGTTGCAAGAGATTGATAGAGATAACTTTGGAGATAAAAGACAAAAATATGCCTACTTATTCTAAATACCTAAATAAGTATCTAAATATAATATTTACATATAATATATATATATAATATATTATATATACTGTATACAATATATATAAATATCTAAATAAATATAAATATCATACACTATATGTAATTGTTCAAATATATCTCTCTGATAAGATAAGCATTCCATAAGTACAGGTGGTCCTCGGTTAACAACCACTTGCTCAGCAACCATTTGAACTTATGACAGCTCTGAACGAGTGGTAGTTACCACCGGTCCTCGAAGTTCTGGCCGTCGCAGCACCCTCATGGTCACGTGATCATGATTTGCAACCTTCCCTGCCGGCTTCCCACAAGCAAAGTCAACGGGGAAGCCAGTAGGAAGTCGGAAGCTGTGGTCATGTGAGGTCCTTGCTTAAGGACCCGCAGTGATTTGCTTAACAATGGTAACCAGGGACTGCCATCGCTAAGCAGTGCAGTCAGGTGATGCCGTGCTTTATGACTGCATCGCTTAGCAATGGAAATTTCGGTCCGAATTACCATTGTTAAGCGAGGACTCCCTGTACTGAAAGACATTATGCCTTTATCCAAGGCAAAATACAAAGTTGAAATAAAATTTGTTAAATGTCAATATTACAAGACATTAAAACAAAGGAAAACTAGTTTTTGGTCAATATGCCTGGAGATCTTTTTCAACTCCAGAAAATAAGCTTGTAAATACCTTTGCTTTATGCCAAATCATCACTAAAACAACTCTTATTTTAACAGACTTGTGTTCAAACAATTGTCTATGAAGGTTCTCAGTCATCTAGGTGGAATTGTCTGTAGCTTGAATCATGTCAACTGGATTTCTATTTTCTCAGTGGAAACGTTTTGCTCCTTATCCAAGGAGCTTCTTTTCAGTCTGAGCAAAGTTGGTAAGGGAATCCTAAATATGTTTCTAGGTAGCTGTGTGACACACAGTTACCTAGCTCACACAGCTAGGTCACACAGCTACCTAGAAACATATTTAGGATTCCCTTACCAACTTTGCTCAGACTGAAGAAGCTCCTTGGATAAGGAGCGAAACGTTTCCACTGAGAAAATAGAAATCCAGTTGACATGATTCAAGCTACAGTTCAAACAATTGCTTTTTAAGTTTTGGTTTAGAATGTATGATTCTATTCCTGATGTATTTTCTTTTCTATTTGTATTGCTTATTTTTGCCTTAATCTTTTTTGTTTAAGTATTGAGATAGCCACCCTTTGGATCATATTTGCGGGATAAAAAGATAGCCTTGTTAGCTTTTTTATGTTACAAGCATAGCCTTGTAACATAAATAATTACCAATTCACAAGAGGCTAGTAACTGGTTCTCTACTGCAGAGCAGTTGGTAAGCAAACAAAACTACCAAACAATATAACTTACACAACACTGAATGGCCCTTTTTTGACTGTCAGAATCACTTTTATGTGGGCCTGGCTACTTTAGATTCAGATAGACAAACAGTTCAGTAATAGGAGTTTATTCTTAGGTCTATTCTTTATTCTCTATTGATGTTTAAAACCAGAAGCACTGTTACAGGCTAAAACTCTTCTGATTATTGAGCCACGATGAACAGAATTGTACCTGTCTTGATCTACTGTGACCGGCACAGGGTATGACTGGTTACTCCTATTGCCAGTTCCCAGCTGGCCATAAGAATTGGCTCCCCAGGCATAGACATGGCCTTCATCTGTCAACACTAGTGTATGTGCATAGCCGCAGGCAATCTAGAAAAGAAAAAGAATTATGTTCTTTTATTTGATTCTGTTCTTGCTGATTACCTGAAAAGATGGACATATGCCCCAAACTTCTTTAATACAAGCACTTTTTGAAAAACATGAAATAAAAAGTGAAGCACGACTGAATCATTTTTTTAAAAAATCAAAGCCAGTCATCAGGGCTATGCCTGTGAGGTATACTGAGCCTCTTGTCTCAAAAGCAGATGGGTAGATAACAAAACATGTAGGATGATTCATTACCACCACCCAAGGGAGATCAGTCTTCCTTACCAGCCCAGATATAATGAGGCCAACATTTGGCCATTTTGCTGCTGAATTTCAGAGTGTGATGTTCCCACAATGCTGGGAAGAGGTGCTAAAGAGGTGCCAGGGGCAGGGGCAATATCCAGGCCATGAAGTAAATCAAGAATTATGAATATGTTTAGAAGGCAACTAATCTGCTAAATGTTTATGTCAGCTTTGTGCTGCCTACACTACCTATACCATCTTGAGCTCCTGAACAAAAGGCATGATATAAATCAAATTAAGTAAATATAAATACAGTATATAAACAAAATCACTCTTACTCCTCATAAATTAATTTCCCCAATCTTTGAATAACTGGGGTTTCATAATGATAAGCAAGCTAGGTGGTAGCTGGGGAAATGGAAGGCGGCTTATCAGTTGAGTTCTCAGAGACTGGTTGGGGGTCCTATGTACTCTAATCTGACATGTTCATCTTTGTCCTACAGTCTATTTTGGGTAGAGGAGTTCAAATGCTGGAATTGGCAACACAGCTGTGTCTTCTAAGAGCCTTGTGCTGCTCCCAAAGTTGTGAAAGAAAGAAATTTGTGGGACTCATATAGGCATCTTGGACAGAGTAAAAAGAGCAAGAGGAACTTGTTTGTTTTGCTTCTTTCCAATGTTTTGCTATTACATTCATTTCTATTCAGCTGTTAAGGCTTTCTCTGTCTTAGGTTCTTAATTATACACTTCTATTAAAAAAAACCTCAGCTTTGATAAAGCTATTGTTAAAATTTTTGCAGAACCCACAAATTATGTATGTGCACATGCTTCTTGGCATTATATTCAACTTGAGCAACTATAGGCATGAAAGCCGGCTGGGTGACCTTGGGCCAGTCACTCTCTCTCTCAGCCCAACTCACCTCACAGGGTTGTTGTTGTGGGGAAAATAGGAGGAGGAAGGAGTATTAGGTATGTTCTCCACCTTGAGTTATTTATAAAAATAATAAAGGCGGTATAATACATACATACATACATACATGGTTTATTCAGTCCAGATGCTCCACAATAGTTAGAGGTCCTCAAGGAACCAATAACTATGGCCAAAAACTGTTCTTTGTAAGAAACTGAAGGAAATGGATGAAATCGGTATTACAGGCAGTCCTCAAGTTATGATGGTAACTGGGACTGGAATTTCCATCACTAATCAATGCGGTTGTAAAGCGCAATGCCACGTGACCGCATCGCTTAGCGACGACAATCCCGGCACTCCCCGTTGCCTTTGTTAACCAAATCCCACCGGTCGTTAGGTGAGGACCCACCCCAAACCAAGCCACTCCTGGAAGTTTTAGGCTTCATTATTACCTTTTTAAAAAGGTGATATTAGCATTTCTAACATGGCAGTTTAGGCCTCTTTTCTAACTTTAGGAAAACATGCTCTTATTCTGGCCCAAGGGCATTTCTTTTGGTACTGTATGTGAGAACTTGCCTTTTCAGCAACTAAATGATAGGGAGCATATTCTAAAAGACCTAGAATATACTTGCAAGTTTTAAAGATACAAACCCGGCTGGGAAAGGGAGTATGTAACCTGTAAATTTGCCACTTGTGGAATGTTATCTAGAATCAATGTTTTCTATTGTTCAATTCTCACCTGTAATCAATGTCTTTTATTGTTTGATTACTTGTTTTATGACATATCACATATACTGAATGTATGTATCATAAATAAATGCTTTTGCCTGAATTACTGTGTGATTCGTGTTTTTGGGTAGGCAAAAAGCCACCTTTGCAAAGGTAAATTTGTTTTCTCTCCCAAATTCAGGGAATAGGTCTTCAGCTCCACACCACTTGGGGTGCCTGAGCTTTTAGGCAGCAACGAGGCGTACCTGGCCTGGCCCCATGCGAGGCAGTTGCTGGCTGCACCAGACCTGCCTCCCGAGGCCGCTTGTGCCATTCTCCAAATTGCGTGTGCCGTTCTCACAAATGCTTCAGAAGGGCTCAGAAGCCTTCCAAAGGCTTTCCGAAGCATCACGAGAATGGCCTGCAGGATTTGGACAACGGCACTAACGGCCTTCTCGCGAGGTTCTAGAATGCCTCAGAAGCCTTCCGGAGCATTACGAGAACAGCCTGCCTGATTTGGAGAACGGTGCAAGCGGCCTCGGGAAGAAGGTGTGGCGCAGCCAGCAGCTGCCTCACATGGGGCCAGGCCTGGCACGCCTCATCAGCAGCGGAAGACAGCGAAGGTCAGCTGGCGGCGGCAGGGCCAGTGAGCTCAGGGTGGCAGGGCCGGCAAGCCAAGCGGAGCACAAAGTGGCAAGGCTGGCTGGGCCTGCAGGGTGAGTGGAGGGCAGTGTGGTGAAGGCGGCTGGGGCTTTGTGCTGTGGCGCTGGTTTGGCTGGCTGCAGTGCAGGGCTTAAGGTGGCACTCCTTGGCAGTGGTGGCACTGGGGTTGAAGTGGAGGCCTGGGGGCGGTGGCAGCTGGCTGAGACTGCTGAAGGCCCAAGGCCTCTACTTCAGCCCCAGCACCGCAAACCAAGGAGTGCCGCTGTGCAGGGCAGCCAAAAGGGCAGAGGTAGGGGGAGGATGGGCGGGTGGGGGGAGTTGAAGCGCCCCTGCAGTTGTAAGTGTGGGCAGGCTGCCAAGCGCCTGGATTTTGATCATGTGACGCAGGAGAGCTGCAACGGCCGTAACTTCGGGGACCACACGTAAGTACCATTCATTCAGTGCTGCCATAACTTTGAACGGACGCTGAGCGAATGGTCATAACTCAAGGGCTACCTGTAGCGATCTGTGTGATCACTGGAACAATGAGGTTGAATGGTCTGTTTTCCTAAATGAATGGAGGATTGTACTGAACAACATGAAATTGATCTTGAAATGAGGTTGATGCAACAAAAATGTTTCATATATATTGGATACCTTGCAAAATGTTTAATAGGAGCTGACTGTAATCATCCTCCTGTTGGAGATATAACTCAGGAGTTGGAATTTTAGCGCACAGATTATGCTGTATTATTGTTGCATTTTGGGCTGACATTAACAGGATTTTTAATATGACTCTGGATCAATATCCATATGTTAAGGATGAATATGTTTTTCTTGGTTATATTACAGTATCTGGAATCTATGAAGACATCTACAATGTCCATTTGCAGCAATGTATTGGTTTTTTTTTGTCAACATTTTAATTTTTTTTTACAATACGGCAAAGAAAACTTCGGAACCATAGGGTTGTTTTTGGAGTTTTGTTCTATTTTTACATAAATCCTAAATCATTTTTCCTCCCCCACCCGTTGCAATGTTTATTCATTTTGATGTTCTGTTGATCCTTTAATTTTATTTGTATTGTATTGTTATTAGACTACAAAATAAAATTACGCATATATATTTAAGAGAGAGAGAGTCAGTTTGGTCTAGTGGTTAAGGCACTAGGCTAGAAACCGGGAGACTGAGTTCTAGTCCTGCCTTAGGCACAAAGCCAGCTGGGTGACCTTGGGCCAATCACTCTTTTTCAGCCTTAGGAAGCAGGCAAGGGCAAATCATTTACAAAATCTTGCCAAGAAAACTGCAGGGATTTGTCCAGGCAGTGGCCAGGAGTGACTCGAAGGCACACACGCACACGTTTAAGAAACCACAATGAGCATTCTGTGCTCATTCAACATGCTCAGTCTTGTCTCCCAACTCTTTAAGATTCTTGTTTCTGCAAGCATCGGACTTCTCTTAAGTTACTGATAATAGTTCGTGCATGGCAGCTGTTGTTTTCAATACATAAGGAACCTAACGGAGAGATTTTATTTATTTTATTTATACCCTTTCTATTAATCTCAAAATGGCTAGCATCAGCTACAATATGATATAAAGATGCAAAATATAAAAAATACAGATGAAAACTAGTGTTTAAATTATTCACAATTTGCTATTAGTTGGTAACTAGTATGTTGGATGTATCAGAAATCTCAGCATGTAACGGTTTGGATCTGAACATGCAGGAAACGTACCCTTTGCACGTGGATGCCTTGTAAAGCTGCTATTCTGCATGGTGTCGGCTGATTGCCACCATTGCCTAATCCAAGCTGACCATTGCCATTATAACCCCAAACATAAACCTTAAAAGGAAGATAATTCCAGTTAGCATGTGGGAGTAAGACTTATGAAGGAAAAAAGAATTAGGTGTGCAGAATTCACTAAAATCCATGTGTAAGTTAGTGTAATTTTTATGTATGATTCTTTTCTCACACACATTTTGCTTTTCATTTATGTAAAACAGTTCTAGTTAATAATATTGTCCTCTGCAGAGATATTAAGACATCTGAGCTCAGGCTAACATTAAAGTACCTGCCCTTTCTGAACCTGCCCCATTAACCTGGGGATGATGAACTGTCCACTGGCTCAGGGAAATCTCGAATGACTCAGGGGGGCAAACTGCTTGAGCAGTCTCTCCCTTTCAGCTCCAGCACTGTGTCAGTGAAAATGCTAGCTTGATGTTTGAGGACTGGAATAATAGTCTGGGGATGCTTTAGGAGGTAGATTTTACCTACAAGATGGCTCTTTCTGTTCCCCCTTCCCATTATCTGTTGTTTTATCACTATCTCCCTCAAACAAGAGTGATGGGCCATGAGAATCTTAGAGAAAGGTGCCATTTCCCAACTGTATCTTTTTTTTTTAAAAAAAAAAGCACAATAAAGAACATAAAGGCAATCATAGCATAACAAAGCAGATGAAGGGATAAGTCTATAGCTGTTAAAAGCTCCAGATAACAAATTATCTTTGCTAGCTTCCCTAAGAACATTCATCCTTATAGGAGGCAGCCCAATTCTACAAAGCTACATGATGCTCAGAGGATAGCATCTCATGAAAATCTCAGTGAGAGGCTTGGGACAGAAGAATGAAGTTGCCACATGACTGCTAGACCACATTTAAGGAAGTATTAAACTGAATGATGAATTAACTTGAAACTAATTCAACATCTCTAACATCTGTATAAGCACATCTAATGAACAATCTGCTGCATTTTGCACTGGTTGCAATCTAGCAAAGGCAACCTGCCATACATTCAACAATTGAGACAGGTAGTCAGATGGACATGTAAGCAAGCTTTAGTTTTCAAGAAGCACAGACGAAGGATGAGCCAAAGCTAGCCAAAACTGCTTGTTCCATGTTTACACAAGTGCAATGCAACATCCCTTAGTATTTAAGCCATAAAATTGATTGAAGATTTTGAGGTTCCCAATATGGTAAATAAAATCTGTAATATATGTATTTAATTTCTAGTCCACAACAACTTTTAGTTAATTATCCAGAACTTAACCCTCATTATTCCTATTGAATTATATCAAGATAAAAAAATACGAATACTATCTCAACCAAAACCATCTCTCCAATTCAAGTACTTCATACAGATTTAGCAACACAAGGTCCATTCTCTACATCAGTGCTTTCCAAACTGCTGCCGTTGGCGACACACCAACGGCGGCAGCGCGGGCGTGCGCGGTGGTGGTGCAGGGGGGCGCGCAGCGGCCTCGTTAAAACGTGGAAGCGCTGATGGCACGCCGCTGCCGTCGTCGCAGCCGCCGCGCGCCCCCGCGACACAGTTTGGAAAGCTATGCTCTACATACTAATTCTTGGAAACTCCAGCAGTAAGGTTGAAACTTCAGCTAGGAGGGACTTATGGCCGGTCCTATAGTCCAAATAGTTTCATAAAGTTTCAGGCAGATGTCACAACCTAAAGGTCATTAGCTTACATTACCCAGCAAGGAGAAAAATAAGGGGAGGAAAGGTATTGCCCAAGTGATTTAGATCAAGGCATCTGATTTATTCTCTGTACAGGTAGTCCTTGAGTTACCATGGCAATTGGGACTGGGATTGCCATCACTAAGAGATGCGGTCGTAAAGCGTGATATCACATGACTGCATTGCTTAGCAACATCATTAAGGGGGAAGCAGAGGGAGTCCCAGGTAAGGAGGGTGGGGGTGCCATAGGAGGGTGGGGGAGGCCCTGGGAGGCCTGGCGCAGGCTGAGTGCGAGTTGGGGAGGGGGTGCTATGAAGCAGCACGAGTGCAGGAAGGGTGGGGAAAAGGAAGGTGCAGTGCGAGCAAAGGGGGGGAAGGAGGGTGTGGTGCATGCGTGTGTGCAAGGAAAGGGGGGAAGGAGGGCGCAGTATGTGCATATATGTGAGCGCAGAAAGGCCGGGGCGGGGGGAGAGACTTACCCCAGCAACTTGCAACCTTCCCTGCCGGCTTCCCCATTAACTTTGCTTGTTGGAAGCCAGCAGGGAAGGTTGCAACTGGCGATCATGTGACCACGGGATGCTGCAACCAGTCATAAGTGTGAGCTGGTTGCCAAGTGCCTGAATTTTGTTCATGTGACCCTGGGGGTGCTGCAATGGCCAGAACTTCGAGGACCAGCCGTAAATCCCTTCGTTCAGCGCTGTTGCAACTTCGAACGGTCGCTGAACGAATGGATGTTAAGCAAGGACTACCTATATCTAAAACACTTCTATCAGTACATTAGGCTGATGGATTGCAAATGTAGCAAAGTAGAGGGGAATAGGAAAAGAAATGGAATGGTTAAACAACAAAAACAGAAACAGAAGGAAACATACTCATATAAAAAGGGACAACTATTCAGTGTGACAGGAGGGAGGCAAACACTCGGGTAGTTATTGAGAGGTAGAAAAAAAGGAGTAGTAGCAGCAAATGGCCCTTGAAAACCAGAAGGGCTGCTGGATGTTTCAGTTCAGAAGCCAGCCTGGGCTCCATCATCTGAACTGGAACAAGAAGTCAAGGGAGAGGATACAGCCAAAAGCAGCCGGAAGGAAGTGCAAGGAGATATAGCCACTCTTCTCCTACACTGGTATTCTTCCCCCGAGACCAACACTAAACATCTTGATTTAATTCACGAGTCCCAACAACAAGAGGGGAAGAAACCCTAATTATTTACTGATGGTGACACTTCTTAGTATTGGGGTGACCATTTACATTTCATATAAAGTAACATTACTATTTTTGTTTATGAATTTTTTTAGAAAGTTAACTATCTAATATACAATATATATTCTACTATCTTAGAATAGAGCATATACCGTATGTATGCCATATAATTCTTCTTAATTGGTTCTATTGACTACTCTAATAATTGAAGAGCCAGTCACCATGAACAATTTAGCACATAAGGCTACACATATTAAAACAACTGACCTTGTAATTTGGAAGAATAATCTTACCTCACCATTTTCGACCACAGCCATTGAGCACATCTGACCACAAGCAATGTTAATTGCTATCTTATTTTGTAAGCATCCAGTAACTCTTCGAGGAATAGGCTGAGTGGCAGTTGATCCAGATCCAATTTGTCCTGAATTATTATAACCCCATGAATACACCTGCAAAGATAAACTAGTAACAGACTGATACATTATAGAAATACATTTGTTTTCATAAAAATAGCATTCCAATAAAATAAAGAATGGAAAGCAAAATTGGCTAACTGATATGGATTCAATTCCAGTCACATCTAATGTGATTCTTACACTTAAGTATTGATTTTCCAAAAAAAAATTAATTTATAAATCTTCCCAATATGCTTAACTCTAGCAGCTGTTAACTAGGAAAGTTCATAATGCCCCATGCCCAGAGCAGGCAATTCTAGACAATCTATGCCCAGAACAAAATGTGCAGGAATAGAACATCCACATTCCAGGCAAAAGCATTCTAGAGTAGGGAAAGTGGTAAAAAGGGAAAGTCACAGGAGCCTAAAGAATTTATTTGCAAATTATGGTGGAAAATAAGTATTTGGTCACCTACAAACAAGCAAGATTTCTGGCTCTCACAGACCTGTAACTTCTTCTTTAAGAGGCTCCTCTGTCCTCCACTCATTACCTGTAGTAATGGCACCTGTTTGAACGTGTTATCAGTATAAAAGACACCTGTCCATAACCTCAAACAGTCACACTCCAAACTCCACTATGGTGAAGACCAAAGAGCTGTCGAAGGACACCAGAAACAAAATTGTAGACCTGCACCAGGCTGGGAAGACTGAGTCTGCAATAGGCAAGCAGCTTGGTGTGAAGAAATCAACTGTGGGAGCAATAATTAGAAAATGGAAGACATACAAGACCACTGATAATCTCCCTCGATCTGGGGCTCCACGCAAGATCTCACCCCGTGGGGTCAAAATGATCACAAGAACGGTGAGCAAAAATCCCAGAACCACACGGGGGACCTAGTGAATGACCTGCAGAGAGCTGGGACCAACGTAACAAAGGCTACCATCAGTAACACACTACGCCGCCAGGGACTCAGATCCTGCAGTGCCAGACGTGTCCCCCTGCTTAAGCCAGTACATGTCCGGGCCCGTCTGAAGTTTGCTAGAGAGCATTTGGATGATCCAGAAGAGGATTGGGAGAATGTCATATGGTCAGATGAAACCAAAGTAGAACTGTTTGGTAGAAACACAACTCGTCGTGTTTGGAGGAGAGAGAATGCTGAGTTGCATCCAAAGAACACCATACCTACTGTGAAGCATGGGGGTGGCAACATCATGCTTTGGGGCTGTTTCTCTGCAAAGGGACCAGGACGACTGTTCCGTGTACAGGAAAGAATGAATGGGGCCATGTATCGTGAGATTTTGAGTGCAAACCTCCTTCCATCAGCAAGGGCATTGAAGATGAAACGTGGCTGGGTCTTTCAGCATGACAATGATCCCAAACACACCGCCCGGGCAACGAAGGAGTGGCTTCGTAAGAAGCATTTCAAGGTCCTGGAGTGCCTAGCCAGTCTCCAGATCTCAACCCCATAGAAAACCTTTGGAGGGAGTTGAAAGTCCGTGTTGCCCAGCGACAGCCCCAAAACATCACTGCTCTAGAGGAGATCTGCAGGGAGGAATGGGCCAACATACCAGCAACAGTGTGTGCCAACCTTGTGAAGACTTACAGAAAACGTTTGACCTCTGTCATTGCCAACAAAGGATATATAACAAAGTATTGAGATGAACTTTTGATATTGACCAAATACTTATTTTCCACCATAATTTGCAAATCAATTCTTTCCGAATCAGACAATGTGATTGTCTGGATTTGTTTTCTCATTTTGTCTCTCATAGTTGAGGTCTACCTATGATGTCAATTACAGGCCTCTCTCATCTTTTTAAGTGGGAGAACTTGCACAATTGGTGGCTGACTAAATACTTTTTTGCCTCACTGTATGTTAAAAAATACTGCCTTCCTGGTTTCATCTAAAAAATGAAGTTCTTGTTCCAACAGGGACTGATTTCAGCAGACTTTTGACATCTAAATTTATTCAAAGATGGGACGGAGCACAAAAATTGCTTGCAACAATGACTTTTATCAGAAAGACTAAAAATGTTTAGAAAATTAAGAACTACAGAAACACTGCAATAAGGAATTAGCAGTTACTAGTTTTAATACTGAATTCTTGCTGCTTTTAAAATTTGACACAAAACTCCCCTTATGGACTTTTTTCTGAAAATGGATAAAAATGAACTGATGATTTCTGGATTTACCAATTAAAAAGGGCTGTATATGTCTATAACTGCTGTAAAGAAGATTGGAAGTTGCTTCTTTAAGTATCTTTTTTCTTCACTTTGTATTGTTTTCAACACTTTTTCCTTTTTCTTTCTTTCTTATTTTTTCTTCTATAATTTTTTGTGTTTATCTTTTAACTTCGTAAAAATTTCTTTAATAAAAATTGTATTAAAAATAAAATTTGATACAAAATTCAAAAGCAACTTGCACAGATTTACAATAATTCTTCTCACCGCACCATCCGCAGTCAATACCATTGAATGATGTGAGCCACAGGCGACTTCAATGACTTTATTGTTTACCAAGTTGGTGGAGATTTGACAAGGAATGTAACTATGAGTGGTTGTTCCATTTCCCAGTTGACTGTAAGCATTATGACCCCAAGCGTATACTTCTCCTTCTACAATATAAGAAAATAGCTTTGAAAGGCTGAAATAAAAACAGGCTATGTTACAAGCTATCTTTTCCCCAATGAATTAGAAAATATTTTTTCTTCACTGTGAAATAATAATTACATAGATCATAAGTAAATGACAAATTAACTTCCCACCATTTGCTAACATTAATGGATATAGTAAAGGCTGAAACAAATAGAGTAGATGGCAGGGTGAGGAGGGAATGGTGTTTGTTAATCTACAGTATCAATACTCCAAATATTACGTTAGTCTTCAAGTGGAAGCGCTTTTGCATGATATGCAAAATTATGTGACCATCTGTTTTCTCTTTATTATGATGATTTCATTCATATTAAAAAGATCAAAACATCAAATATTTCCTCCGCATTGGTTTCAAAGGGCTGATTTGTTATTGTTACCAGCTGCACAGACATCATCAGAACATCATAGAGCTGAGCTATGTTTTGACAGACCTGAAATATTTCCTTCTTTGGGGCACATAACTCAACAACTTACTCATATTTACCTCAGTTCCTTAAGGCCACCATCGTAACCCTAATTTAGATATAATGCTTGGGTGGGAAAGAGAAGATTGTCTGAATAAGTAGATTATTCCTTGAAGAACTACAGTTGCATGTAAGCTGCCTGTTCTTCACTGTAGCAGTCTCCTTGCATCATTCATATAGATATCTAGCAAGCTGCAGTTACCAGGCAACTAGGCCTTAAGGATGGTATACCCTATCTAGGCAGTAGTGCCACATGCAGACTGACTTCTGAGACTAATAGTTGTGGCACATATGTCAGAAAACTGAATGTTTTTTAAACCTGCAAGTGACATTGATATTGTTCATGCTGAACAGGCCCACATAAAATGGTAGGGAAAGTTTAGCTAAGTGAATGATCACTATGACCTACACACATACTTCTGTGACCCAGGCACATATAGGTAACCATCCTAAATAATTGATTCCTCCCCAAATAAGAAGTTAAGATAATTAATCAGTACTGACAAATTTTCACAACAACTTCATCATCGTGGAAATGGGCAGAAGGCACATACTGTAGCATTTGCCCAAATAATGAAATACAGTAGAAATGCCTTCCCTAAATGGTGTAGTCCAAGACCTGTCCAGGTACAGAAGTTTGGAGCTAATGGAGCTTACAGGGAGAATGGAAGCACTTGACTGATGCTGCTCTACCAAAGGTAGGTGTGATGAAACGAAGTAGACAGCTGAGCGGTAACTGTGTTTGGTAAGCTTGTAGAGAGAAGTACATCATAAACCAACACTGCAGTTACCATATCTGAAAACTGTCATACTGGACATCCATAATCACCACCGTGTAGCCCAAGATCAGCTTCTGGAAATGGATTCAAGGTGATGGCACTGTCATTAATCAAAACGTAAGAGCAATGGGCATGACAACTTTATCAGCCAAGAAGAACACTTGAATCTAGCAAGGATCTAATTTGAGACTTTGGACAAGTATGTAGTACAAGGTGGTCAGTAGTGAATTACCATAGTTGACATAAAGGCCCAGGTGATCCATAAGAGCCAAGGTAGCTGTGATATTGGTAGCTTCTTCACTCAAAGGGCTGTCAGTAAACAATCACCAAAGTAAGGAAAACTGCCATAACTATTGGCAGTCAAACACCCATTCAAACACCCAAGGAAATGGAGGGCAAGCACTGTGAACTTGAACAAAATTCCTTGATGGCAAAATGAAGAAATTGGAAACAGGCATCCCTCAAATCAATGTAAACCAATGACAGCATGCTATGAGTCCTACATGCACTGGTAGCAACAGTACTGAAACCAGGACTGATTCATCCGACTGTACAGCCTAGAAGGCTGGATTGTCTTTAACTAGGTTAATAATCTTGTCTCCAGGTCTAACACTCCTGCCTTTTTAAATATTTGCTCTACAGCCTCTGGTGGGGGGACTTCTACATTAGAATAAAAGATGGCTTGTTCTAATGGAAAGGGAGATTGGGCTTCTGTGACACAGACTCAGCTCATACTGGCTATGATGATCCTAGCATAGTATCAGGGTAAGACTTTGAGATTACGTCCTTATGAGGCCTGACAACTGTAAATGAGATGTGAGTCTCAAATTCAAAGGAGCTGCTAGCTACCTCTCTCTAATGAGTGGCTTGACTGAGGCCAAGTCACACATTGAGACAGAATGATAGTTCCTTCTGTTTCTTGGATGTTATCAGTCAAGAAATACTGACATTGGTATCAATCATAATCAAGGCTGCCACTATAACGTAGTGGAGACCACCACAGTGTTTTATTTCTGTCAGCACAGCACAGGTTCACATTGCAATGGGATAGAGTGAATATAATAATTGAACCAAGGGTAGAGAAAACTCAGAATGATATCAAGATACCCTGAATATATTGATCTTGCCTTCTGGACCCTAAGAAAGAGATCTAGAGTGAGATTCGGACAAAACAAATGTCTTCCCTTCAGATGCTGAGCTGACAGTAATGTCTTCAACCAGTGTTGAAGGTTTAGACACTGTCCATCATCAAACTTGTCATAGCACAGGAGATGGAAACTAGTAGATGGCGAAGCACAGAATGACCTGATATTTCTTTTGAGAGAGGTTCCTCCTTGTCTTTTTTGTACTGTTTTCTTCTGTGGAGGAGGAGCCATCTTTGTTGCCTTTTTGCATCTTTGCCTCTTTCCTCTGGGGCTAATAAGGTGGGACATAATATTGGAGAATGATTTTGAAATAAGCACTTTATAATTGGTGCCAGGATTGATGGTACCAAAGAATGAACAGAAATAAAATACATTTTTCTAATCATATAATTGATGCCAAAGGTTTACCAATTTTCAATGTCCTCTTCTCCATGGGATCAGATATTCCAGAAACTGCTGTACAGGTAGTCCTCGACTTATGATCACAATTGGGACCGGAACTTCCATTGCTAAGCGAGGACATCGTTAAGTGAGTCATGCCTGATTTTACAACCTTTTTTGTCGTGGTGGTTAAGCGAATCACCATGGTTGTTAAGTGAATCAGATGGTCATTAAGCAAATCTGACTTCCCCCATTGACTTTGCTTGTCGGAAGGTAGCTGGGAAGGTCGCAAATGGTGATCATGTGACCCTGGGACATTGCAATCGTCGTAAATACATGTAGGTTGCCAAGTGCCTGAATTTTGATCACGTGACCGCAGGGATGTTGTGACAGTCATAAGTGCAAGGACTGGTCATAAGTCACTTTTTCCAGCGCTGTCTAACGTAGTGGAGAACACCACAGTTTTTTATAACTGTCAGCACAGGACAGGTTCACATTGCAATGGGATAGAGTGAATATAATAATTCAACCAAGATAGAGTGAATATAATAATTCAACCAAGATAGAGTGAATATAATAATTAAACCAAGGGTTCACCGATAGGATCCACTAAATGGCCATCACCAACTTCAAACGGTCGCTAAACAAATGGTCGTAAGTCAAAGACTACCTGTAACATCCCACAGAGCAGAGCTTTCCAAACTGTGTGTCGGGACACGTTAGTGTGTCGGCTGCAGTGTTTGGGTGTGTCGCGGCTGCTGCTGCCTCTGAGCCCTGCCAGGATTCCGCACAGGTCCTAGTGCCTGCTTTGTGTCCTGCTGTAAGAGTGTGTCGCGAAATGATGCATGTCTAAAAAGTGTGTCACCAACATGAAAAGTTTGGAAAGCTCTGCCATACAGTTTGCTCCCACAGCAGAGCCCTGAGATATAACATGTTACTTTGTGAACAAAAACAGACGACAGGATCCACTAAATGGCCATCACCTAAATAAAAGGGATAAACAAAATCCATCTCAAGATAGAAGATTACTATATTTGATACACTTCCTAAATGAACTCAACAGAACTTCCATTTTAAGAGTTTTAGTTTTTTTTTAGCATAAGTGTTAAAACTGAACAGCAGCAAGATAATGAAGCACAGCTCAGTAACTACAATGATCTCACACGTGGAGAGCCAGAACGTTCCTTGATACTGGAGAGGGAACCTTTCAGAGCCCACGAAATGCAGCTTAGTTCTAGAATGTTCTAAGGTTGTCTGGATAAAAATCCATTACATATTTTGCTCAGAGACCACCAGAGGAGAATTTGATGGGTCAAGTTAAAAGACCCTAACCCAAATACATTTCCCCAGAGAAAACAAAGCACTATCTCAGCAATATGATGGCAAATTAGGCAACTATCCCCTTCACAAACATATTTTTCCTGGGAAACTAAATTGTCAGCTCAGCCATAAAACATTAGAAGGCCCAGGAATGTGGATAAGCTAGAAAGAGATACTGGAACGTGAGGGGAGCTCTGGATAAGCAAAAGAAAGTAACTCCCTAGAAAGAAATTATGTTCATGGAATGCTGCTTCTTTGTTCTTTCAAACCCCTAATGCAGAGCTTTCCAAACTGTGTGTCGTGACACAAAAGTGTGTCGCCACTCAGTCTGGTGTGTCGCCACACAACCCGGAAGCGCTGATCACCATCAGCGCTTCCGGGTTTTCCCGCGGCGACACACCAACGGCGGCGCGCAAAAACCTGAAAGCGGCAGCAGTGCTTCCGGGTTTTTGCGCACTGCCGCAATGGCGGCACCTCCGGGTTTTCCTGCGGCGACACACCAACAGCAGTTGGTGTGTCACCGCGGGAAAACTTTGGAAAGCCCTGCCCTAATGTCTTTGTAGTCCTGTCTATTACCTCAGAGTTACATCCTAACTGCCTCACTGATATCACTAGGCACAGGTTGTCTTATGTCCAATCAATTACTTGCTGTTGTTTATATCCAGTCAAATACCTTGCTGACGTATCCAATCACATATACAATCTAATTTGCATAAATCTAGAAACAGGGACTGTAACCCCTTTCCTCTTTAGGCCTGTCTTGGCTTGCAGTGCTGTCAATAAACAATATGTGTTTCAATGTAATATATCCTGGTCTCTAGTTCGAATATACCCCTTGGAAAATTCTCCTACACTAAAGATTAAATGGGAAGGGATACCTTTACCACAACAGAGGGTCCTTAACAAAGATCCATTTAACTGAAGGTAGAGAAAGTGTTCTCATGTCGTATTTTCAGCCTTTCTCATCTGCCAAAACTCTATCCAGTACATACAGAAACAATACTTGAAACTCTGTGGAAGCTATCCAGATTGTATGGCCTTGCATGAACTGTTTTCTTGATAAGGTGTTTTGAGGTGGAAACACAATCCATTTCTCAGTATGCTTTATAACATTTAATGAAGAATATGGATAGCTATAGAATGAATATATCCTAAAAGTCAGAAAGCCTACCTGTCTACATGCAGCCTCCTGGACAAGATTAAGCAGTTACGTGCCTCTACATCCAAGTTCTGTTTTATTGCAAAACCTGAATATTCCTTAGCCAAGTGACATTCAAAAGCAAATTGCTAAATGTAATTACATCACTTCTATGTACTATTCTAACAACTAAGCTCCAAAAGTACAATTATCCAATTGTAAAAAAACCCAATTCCATCTACTACACCAGTTACAGAAAAGTAATTCAAGCATCTCCCCAGAATTTCTTAGCTTTCCTTTCTTGACAATATTCGTATTTTTAAAAGAAAGAACAAAATACCCTTGCCAAGGAATACATTAATAAGAATAACCATAGGTAGAACCACATAACATACCAGTAGTAGCCAGAACAACATGAGGCCCACTTCCATAGCTGAGGCAAGCTAATTTTTTGCCACATAAAATGTCTAATCTTCGAGGTTCAATGCTGCTCTGTACGTCACCAATTCCCAAACATCCGCTGCAGTTAGTGCCTAATGCAAAAACCTATTATACAATGATACTGTCAGTACCAAAATATTTTTATTATATAAGCACATATAATTGAAAATATTAAAAAACACCCAAAATGCATTTACAGTGAATTTTGAGTTTACATGCTTGAGGATATGCATATATTTTAGTCACATTTTTGTCATCCCGATGTATTCTGCCCTAAAGGAAACCAAAACTGTACATCAAGAAAAGCTAAAACTTATAATGAACGTAATGCAAATGTAGCATATTTAACAGATGTACAATATAGTATATTTATTCTCTTTTTTGTTAGTCCGGGGAAAAGCCACACACCATGCAAGGCAGAGAAACTTCATGCCCTCCAAATCTTAAAACAAATGTACATGCAAAGATACTCACATGTCAAGCTTCACATTTGCATGGAATCATGAAACACCTGCAGTTAAAAATGACACCAAGACAAACAACTATTCACTGTTACATCTTCAAAAGTTACCTCATCGTTTTCAGTTGCATAAAGAACTTCATTGCCAGCACTGCCAAATACACAAACCCGACGAATTAACTTCAATTCCTCTTGAGAGCGGAGAGCAAATACTGGCCATTTCTCGACATCCAGCATCTTCTGTTTCAGTAGAAATATGTACAGACATTGTAAAGGTTGTCTAAAGATAATCAAGACACTCAACCCTTTTGCTGAAGCTAGAATGGTTCCAATTAAAACTCGTGCCCAAATAGCATCTTAGTTACTAGGTCAAATTAATTTTCAACCCAGGTTGTCTGGCTTCTTTGAGTTTTCAGGACAAATTCCGGACTTCTTTGCAAAAATTACTTTTGGAGGAAAGAGCTGCGGCTCTGTCCCTGCGGTGAGGGGAAATTGAAACTGTGGGTCGTGTCTTGCTACACTGCCTTTTTTATAGAAATCTATGAGATATGTATACTTCCCCATGTATAATACAATTACATAACTGTGTCATGACGCCCGAAATGTCACATCACTTGTGTGATGACATCATGCGCCACATATCTTCACTTGCTCCCCTTCTCCCCAAAGAGCCCATCTACTGAAGTCAAGAGCAATCTCATATTGTTTTATTTATTTATTTATTTATTTAATTTATCCCCGCCCATCTCCCCGAATAATAGACTGATGATTAACAGGCACAGTCATATTGTTTAAAATGCAATTAGACTTTAATAATTAGGTTCTGGTTCAAAGAGTGCAGATACAAAAGCTTAAGTCAGGTAGTACTTTAAACACCCCACTGCCTGACGAGAGGATTACCTGCAGAACCCCTCATCTCTAACCATTCAGCTCATTGCCCCTTCTGTTTCTGAGGAATAGCATTCACTACAGAGGGGAGGAAAACAAGCCTACCTCCTGAGGAACTGCTGCCTGAAGTTATACAAGTATGAGATATCTCAGAAGGGTTGGCAAATGTTGAGGTAACTGTGTACTGTAACTTCCTAACTCTGTGGGAACAGTGTGGTCTAATGGGTCAAATGAAGGTAAGATGTAGAGGAGGGAGAGATTCCTGCCTTTTCTTCCACTTGATCTGAATTGGAAGGCCTTACTTTTATTCCCTGGATTATTTTTATTAATGGGTCTTCCTGCCCTTTTCACTTGTTCCAGTCCTATCATCATCTTCCTTGATTGTATTTAGACCCATCTAAGAATAAACATGTCATCTGTTGAACTTTCCCATCAATGATGGGAAAAGTCCATTCCAACTGTCTTCCCTGTACTGTACCTTCCCTGCCCTAACTTTTGAAGCTCACTGGATGGAACAGCAATAGCATCTTGGCATTCTACAATCTTGTAGGATTCAGGCCAAGCAATGAGAAGATGGCCACATCTCTATCAGCAGACTTTACTCCTTGGGATCTTTTCCTCAGCAGAACATAATCCCATGAGTCACTTGGCACAACTACTTTCAAAAACATCCTCTGTGGAGACCAGGATATTGATGGAAATAGAAGTCAGACTGTTCACAGCCCCCTCAAATTTTCTCTATTTTTCTTTTTTAAACGGATCTTTCTGCTTTTATTAAATCTTGAAATTTAGAACTTTCAAGAGAGGGAAACTTCAACCTCAAGAACTGTATTACAAAGATGGAAGCAGGCTAGTGTATCCCAAACAGAGTACACGATACCAGAGAGCCAGTCTCTAAGGGAGCCAGAACGTTCCTCTTGCATCTCATATATTCAGGGTTCTCTTCACAGCTATATAGAGGACTGACGTGAGGCCCACCGGAACAAAGCTACCTTAATTAGCTGGAATGTGGCCAGTTGGTTGTCAAAATGTAGAGATAATAACTTCACAAGTTTCATAATTAGTTCAATGTGATCTTGCTGCAAGAAACCTGGCTTCCAACTGATCTGGCACTAAACTTTTAGTCAAGAGAAGGGTCTCTCTGACACAGACAATCATGTACACATCTGCATAAGCACTGTATTCTAGTGGGTAGGATGTGCAACCATCTAAGTCAGGGCTTTCTAAAGTGCCGCCGCTGGCGACACACCAGCGGCGGCGGTGGCGCCGCGGCGGTGCGTGCACGGTGGCGGCGCAGGGGGCGTGCGGCGGTGCGTGCATGTCGGCGGCGGCAGCTGATGCCGCGCCACTGCGCACGCTGCCGCTTCCAGGTGGTGTGGCGACACACCACGCTGTGTGGCCATTTCAGCATACAGATGTGCACAGCTCCAAAAGAATCGGTGTAGACAAAATGCATTTTTTCCTATATTGGAAGATCATTCCTTAGATCAGAGCTTTCCAAACTGTGTGTCGCGACACAAAAGTGTGTCGCCACACACAGTCTGGTGTGTCGCCACACAACCCGGAAGCGCTGACAATCATCAGCGCTTCTGGGTTTTCCCGGGGCAACACACCAATTACAGCACGAAAAACCCGGAAGCGGCAGCAGCGCTTCCGGGTTTTTGCGCGCTGCCGCACTTCCGGGTTTTCCCGCGGCGATACACCAACGCCGGTTGGTGTGTCGCCGCGGGAAAAACTTTGGAAAGCCCTGGCATATAACAATATTCCGCAAGGAAGCGTTAGGAACATACCAACATCTAAAGGCTGCTTCGGAGGTGCAGATTTTTATTCCAGTTTTCCCTACCAGCCAGCTGGTTACTTATCAGTAAGGCAGTGGAGAGTAGATGGCCTCTTCCTAGCTGCTGCTAAGAAGCAAGAAAAACAACAGTTCTGATGTGAACCACTGAGAGGAGAGAAAAGATGCTTTAACTTTCCTCACAGCAGTTCCATTCCAAGGTACAAGTAGTCCTCGCTTAACAACCATTTGTTTAATGACAGTTCAGACTTACGACAGTGCTGGGAAAAAACCGATTTATGACCAGTCCTCACACTTATGGCCGTCGCGTCCCCACGGTCACGTAATCGCAATTTGGGCGCTTGGCCACTGGTTCACATTTATGACTGTCACGGTGTCCCCTGGTCACGTGATCGCCATTTTTGACCTTCCCAGCCAGCTTCTGGCAAGCAAAATCAATGGGGAACCACGTGATTCGCTTATCATCCATGGTGACTTGCTCAACGACCGCCACAAAAGGTCATAAAATCAAGTCGGATTTGCTTAATGACCGCTTCGCTTAGCAGCCAAAATTTCGGTCCCAATTGTGGTTGTTAAGCAAGAACTACCTGTATTGCGAATGCTGCTCAGGCCACATGACTAGAAAAAAGCTAAACTATGGTCAGTATGACGGCAGCAATCACTTTTGACCTGTTTTGCACTTTTTCAGCCCGGCAGCAGGACCAGCAACGAGGTTCAGTGCCATATGCGGCCATTAGGGACAGCCACACTGCCAACCCTTGAATTTTTCAACCTCCGAACATCTCAAGGAACGGTTCAAAATTTTGCAATCTTTGCAAACTAAACATAATTATCCATTTGTGTGGCTCTCAGAAGGACCTCTACGTGTGAATCAACTGCTGTAGGTGCCAATGCAGACTTCTAAAGTGTCTCAACCTGGGGGAGGGGGGGCGACCAATAAGAATAAGCTGAGGGAGTCGAGGCCAACCCAACTCCCCTCGCCAAATGAGCTCGGTCGCAAAGAACTTGCTTCGGTTCCCGGGGGGCTCAAATTGGGGAGAGGCCGGGTCGTCCTCCAGCCTCCGTGCGGTCTCCTGCAGGGGCAGCGCCTCGTCCAAACTTACCTCCAGCATCCTCGTGGCTCCGGCTCCGGCAACCCAGCAGGCAGAAGCGGGGCGGCGCTTTTGCCCGAGTCGCTGCGTAAGACGCGGCGTCCCCGCGGCTCCTGATTTGCAGGGACCGGAGTGGCGGGTGGGACTTGGGAGTGGCCGCCAACCGGGCTTTCGACTTTTGTTTTGATGAAAGGAGGAGGTGCATTGCTATCCCAGAGCAAGGAGATTTGGTTTCGGTTCAGTCCCTTTGCTCTGGGGGTTAAATTTCCTTGCTTTGGCGTAAAAATAGGTTTCTGCTTCTGGAGAGCAATGAAAGTACTGTAGGAATACTATATCCTGGACTGCAAAAATCCTGACGATCACTAAATGGCAGTACTGTAAAGGGAGTTTTTCCTGGGTCTCGCTGCCTTCTAGCCATGGTCTTAATTAGTTGGGCTCGCATAAAACAACAAAATTTTGGCATCGGACCAAAATACGGGCAAAAATCTTTCTCTTCTTATGGAACGAGTGGGGTAATAATGAAGTGTTTGGTCAGAGTTAAGGCAGGAGCAACCTAACCCCTTTACTCAGCCGAAGCCTGCCTATTCTCAAACCCAAAGCCTCGTGCGCAGATGCGGGCTCTTGCTTTGCTTCAGCCCCTGGCCATTGGGGGCTATGGGTATTTCGCCGCGACTCCCGCAGGAAGCGCCGCCATGGATCCTCCCGCCTGCCGCGACGCCACTCCTGCGGAAAGCCGGGGCTGCTCCGGGTACTGTTGGGGAAGCCTTTGCCCGCGCAGGCGGCCGCAGAGGCGGGGATAGAACAGACCTCCCCCCCCCGCGCCAGGGATCCGGGGAAAGCCCCGAAGCGGCCCGCGCTTCTCCCGGGTCAGCTTTCCTTTCTGAACAGGATCGAGCCAATCGGGGGAAGGAAGTCCCGTCCTGCATAGGCTCCTTCAGTTACCCTCGGTTGAGAAACACCGGCTTAGCAATTCGGTTCCTGCTCTGGTTTATGAACGAAGGAGGTGGAATTATATGCATATTCACAAAGGCGCTTGCTCTGGCTTCTGCTGGTCCTTCAGGCTGAGCCGAATTCTTTCCTGCCCCTTTGCTGGCGATGGCACGTGCTTTCCTCTGTAGCAAAGTAACGTGTGTACGTAGCAAGAGGGTCGGGCATTCTCTGAGGTGGATCATGAATGGAACAGTTGCCAGTATTCAGAGCTTGTCCCATAGGGGTGCCCTAGAGGAATTTTTTTAGCAAGACAAGTCTCTCTGTTATTTGGACCAGACCCTTACACCATTTCTTTCCAACATTCCGTTGCGTTTTGGATGGGAGCTCAACTCTGGGTAACTTCCCTGTAGTCGTGGGAAGTGGTTTGCTCTTGTCCCTTTTGTTTTGACGTCCCAGTCTAGCACATTGTTTAGGGTAGGGCTTCTCAAAATTTAGAATACTGTAACTCCCTAAAATGATAAATGAATTTGTGCAATCTCCTACATGAATAAAACTATTCTGTTGATGTTAGAATTCTGCAAGAAATAAATACACCATTTCCTAAGAGAGATTTAAATGTCATCACGGTGTCCAGACTTAAGCTGTTTTAACAATTAACTTTAGCATTTCTCTTACCACCCAACCTTTTTTTTCCATTTTGAAAGACTAGAAGTGTAAAGTAATGGACAAAAATACTGAACTTCACTTCTACATATATATGGCCCTGGGGGGCAATTTAGGTCCCCCCCATAGTTTTGATATATATTTAGCATGTATAGTTTTATCTGTGTAGTTTTAAACACCTTTATATAGTTTCTATAACACAAGTGTGTGCGCTCTGTTTCACTCTAGCAAGGTTTCCTGGATGAAATTGTAAGTGTCCTGTTTGTTTAGAGCAGAGCTTTCCAAACTTTTCATGTTGGTGACACACTTTTTAGACATGCATCATTTCACGACACACTCTTACAGCAGGGCGCAAGGCAGGCACTAGGACCTGCGTGGAATCACAGTAGATTTGGAGGCAGCAAGGCACAAGGCAGGCACTAGGACCTGCGCGGAATCCTGGCAGGGCTCGGAGGCAGCAGCAGCCACGACACACCCAGACACTGCAGCTGACACACTAACGTGTCCCGACACACAGTTTGGAAAGCTCTGGTTTAGAGAGAAAAGGGGCCTCACTAGAGCCATAAAATGGGAATGGAATGTGTTAAGAACAAGATAACCCTAGATTTTCTATAGCCATTTGGGAGGATCCCTCTCTGCTGAAGGCATGTTTATTACCTTTTGCCTGAATCCTTTGAGATGTAGCGTGTTAATGGGGAAGACAGGAATGTTTCAAGGTCTGCTAACTCTCTTGGAAAGAGACAGATAGATAACTGGAACAAAAGAGAAATTGAGGAAGATCAAAGCTGGTCAGTGCTGTCTCTTATCAAAAGAATTACCAAATATTTTTTTTCTTGCCAATTACTCTTCTTCACGTGCCAGCCCAGAAGAGGAGGCATCAATGTCTGTAAAAACTACTTGATTGGTCCCTATGCTAAAAATGTAAATTTCTTTGTTCTCTGTAACTATATAATCTGTTGTTAGACTCCATGTTTGTTTGTGTGTGTGGGTATCACACCCGGCTTTTCTTTTTGGCCAAATAATAAAAGCTGTTCACCTTTGAAAACCTCCGTTCTGAAGTCTTTAATTTGGGCAACATGGGATTTCAGATATTTACAGGGAGGCTGGCCATACACATACACTGTAGAGAGTATATATACATACATACATACATACATACACACACACACACACACACAAACACACACATACATACATACATACATACACACACACACACTACCTTGCTGATCATTGACTGCAATTAAATTTTTGAAAAAATGATACATAGATACAAGCTACAATCAGAACATACCAGTTGGCACTTCTGAGAACTCTTGAACTTCACTCTGTGTTGCTTGTGCAAGGCTGCTGCAGCCTAAGTAAAGCAGGAGCAAGTTTTGAGAGTGCTATCACTTTGAGCAAACATGATAAGCAAACAATTTTAAAAAATGTGTCCCACCCCATGGAATCATGACCCACAGTTTGAGAACCTCTGGCTTAGGGCTACCACATCTGGACTTTAAGTATCAGGATGACCCCTAGAACACAGGAGTTTTCTGAACTGTCATTTCCTTTTTCTGATTTTTACAAACCAGATCTGTTAGCTATGCAATTTCCTATCCAAATATTAATCAGGTTAATAGAGCCTCCCCAGGTTCCTTTTGGCAGCTTGTCTTTTTCTGCATTTTGCCATTTGTTGTAATCTTTCTACTAATTAATACACATAATATGCTGAAGGAACAAAACTTTCAGTAGTAAATCTGTCCTGCCCCTGCCTACCACCCATCCCCCTCCATCAGCCAGCACCACCCAAAGGGCTTGGAAATGGGTAGTCTATGAAATACTAGCTCCTTGACCTACAAACACATTTTCTCAATGCTGTATTTTGAAATAGTAGATAAATCATTTGGTATATATGTCATTTATCACCTGAGAGTGTTGAATGGCTCATCCATACAGTATGGATATAAATCTGAAAGGCTCTTTAAGTAAAAGATTGAAAAGTTCTTTGAATGTTACTAGTTAAATTGGCAGCCTCTTTGGATGCCTCAGAGATTGTTCCCGAGATTACTGTGGAGAATAAAGAGGCAAACATTTATTTTCTTTTGCATTTGGAATGGACAAAATCTGGCTTAATACTGCTGCGATGGTTACATTTCTGTCTCTTACATAATTATAAACATGGATCCTGTTGTTTAATGTTCAGTTTGACCACATGATGGATATAGGTTCCTAAAGAAATGCGCTTGTCTAGTTCTATCTTCTTTGTAGCTCTGTATTAATCACAGCATTAGCAGCAGTAGTCATCCCTGTGGGTGCCAGTGTGGGCTGGCTTAAGTCTGAAGAGGTGAGCTTCACCGCATGAAATTTCCATGTGGATGAGAACTCTATTAGTCAGGACCCCTAAGTCCATATTGGAAGTCCAAAATATGCTGAAAACATTTGGATGGTGGTTTGGCTCAGTGCATCCCTGATGAACAGGATGTAATTAAGGCAGGGCTTTCCAAACTTTTCCCGTTGGCGACACACCAACGGCGGCACGCGAAAACTTTCTGGTTTTCGCGCGCCGCCACTGCGGTGGTGCTTTTGGGTTTTTGCGCATTGTGGCGGTGGTGGCAGTGCTTCCAGGTATTTGCACGCTGCCACCGCAGGGGCGCTTTTGGGTTTTCGTGCGTGGCGGTGGCGTCCTGGTGTGTTGCGCTAAAACCTGGAAGTGCTGATGGCCTGTTGCTGCACGCGGCAGCGCCGCCGCGCCATCAGCACTTCCGGGTTTTCTCGCGACACACCTGGGCCCGCAGGCGACACAGTACTGTGTCACGACACACAGTTTGGAAAGCTATGAATTAAGGAGCCAGCCACATGTATCTTCTTCACACATTCAGAATTGCATATCTGAAAACGGTTTTAATATATATATATATTATGTTGATAATTAAATAAAGTAGCATTTTCAAGCACACAGCTTCCCAGTACTAACAGTTTAATCAGTTATGAGCATTGTAAGAGACCTCACTGTCCTCACTCCAGTGTTTCCCTGTCCTTTTCTTTCTGTTCCTTTCGGCCATTACAATGGCAGCTACCACAGTTACAAAGACAGTGAAAGTTATGACAAGAACGGTCACTGTCTCAGCAATGCAAAGCTCCGTATCCACAGATGACAGAGGAAGGTTTCTCAAGAGATGGGGCTCCACACACGTCATGTTATAGTAGTCATCCAAGATCAGCCTCCTGACACTGTGCAGTTTTGCAAAAACTCTCTGAAGATCACAGTCACAGAACCAGGGGTTGTCTGAGAGTAAGATGTGAGTTCCAGAGGTTTGCAAAGATAATAATGTTTTGAATTTAATATGCTCAATTTTATTGTGAATCAAGTTAAGTATTGTAAGGCGGCTTAATGGAGTAAAGGCTCCAGGAGCAATAGTTTTTATCATATTACCCTCCAAATTCAGGATCTCTAAGTGTTGCAGCATAGAAAATAATCTATTATGTAGGGCTTGAAGACAATTGTTCTGAAGGTAAAGTTGCCTCAAGCGAGTGAGACTGCGGAAAGTCCCCATTTCTATGGAGGAGATGTTATTATTTTGCAAATTCAGCTTCTGAAGGTTTTCAAAGTGCTGAAAATTTTTGTACTGTAGCTCCTGCAGCTTATTGTAGGCTAAAATGAGTTCATGGAGAGAAATAAGTCCCACTGAAAAACTGTTGCCAAGGAATGAGATCTCATTTCTACCAATATCGAGCTTATGGAGTCTGACCAATGAGATGAATGTTCTTTCTTCAACTTTGTTGATGGAGTTGCTTCTCAGAAGGAGAACCTGTAACTTCCACAGGGAACTTAGACCTTTCCAAGGAATAGAATACAAGTTGTTGTCTGACAGGTCCAAGTGTTCTGTTTCAGGGGGGAACATTACATTGGACACCTGAACATGGACTCCCGAACAGTTCACAAACATTGTCCCCTCTTTGCAAAAACAGATTTTCTTGCAGGCATGGTAGATTTTAGAATCACTATTTGAAAGAGGAATCCAAAGCCAGATTAAGTAATAGAAATACATTTCTGCCTTATTCTGTGCTTTTGTTGACTCCTGTTGGGTAACACAAATGAAAATATATTTTTAAAAAGTTGCACAATACATAATTACGTTTTAACTATCATCATGAGACAAAGCTGTTTTCTCATTGACGTGTACATGTATACTTATTACATTTTTTAAAATTAGCTTTGAGAGTGTCTTTGAATCTCTTTTGCTGTCCACCAATATTCCGTTTTCCATTCTTAAGTTGGGAGTAAAGTAGCTGCTTTGGAAGACGATGGTCAGGCATTCGAACTGGGAAGCCCTAACTCATGAGCGTTTCAATTGGAGGTCAGCCTTTATTAAAGGCGCTATGGACTTTGAAGAAGCACGAGTACAGGGCGAAAGGGAGAACAGAGCTAAAAGGAAGGCACGTCAGGCAAACCCTCATCATGACCGTCTCCCACCTGGAAACCTATGCCCTCATTGTGGGAGGTTGTGCGGATCCAGAATTGGCGTTTACAGCCACTTACGGATCCACTGTTAAAATTTTACCCTTGGAAGACAATCTTACTCGGCTACGAGTGATCGCCAATGATGATGATGTATACTTAACGAACTGCAAGGCTGTCAAGTCCTCAGCAGAATTTCCCAGATATTTGACTTACAGTTTAACTAGGCTGTTGCCTCATATGCACGTTAAGGCTCTTCAACACATGACATGGCAGGTCTAAGTAAGAATCTTTATTGCATACCAGGAAGAAACCACTAAAATGGTTGATTGTCCAAGGGAGCAGGGGTTGTTTTGAGTTCCCATTGCTCCCAATGGCACTAACATTCAACATATAATTATCTGATGGAACATTCCAAATAGGTCTGTTTGTTCTGCACTTAGAATAAAGCATCTTTTGTTTCACCTGGATCCCTACATTTTAGTGCAAGGTAAGAAAAATATTGGCAACTTGGTGGATTTTGGATACATCTTTAAAAAAGCATGATGGATTATCAGAGAATCCACTTCTCTTTTTCTGGCTTTCTGATAGTAACAAGGGAATGGGCTACTCACTTATTAGCAGAAAGAAAGGAAATATGAATCAAGGAAGGGAGGTTTGACTTTATATTTCCTTTAATGAAAAACTGACCATTTAAGAGACAGTTAAATATTAAAACTTTAGTCAGTTAATATTTAGTGGATACTCACTTTGAATGCTTCACCAGAGGCACTATGACAATTCAAACTAAGATTTTTATTTCAGAAATTTTATTTTCTAGAACATTTCTTATTTAAAACATTTCTATACTCCCTTTCAGTCAATAGACTCCCAAGATGGCACAAAAGTTTAAATCACTTATTAAACTAGAAAAATGCATATCGGGACAAAACGCATACATTAGGAACCATAACCAGTTCATTTTAATAATTACAGAAAAAGTAAACCAAATAAAAATACTGTCAGCAGACCAGTGTGGCAAACATTTGATGCAAAATAGGTTTAATGGCTCAAAAGCTACAGAAAGTTCTTTAAGCAGCAGCTTCTCGTACAAAAGATGAGGACACATTTCCTGCAGAACAGAAGCCATATATATAGGAAACCCATCTTTCTCCCTGAACATCTCCTGGTAATACAGTATAAGGCAAAAAAAAAAACACTTTTATCAACAGGGTCTAATCTCCTACTGTTAATACTTAGACATATACTGTTTACCAGCTGGCAAACCATGAAAAAGCTTATTTAATCCCTTAGAGAAGACAACTTATAAATAGGATGCCAGTACTGAGTGGTCGACGACTAGAGTAGAATCTTTAATGATGAAGTAAGGAACAACTTCATCCTTAACAAGGCAAACCTTGAGATAATTTGACCTGATAAAGAACATGGAAGTTTTCTTTTCCTAAGCCGTTTAAAGATTTCAGTGCATATCAGAATATATCTGCTTTTGCGATGAATGAGTTAATGGGTCGGATGTTTCTGCTTGAAAGGGCATTGCCCAAAACCTAAGGTATCTATATTCTTTATCCTCAGTGTGAAGATACCTTACATGGTAGGTGTGGGCAACTCACAGCCTCCAAATGTTTGTTTTGTTATATAGTACACAGAACACTGATAATTATTGTAAACATGGTTTCTCATCATTGTGAGATGGAAAACATGAAAACTAACATTGAGCTATAAAAGAGGCTCAACGAAATTAAAAACAAAGAAATCCATACCAAATACAAAACAGTGAAAAATACTAGTCATCATATAGTATCCAATAAAGAGTAAAGACAGTTGAAAGCCAATCATTGAGGGTATTATACGTCTGCCTGAAGACCATATTCTCAGAATTTTATGTAGTTAAATATAGCTATTTTGAAATAGCCCTATTTCTGTTTCAAACTGAGAAAAGAAATACTGCTGTGACAAAGATCCTCAATATGGTAAGTGTACACATACACGCAGAGTGAGCAGTATACTAAATTATTTGAGGCAGTATTTGTAATACATGAAACATGCAAATAAGCCAGTGCTTTCCAAACTGCCGCCGTTGGCGACACACCAATGGCGGCAGTGGCGGCGGCACGGGGGCATGCACGGCGGTGGGGGCGTGCACGGCAGCAGCCTCGTGTTTTCCACTAAAACGGGGAAGCGTTGATGGCGCGCCGCCGCCATGCACACCACTGCCGCTGCCACTGCTGTGCACGTCCACTTCTGGGTTGTGTCGCGACACACAGTTTGGAAAGCTATGGAGTAAGCTGTCA
Organism: Charina bottae; assembly: GCA_023362775.1. Taxonomy (NCBI): domain Eukaryota; kingdom Metazoa; phylum Chordata; class Lepidosauria; order Squamata; family Charinaidae; genus Charina; species Charina bottae. The sequence continues at coordinate 3,054,831 of JALMGJ010000052.1, read as the reverse complement.
TAGCACTTGTGTATGAATGGTGAAGCCTAAATATTCCCAATATACTTTTTTCAAACTAAAATTACCCATGTAAAACTGAAAAAAAAATTAATGGTTTTCAGTCACCATAGGCAACACAAAGGTTGTACTGAAAAAAAAAAGTTTAAGCAATTCCTCACCTGTAGCAGCACAAAGGGCGTGGTGGCGCAGCGGGTAAGATGCCAGGCTTGTCGATCGCAAGTTCGGAGGTTCGAATCCCTAGCCCTGCGTGCGGAGTGAGCTCCCGCCCTAGCCCCAGCTCTTGCCAACCTAGCAATTCGAAAGCATGCAAATGCAAGTAGATGAATAGGTACCACTTCGGTGGGTAGGTAACAGCGTTCCGCGCGCGTCATGCCAGCCACATGACCGTGGAAGCGTCTTCGGACAACGCTGGCTCTTCGGCTAACAAACGGAGATGAGCACCGCGGTGCCCCTAGAGTCGGACACAACTGCACAAATGTGCGGGGGGGAACCTTTACCTTTACTTTAGCAGCACAAAGGAAAAGATGTGTTTCCTGGGGAAATAACAAGGTGCTCTTCTATTATTTTGCACTGGCCTGCCTTTTCAGCAACTTTCACTATTTCTATCACATCCAACAGTACCAAAAGCATATCTTACCTTTGTTGCAGCCTGAGGCACCCCCAAAGTGCTTGTTTCAAATGCCTTTCAAACAAGGATAGTGGCTGATGGAAAAAGTACAGAGGTGAAAGGATTGGCTGTCATTGTGCTAAGACAGACCAGTTGAAGTGTGCATGTCTGCAAAAGCATCAGGTTAAAAAGAAAAGTGTTAATAATTTAAGCAGTTGAAAATGAACACAATTATGTCCACCACCTGTTTCTCCTGGTAAATACTGTAGCTCAAATCATCTTGTAAGAACGTGGAAATATAAGGAGACATTTTAGTTGTAACATACTGTGCCTTCCCTTAGTAAATTATAATACATTGAAGGTTGACGTGGGTGCATATTGTAGATAGGTACTTATATGTGCATTGGCAAGATATCTCAACAGATATATATCTCGACTTCCGGTGGGAAAATGGCAGGTTGAACTGTGTCCTCCGCGATCTCCATGGTAGACCAGTCAGTGTGGCAATTTCTTTGGACTCCGGGAGGCTTCCTTGGAGCCCAGAAGTGTTCTACAGAGAAAGGAGAACCCCAGGAATCACCCCTTGTGTTCTCCAGACGGCTGGTCGCAGCCAGAAGACCACAAAACAGCGTTTCGTGATCCACTGGTGAGCAATCAACTGGGAGGCGGGGCTGTCATCTTTTCCCCAAACTGTGCTGAAGCCAAAAACGGACTCTAAAGCTGCCCACCCCATTTCTATAGCACCAAGTTTTTTTTAATTTGATTTTTACCAAAGAGAGGCTTTTTACAACAAAGAAATGCGGAATCTCTTGGTGACTTTCATTATTTTTTGAATTTATTAATTTGGTGATTTGGCCTTTTTTATATATAATTTGTAACGTTGAGATTTAAAGAATTTTGCTTTTTTATTATTGTTTTCTTTACTAAAGTGAGTTTTGAGGAATATAAAATATTTTCTTCTTCGTTGAATCTGCGGATTGGAATTCCAACCTATTTGCTTTCACTTTTCTGTGGGAACGCTACTTGTTATTCCCATTTTCTCTTTTTTTTATAGTAAATTATATTAGGTTTCAAGAGAAGAATAAAAACTACAAAAAAAAAAACAAAAAACTACAAAGAAAGAAAAAAACTAAAAAAGTGTGGAAACACAAGATAATTTTTTTTCAAATTTACAAAAAGATGTGGCTTCCGACCTTTAATAGCAAGGATATACAAAAAATTCCATAATCAATCTCTTACTCTATATTAAACCAAAACACCACATTATTTCTATAAGTCATTCCACTTTAACACATAGTAAAAATCACTCTGTACAGTTACTCCTCCCCCTTATATTTAAATAAAGGAAAAAAATCATATAAACCTCCTAATCATCTTTCTCCCCTCCAAAAGATAAACATATTTAATTATTCCCTTCCTACCACTATTCTATACATTTCTGTCTACTATAATAAGAATCAAATTAAAAAGCTGTCAGCCTCACATATTCGTCTGCCATGCTTTTGCCTTATATACACGTGTAGGTTGCTGGTCTGCTCTACTTGGTTTGTTATGGCTGGGCTTTTATGGGTGTTTTTTGCCATTGCTTTGATAAGACTCTTTTTGGCGGGAAAACCGTTATTCCAGGCTTCTGCTGCCCTGAAGTGTACTAATCCTGAATAAATGGATCCTTTAGAGCAGGGGTGGGGAACCTTTTTTCTGCCAAGGGCCATTTGGATATTTATAACCGGGGACCGGGAGGGTGGGGGGTGGGGTTTCTGGGATTTCCGGGGGCCGGAGTTTGTGGGCGGGAGCCAATCACAAGCACTGGGTGGGGTGGGGTTTGTGGGCGGGAGCCAATCGCGTGGATGGGGCGGGGTTTGCGGGCGGGAGCCCCGCGGGCCTTAGGCAGGAGCCCCGCGGGCCTTATACGGCCCATGGGCCTGACGTTGCCCACCCCTGCTTTAGAGTAACTGCCTGAAGGTTTTCTTTGTTGGGAATTCTGACACGGGGGGTTATCACAAAAGCAGATAAGTTGTCTTCTATTATACTTAATAGTACAACAATTTTAATAATCCCAATCTTAATAAACCCAAAAAACAAAGACAACTCAAAACAGTAATTCCATATCTTTAAAAGGGAATAACATCAATCAGATCCTTAAAGCAAACCAGATAAACATTCTTTAACCCTAATACAACAGTTTTAATAATTTTCATCTTAATAAACCCAAAAAACAAAGCCAATTCAAAACAGTAAATCCAAATCTTTAAAGGCAAATACCATCAATCAAATCCTTAAGGAAAACCAGATGAACATTCTTCAACCCTTAAAAAGGCAAAGGTTTCCCCCGCACATTTTGTGCAGTCGTGTCTGACTCTAGGGGGTAGTGCTCATCTCCGTTTGTTAGCCGAAGAGCCAGCATTGTCCGAAGATGCTTCCGTGGTCATGTGGCTGGCATGATGCACGCAGAACGCTGTTACCTCCCCCCGAAGTGGTACCTATTAATCTACTTGCATTTGCATGCTTTCGAATTGCTAGGTAGGTTCAACCCTTATCCCACTTCAAAATAAACCAAAGCAGTTACATATCCCCACAATGCAGAGTTTTCCTCTTGAAAGAATCAAACAGCCCAACTGCCCCCCTCAAAGATTCCAGCTTCTTTTCATGGCATTCCACCAGGAGTTCAATTTTACTTATGGCATGCAGATCACTCTCTGTTACGATTTCTCCAACTCCATTATCCAATCTTCATCCAGCATCACGATAAAAATCCCAATCTCAGTCTTAAAAAAAAACTTTCTATCGCTCTTAAATTCCTCAGTTTCATCCACCACATTCCCAACCTGATGGCACATTTTAGATCTCATATTTTCCACAATGTCCTGGATACCGCCCAGAGTTCCCTTGCGGGGAGATGGAGCGGTATATAAATTGAAACATAAATAAATAAATAAATAAAAATATCTTGCATAAAAGCTTGATAGAAGTCAGAAGAAATCTGTTTAAAATCCTGGTGAAAGTCAGAATCTGTTTGAAATCCTCCATGTCTCACACAGTAGATGATGGTGCCCCCTAGGAGCTTAACCAGCGAAAGTCAAAGATATGGAAGAGTTCCAAAGTGTGTTTACATAAAGTGAGAGTGAGATAGCAGACAGTTCTCAAGGGAAAGTGAAAACAGAAAGCTGAAGGTTCAAATCAGCTGATTCAACATGTAGGAAAATGCTATCATCTTCAAATTTAATACAAAAATAATAACAGGAAGACAATAGTTTACTCTCAATCTTTGGAATTTCCTTTGGAAGGAAAACGAAATCCAAAACTTAAAAGAATTGTTTTTTTTAAAAAAAGTAATCCCAAAAATAACGTTAAGTACCAAGAGAACCAGCTTCTCCTCGCTGTAGAAAGCCTCTCTTGGGGTACATATACTTAAAAAAAAATACAAATTGGTGATTTAGAAATGGGGTGGCCGGTCTTAGTGTCCCTTTACAGTGCGGCTTGGAAAGTGATGAAGTCCCTGCCTCCCAGCTGGCTCTTACCAGTCAAAAGCAAAACGCTGTTTGCAGTCTTCTGGCCCGGAGGACAGATGGGATGATTCCAGGTATTCGCCTTGATCCGGAGAACGTTTCTGGGCTTCAGGAAAACCTGCCTGAGCCCGAAAAAAGTTACCGCATTGTCAGCTATGGTACAACCAGCGGGCACAGCTGTTCAGTCCACCATTCCCACCGGAAGCCATTACTTCCCATGTTCTCTATTGGCTACACTGGAGATAAAAGAGTATCTTTTGACTGTATTCTTGAACATAGACTCTCCACTTCAGCCCCTAAGAATGCTAATGAGTTTGGTTTTTACTTACTTATTTTTACTTAGTACATCAACTAAAATTAACACCCCTTATTAATCCAAAACCTGCCATGTAATTGCTTCAGGTCACAGCTGGCTTCTGTATTTCCAAAAAGCTGATATTCAGCCTTGGTAAATCTTTCTTTAGCACACTTTGCTTACCAGGAACAGTGGCTAAGGAACCTAACCAAAGGCAAAAAGGGGCGTGGTAGCTCAGCGGGTTAAACCGCTGAGCTGTTAGTCTGCTGACCATAAGGTCGGCAGTTCGAATCCGTGTGGCGAGGTGAGCTCTCGTCACTAGCCCTAGCTCTCTGCCCACCCAGCGATTCGAAAGCTAATATAGCAAGTAGATGAATGGGTACCACTCACGTGGGGCAATATGCTGGCATCCTGTCGGAGAGTCGCCTCGGGGCCGAAGACGAAGATCTGGAGGAGCCCGTGGATGGTGGCTGAGGACGGCGGCAGAGGACGGATCCCAATTAACAACTTCCGGGATGTCAGCAGCTGGCTCCGAAAGCAAGGCATTCTGGGGCTTGTAGTACCGATGCCTGGAAAGAAGAGCCGGTTCCCTCACCCCCTCCCTAATCGCGCGGGTACTGTAATATATATGATGTATAATTAAATATATATGCAATGATGTTGTAAGCCGCCTAGAGTCCTCCATTAGGGAGGGGATAGGCGGGGTATAAATAAGATAAATAATAAAATAATAATAATAAATCTGTCATTTTAACCTCTGTTTTAAAGCCTTCCACAGGATGCTTGCCCACTACTGCACCAAGCTTTTCCTGAGGGAAGCACAAAAGGTGGAGGAAACAAGCTATTGGCATCTGTTTTCAAATCAGCTTCCCAATATAATCTTGTCCCATTGTTCTCCCCATATGCTACAACTAAAAGGCAATTGTAAATATTAAACATATAACCTATAATTGATTTCAAAATCAGTGATCTAGGAAGACCCTTTTCTCAGTATGTGGTCAAAAGTTTGAAATGTGGAATTTCTATGTAAGCTAACAGAGTAAAGTTTTCTTCTATTGACACAATTACAGGTTTTGTTAGTTTAATCCATAATATGTATGAAAGGATTATATACTATATTTAAAAACAAATATGGAGGGGAGCAATCCATTGGAAAAATTATTCCACAGTTCAAAGCACCTAAGGCTTGATTAATTCTAAATAACATTACTCAGTGGGTAGTCTAAGGGAAACTCAAAGCCACCCTTAGAATCAAAGAAATGTAAAGTTGTATGAATTCAATTTGCAAGCTGTCAAATTCATCTCCAAGTCTTCACTAAGTATTCTTCCCAAAACTAACTTTACCAACGTACTACACCTTCTTCTCTGTTCATGGATGCCTTCAACTATATATCTGGAAGTCAAGAACCCACGGAATATTTCATTCAATTATCTTTTTTCATGATAACATTAAAATCATCTCAATTAACCTAACCAAACTGTATATACTTAAACATATTAAGAAAAAAAGCACAAATGCCACAGCCCTCTTGTACCTCTTCAATAATGGTTATGAAACAATCCATAACCAATTATCATGAAATTACTTAATTGTGACCACTTTAAATAAAAATAAAAGCAAATGCAGAATTTGGCTTTCAAGCAAAGTATAACAGAAGCCCAGGAAAAGTTAATGAGTGTGCATTTACAGTATTGAATGGAAAAAAAGGTTACTTACATTTCTATGTATAATTTGTGTTTGCTCTAGGAATGTATATTTTAATAAACTAAACTCTGTATAATAATATATCTCAGGTATTTTATTAACTAGTGAAGCTCCTCTTCCTTACTGAAAAATGGCTGTAAATGCATATTCTATATTCCGACAGACAGAAGCCTATGGGCTGCCAGGTTCCTCCGGCTTCGTACTGAACCATTGAGCAGCTCTCTGTGGTTTCAGCCTAGTGTGATTCCAGGCTCAATCTGGAGAGGGCAAGGCTTAAAAACAGGACCCTTTCCTTCCTCATGGCAGGAATTATAGGCAGGGAAATGTAGGATATAAATTTAATAAATAAATAAATAAGCAGGCCTTTTGGTTCAATTATGCTGCCCCTAAGCCTTGCTCTCTAAGACACAAGAAGTTTGGGTAACTTCATAACTGACTTACACAAGTCATATACAAGAAAACAGACATTTCTGTTGTTGTTGTTCAGTCGTTTAGTCGTGTCCGACTCTTCGTGACCCCATGGACCATAGCACACCAGGCCTTCTTGTCCTCCACTGCCTCCCGGAGTTTACTCAAGTTCATGTTCATCACATCGGTGATGCTATCTAACCAAGATAGCATCTTGACATTTCTAGGATGGTGCTAAAAAAGCAGCAGCAATACAGGGGAGAAGAAAGTAGAACTACATAAGATACATCACAAACAACTCTTTCTCTTCGTATTAAATTGGACTCCTTCAAGAATCCACTTCAATTTTCACTCCATATTTCCCTACCCATCCCCACACATATAAGGTGACTGGGTAACAACACAATTATTCTTTCTGCAGAATGTCTTAAGACATTCTGCCTCCAGGCCTTCAAATGGGAATAGCAACACTGGCAAGTTTTATTTGAATCCTGCAAGTTTGGTATACCTCAAAATCTGTCAGCTTCTGCTACATGCATATAATTATGGGTTTGATATACATGCACTGGCAGCATAATTGTATTTTTAGAAACTTGGCTATTTTAAAAAGATCTAAGTGAGGAGTATTACAAACTTGTATTAATGTTCCTACTGTTTGTGTTTGGTAAACAGACAGCACTATCACCTACATGATGGACAGCAAACCTTTTCTCACCAGGTAAAATCTCCCCCCTCCCCCAACAAAAGGTCTGTCTTTCTGAGAAATTAAAGAGGAATTTGTTTCTCCAGACTGTATGTTAATTATGGCTAAGATTGTTAAGATTATGTTTATAACACTGAAAAGTAGTAACAGGCCTTTCTATAAAATAGGTAGAAGAATGGCATATTTTGCCCGCATATGATACAGAGGAAATTCAATCCGTATCTCATGCCCTACTGGATCACTTACATTATACAGACCTATGAATGGAAAATATGCTAAGACTCCAGAACTGACGAATATATACAAATTCTGATTAGGAGATCAGTGCCCAGAAAAAATGGGGAAACTGGCAAAATATTATGCCAAAGTATGCTTAATGTGTAAAATTTTGTATATCCATGAGCTCTGGAAACATCTACCATTTTGTCTTTATATGCCAATCAGTGACAATAAAATTTAACCAGAACTGAGGTTATTTTAAACTATGATTTGTTTAAACAAACCAGTATCCACACTTCAGGCTGGTTAGTTTGAAGCAAATCATAGGGTGATTCCAGACCAGCATTACTGCACTTTCCACTATCTCCAAACCAGTTCGTAGATGATGTACAATCATCCTTAAACTTACTGATCTCCAAACACTAAGGGAGAGCAAAAATCACCCAAACGCACTCCATCCAAGAGGAGGTAGACTGTCCACTAGCTCCACAAAGCTGCAGTATTTCAAAGACTTCATGTCAGGATGGGATCCTGCCATTCTGCTTTAGATAGATGGGGCTTGTAGTAACTAGTCAGTAATGTCCTACCATTCTGCTTTAGATAGAAGGGGTTTGTAGTAACTACTTAGTGCGAAGCCTGTAGTAATTAGACAGACTGCGTGCCAGACAGTAGAGTGACTGTTAGAGATAGGGATGGCATGCAGGCTTTAGGGAGAGGCGCCAGGCTCCAAGGCCATCCGTCTGGAGACAGCAAAGACTGGCCTTTTTACAAGGTCAGTTGTTACAAGGTCAGTTGCCATTATGGGAAGTGAGTCAGGAGGAGAGGGGTGGACGAGGGGTGCTTGAGAGTCTGGCAGGTTTTAAAATATGTTTGCATGGGAAAAACCTTAGTTTGCTCTTTGCATCGGTTCTATTCACTTGTATCAATAAAAGAACTTTTTCATATCCTATCATGGCTTGTGCTAAAAGTTTCTAAATCGATATCAAAGGAGTGAGTCGTCACACTTCATCCGTTTTTATTGTAGTTTCAAACACCCTGAAGGTGAGCTGGAAGTAAATTCTTGAATGTAATAAATGTCATGAGATTACATAAGCTTCTTTAGAATTGGCACAGAGTCTTCATCTGGAAGTACTCTTAGTGAAAACTTAATCAAGTTCATTGAATTCAGATGACACAGCAAACCATTTCAATCAAAATCAGGATCGAAAGAGCTCAAACTCCTCGCCTTGTAGGAGGGTGGCTTAGAGAAAATGCTGAGAAATCCATTGGAGGGCTAGGATCATGTACTTCTCACTAAACCATAATTTACAGCATGATACTGAAATGCAGTCATTAATGTAATCAGGGCTAACAACATGGACAGGAGCTGGGAGAGCATCTTCTGACTTCTACAATGAAGGGCGCTAGCATTGATAGTACAAGTATGACCTCTAGAGTACTAATTAATCTTACTATTTTCTGAAATATAGACAAACTAGCAATTACAATCATAAAGGATTACAGTCATTCAAAGTAAGTAGTTAGAAACGTATTTTGAATAAGAGTCTGTGCGATTCATTTGAACATTTTTAATAAAAAGATACATCTGGTATTTAGCATTAATAATACAGAGAAGGAAAGCTATTGCAGTTGTAAGCTTCCTAGTAATTTTGATTAAAAATTGAGGATTATTTTACATGGAATATCAGTATAATAAGCACATTAAAACACAGAAAGTATTTTTTATAAAATCTGATACAAAAACTATCACACAGAGACCCCTTTATTCAAATGAACATCAGCGTTGAAAGATCCTGCAGGGCGCAACACTTGTGCAGGCTGTTCACTGGAGAATAAAGCAGCGACCGAAGAACGCTGGTTCAGATTCAAGGTGGGTTCTCACTACATTTAACTGTTTTCTTCTGCAGTTTGTCCTAAATTCATATAAATTTAAATTCATTTTGTTATTCTACTAACATTTGGAAATCAGATTCTTAAACAAATATATTACATCTTTGTTTTAAAAATAATATACTTTGAAAAGAGATTTGAATTAAACAGAGTGTAGAAAATCTAACTTATAATTAAAACTGTGTCTCTGGTACTATACAAAAAATGTTGAGGTATTGCTATTTAAATAATGTATAAAAGGCCACACTGTGGTCTAGTTTGCACATAACAGTAAGACAAAATTCTTCCCAATCAAACAAGCATAATTGCACATGCTGCTTCTGCATTCTCATTAGCTCCTTCTACCAGCAACCAATTTTAGCTTCAGACTTTGGCTTAAGCCAGGAATCGTTAAACAAACTGAGGGTCCCTGGTTTGTGAAAATGTAAATCCTAGGGCTAACATATTCTGTACATATGACTTGATTTGGGGGTTCAGCAGCAGATTGATTTTTTTCTTAATGTATCACTTCCTTGCCCTCAAGAAAGCAAACTACCTTAGGGTATTTGGTTCTTGAAGTTTCTACTGCTAGCTAGTTCCTGAATGTAAGGTGGAGTAAGTTTATAGCCATATCTGACCTGAAGTTTGATATAATTTCACTTGAAATAAAGTAGCATGAAAGAACAAGCCTTGTATTGTATTGTAAAGTATGGTGAATTACTGATATTGTGATATTAATTAGATATTAATTTAATATCGTTATTGTGATATCCTCGCTTAACGACCAGAATTGGGACCGGAATTTCCAGCACTAAGCAATGTGGGCGAAACATCACTTGACCGCACCGCTTAGTGATGGCAGTTTTGGTAGTCCTGGTCGTTAGGCCAGGACCACACCTTCATTAGGCCAGGACCCCACACTTCTGCCCTGCCACGCTCACCTCTGCTTCAACTCCTCCCACCTGTGCCCTTTTGGCCACTCTGCACTCCACCCTGCCCTCTGCTGCCCCCCCAGCTGACTGTCGTCGTCTTCCTCCTGCTGCTGCTGAGGCGTGCCTGGCCTGGCCCTTTGTGAGGCAGCTGCTGGCCGCACACGGCCTTCCCAAGGCCTCGACGGCAAAAGTCAGCTGGGGCGGCAGGGGCAGTGGAGTTCAGGATGGCCAAAAAGGCGGAGGGGGGGGAGATGGGGGGGAGCTAAAGCACACGCTGCAGACATACTGTAAAAGCGGGCGGGGTGCCAAACGCCCGAATTTTGACCATGTGACTACAGGGGCACTGCAATGGCTGTAACTTCAAGGACCGGCTGCGACTACCAATCGTTCAGTGCTGTCGTAATTTCGAACATTCGCTGAACAAATGGTCATTAAGGAAGGACTATCTGTAATTTCTATTTCATGGAAGAAAACTTCTTGTACTGGTTTCTCCCAAAATTGATCAATCAATTTGACTGGACTTTGCCTGTCATCCAGACAGAGGAGCTTTTAAATGTTCTCCAGAAGATACAGGAAAATAGGAAATAATTGAATTAAACTGAGTTCTACAGTGTTCACACCCAAGTCAGTAAACTCTATCTAGATCAGTCTCAGTTATAAAAAGTCATGTTACTTATCCTTTAAAAACATTGTACAAGATTGGACTTTATGTCAATACTAAGATTACTGAGCATGATTTAAAAGAGGTAAATGCTTTGATTCAGAATTTATCAAAATGAAGTTACCTGGCAGAAGAATTCCTAATCTTTCCTGAATGGCCTCCAAGTGCGCAATGTATTCAGTTAATGAACGTTCAGGATCTTTTGATGAAGTTTGTGAAGTAAAACTAGTAGACCTATACAATATAAAAATAATTATACTTTTCCTTAAAAAAATTATTAGACATTTTAGAGAAAATATATAAACAGAAAAGAAAAAAACAAAAGAATGTGATAAAAGAGTAGGATACAAATGAATAAACAAGAGATTTACAGGTACATAAGTCCTCAACTTATGATGACAATTGGGACAGGGATTTCCATCGCTAAGCGATATAGATGTAAAGGGTTGAGAGAGGGTGACTGGCCCGAGGTCCCCCAGCTGGCTTTGTGCCTAAGGCGGGACTAGAACTCGGCCTCCTGGTTTCTAGCCTTAGGCCTTAACCACTACAGCAAACTGGCTACACCAAACTTTCTAGTATATGGATTGTGAATACATATATTATATATATTTTTAATGCCTGAAAATTGCTATTAAGCTCTAAGCAAAGTATAAATATCAGGAATCATGGTCAACATAGTATTGTCACAAAATGAGATTATGAACTACAATAAATTCTGTCTGTACTACTAAAAGTCTATTCTAATTTTAAAATCCTATAAAATTGAAATATAGACTTTAGGCAAAGAGAAACCCAAATTCTGGATTTGGTACAAATCCATGTACTGTACTGAACTCTTGTCTGGAAATGGTTTACAATTTGAATTAAATTGTGTTGTCAGATTTACGTTTAAGATATGAAGTTATCTTGATGTTGAAACATACTCCCACAACTTAACTGTTCGTCCATAGAAGGGATCTAATGTCTTTATCAATAAAATATAGTAATGTCTTTATCAGTAAAATATAGTATCCCTGCAGTAATTAGCATATAATTAATTCAGTATACTTTGAGGGAATATATGGTTTAGTTAACTTTAGTAAAAATATTACAGGTTGAAATGGGAATTCAACTTTTAAGATTTATTTATTCTAGTATGCATCATTTTCCAAAATTGTTGAGCTTTATAAAATTGCCACTAGATATGAAAAAACGATCCAACGTGCTCATTACATTTCCAGCAATTTTTAGAAAATGAACTATCCATTTTAGCAATCAGAACTAGAGTAACGTATCAACAATAATACACCAATTTTCTCTAAATATAATATTCTTTCATTGAAATGTCCATTGTTGTATATCTCTTACTGCATCTTAAATCCATTTAATACAGTCTTTGACTTGTTCAGTTTCTGAGTCATACTGCACCAGCAATTTATAAATAAAGCCCAGGAGGTGCTTTGAGTTACATATTGTAAGACTTCCAAATTCAATCAAGTCTCTGAGAGCTCCCCTTGTTTCTCCATTCTTTTAATCCTGTACTACTTATCTGAAGACATTGAAACCAGTCCAGTGGACCAAGCCATTGTGAAATAATCTCATTTTTTATTTTATTAAATATTTTATTAATTTTTATTAATCAACAATAATTGATTTTATTAAAAATCAATTATTTCTCCACTGAGTTAATTTATTTTGCTTTTTTTCTTCATAAAAATGAACATTTAACAGAGGAAAGGAAAAACTGGATTTATTATTTTCCTTTATTTATCCCAGACATCCAATACATGGCTTAAATTGCATCTTTCTTATAAATCATTTGTTTCTGTTTGTCTCAATTCAGAAATATTTATGGAGACAGTCTAGAAGTTCTCCCCCTTCTGTAGAGGTAGCTGAGCCATTAGGAGATACTGTCCACTCTGTAATCCATGTTAAGCAACTGGCATGGCCAAACAATTTTAAAATTTGGAGTTGCCAGTCTACCTTGCTTTTCAAACCCTGTAAAATATTTAATTCTTACTCTTTTATTGGACCATCGTATGCTAGTTATTCAATATCTTATTTTCAATATATTAGGTCTTGGTAAAATATTAATTTTAATGGCGGCAATACTTCCTAACCAAGAGTCGATGAAGGTTCTCAGTCATCCAGGTGGAACAGTCTGTAGCTTGAATCATGTCAACTGGATTTCTATTTTCTCAGTGGAAACGTTTCGCTCCTTATCCAAGAAGCTTCTTCAGTCTGAGCAAAGTTAGTAAGGGAATCCTTAAATATGTTTCTAGGGTGGCTGTGTGACCTTGCACCTGGGGTTAGGTCATGGTTATTTGAGATGTTTATTTCTAAGTCCCTTTATCATCCAAAGGAGGATCGTTAAGATTACCATGCTGCTGTTGAGCTTGTGAAATGGTCTTAATCTTCCTAGGCACAGAAGACAAAGCAGGAAGGAAAATAGGGGGAAGATTGTGCCTGAGGCCCCCACCTCTATTCAAGGAAGGATTTTCCAAGTTGGCATAAATGGACTCCTTGACCCCTCTCTCAAACCACCTATCTTCTCTGTCTGTAAAATGTATGTTCACATTTTAGGCGGCGACACAGAAGAGTGTGTGGCGGTGCGCGCACGGCGGCAGCGCGAGGGGCGTGCGGCGGCGCGTGTGTGCACGGCGGCAGCGGCTGCCACCGTACACACGCACGCCGCCGCTTCCGGGTGGTGTGGCGACACACCACGCTGTGTGTGGCGACACACTTTTGTGTCGCAACACACAGTTTGGAAAGCTCTGAACTAAAGATACTCTTGCTACAGATAAGAAAGAAACTATGTTAATCATGCCTGAGCATAGAGTAAAGCATGTATTAAGGTATACTATACATAATAGTAGTTATTTATAGTAGAAGCACTTAATGCTTCAGCTGGCTAGCTAAAATGGACAATGATCCTGTATTTTTTTGCATCTAATTATAGTATCATTATGTTAAAAAAACTACCAAAAATAAAATAGTATGTTTAAATATATGAAAAATGTAAACGCCCCCTGCTAAGGATTTAAATAAATAGATTTTTGATTTTTGAAAGGGAAAGTTCACCAAGACTCAGCAGTAACCCAATTCACACAAGAACAAGAACAGTTTTCTAAGCTGAATTTGTAATTTTTTTTAAAGAGCAGGGCTGTTTTATCTTTATATAGGATATTTTATCTTTTCCTACTCCTTCCACCAGGGACAAGCAACCTTTCAATGGACATCTACCACATTTAATACTGATTATGAGGCTGAGGACTGCAATGAATGGGATAATGATGCTAACTGGATAGATCCTTGTGGTAGCATGGTTTAAGCAAGCTTTTCTATATTTATGTGGGACGGGGGGTATATGTTCATTTAGAATGAACTGTGTTAAGACTATTTCAGTGGATGCCACTGTTTTCATATACATCCTAAATCAACATGGCTGGAAACCATGCTGCTAATTCTCAACAATTGCACGATTGGAGGGAATTCTAGGAACTGTAAAAAAGGAATTCAACCTGTAAGATAGGTAATATATGATAGGATTGATATGGCTTGACTAAGGCCAATCAAATTCAAAGCAGTTACAAACATTCAAAGAGAAGATTTGTCTTCTTAGTTACTGTGGTACTGTACACCAAGTTTGATATGAAACTTTATTCGCACTGTATTCGTATCAACAAGTACTTGTAATTATACCATTGAAGCTATACCATTGATGAAAATGGAAATAGAATAATAATTGTAAAATGAAGTGCAGATTTTACAAGCTATCATGTAGATAAATATTTTTGATATAAACACAGATTTTGTTGATACATAAGACCTGAACATGAGTCGATTTAAGTATAATATAAACATTTTTATAATACAATATTGTTAGTAAAAATAATGCTGCAGAAGACACACATACAACAAAGTAAGTTCTGCACTAACCTGTTATGTAAATGGTGTAAGGATTTAGGTGTGCAGTTTGCAAGTCTCGTGAGATTATTTCTGTTGCAGTATTCACCTTCTTGAGTAGCATAACTTGGGAAGGGCTGTTGTTGCTTTAGTACTTCTATACTAGCTATGGGATCTGTTTTAAACAATATAAAGTGTTCCATTTTAATCTGAACTGTGAGAATCTCAGGTTATAGCCGTTTCCCGCAAATAATAAAAAAGCATGATTAATAAATTAAATTCTATTGTGCAATAAAAACTATGTATACTGAAAAAATATGGCCAAGTAAAATTATTAAATCTGAGAGTCATATCATTAAGTCCATTAGACTCTACCATATAATAATCTATTAAACTATGAGAAGTTACAAGAACATACTGTACAGTATAAAGCTGACTTTATTAACACTTGAAAAGAAAATCTGGTTATGAACATTTACTTAATAATGTTTAGAATTTATTGGAAACACAATTTAACTCAGGAGTTCTCAAACTGTGAATTGCTATCCCAAAAAGGCAGTGACAAGCAAATTTGAATTTTTTTTTTTACTTGAGTGCACAAAGCAGTAATGTTGACAGAACTCACTCCCATTCTGCTTGGAAAAGCCAATACCAAATTCATGGTTTTCTATAGCTGGTTTTATAAAGATCAAATATCAATCCAAAGATAAACATGCAATGAAAAGGGAGAGTTGCTGTAATAACAACCCCATAAACAGATTTCAAGAACTGTTCAAAACTAAGCAGCTTCATATTTCCCATTAAAAAATTAGTTAAAAATGTGATTGTTTAATTATTTCCAGTAAAAAATATTATGTATGAAACTAAAAGGTTCAATCATTGTTTTATCTGATATATAGATAAAAATTTAGGTATTAAAAGTGGTATATTTATTTCTTGCGTAACCCTAACATTAATGATATTAATTTTATTATGAGGAGGGTGTCTGAAAACTTCTGAATTAAGATATATATTAATTTAGAACATTTTTATGTAGAAAAATAAACAATGGCTTAAGATTGTAATATTGTCAGTGGGTGTCCACTTGGCAATAAATGTTGAGAACATAGCATACATTGGCATACAGATACCAATTTGCCTGTAACAGTCATTTGCTCTTTACACATTATCCAAATCAAGTTAGTAAAACTGAATTAAAATTGGAGCAAACATTCCAATTATTTTATCAAAATGTCACATAGAAAAGAAATGCAATGTACTTATTTGTTATAAGCAAGTAACACATTTCCCTGAACAAGATTTTCATATAGATATAACTGTGCCATATAAAAAGCCACCAGCTAAGCCATCCACTGAATCTCTCCATTGCTCTCTAACAGCCTCTATCTCATATCATTTCCAGAACTGTTTTTTTTAATTTAAACAACTACAAAAATAATATGTTGTTAATAATACTGCTTTTTCGATTTCTGCATCATAAAAAAATCTTATTTCGCTTATTCAGAACTAACAAAACATAATCATATACATATATCATTACATTACTTTTCAGTTTACTTAATAGAGATGTTTTACTAAATAATTGCAGCAAATCTATAGGATTCATCAGAAAAAGCTCTCACATGAGTTGTGTCCAAGGCTAGAAGAAATGGCTTCCTGTGGCATTTCTTTCCTATTTACTTTATGCCATTTTCTCACCAGAAACTTTAACCTTGGGAGATAGAAAAAGACAGGCATTAATGAGCAAATTAAAACAACACAAAAGATATTTTTTCTATACTAAATATCGAGTATCAAAGTTTAGTGCAAATGCTGTCCAACCACAATATATTGCTTTCTTATACTTGCTTTTTTAAAAAGAAAAAAGAGAGAAAGAAAGAAAGAAAGAAAGAAAGAAAGAAAGAAAGAAAGAAAGAAGAGAGAGAGAGAGAAAGAAAGAAAAAGAAAGAAAGAAAGAAAAAGAAGGAAGGAAGGAAGGAAGGAAGGAAGGAAGGAAGGAAGGAAGGAAGGAAGGAAGGAAGGAGGAAGGAACTTGAATCATGTCAACTGGACTTCTATTTTCTCAGTGGAAACATTTCACTCCTTATCCAAGGAGCTGAACAAGGAGCTGAACAAGGAGCGAAACGTTTCCACTGAGAAAATAGAAATCCAGTTGACATGATTAAAGCTACAGACAATTCCACCTGGATGACTGAGAACCTTCATAGACAAAGAGGAAGGAAGGAAGGAAGGAAGGAAGGAAGGAAGGAAGGAAGGAAGGAAGGAAGGAAGGAAGGAAGGAAGGAAGGAAGGAATAAAGCTTTAATGGTTAACTAACCAATTAAATCCCATTATTTCAACTGGACTTAAGGGAATTTTTATTCATCAGAAGTAGTCTCTTATGGAAAACAACAATAGGAAATAATTAATAGATGTAAGCCCTTTGAAGAAAAGCACTAAAGATTACTTACCTTGATATTGCAATAACTACTCGGACTGCAGATCTGAACTTGGTAAAAAAACGGCTTCGTGATTCCGAAACACTCAGATCAGGAGGAGAAGGATAAATGCCCATGCGTGCTATCAGGGACAATGTTGCTTGCTCACATTCTTGAAATCCACCCAGAAGCAGAAGAAGGTATTTTTTCTGATAAACCAGGGCTTTCCTAAAACTCTCAGCCCTCAAATACTTCCGATATAGCTTTTGCATCTAAATAAAGAAAAAGCAAAATAATGTTGCTTATGGGGAACTAAGAAACTATTGAAAGAAATATTTCTTGTGATCTCTTTATGTTTAATTTGTTTCCATCTATGAAATATGTTTTATGCTGGACAAAACAAAGAAAATCTTTTGGAGTTTTGGTAAGTACAGGATAGTGCATGTTTAACGATGGTAATTGAGACCAAAATTTCTATCACTAAGCAATGCGGTTGTAAAGCGTGACATCACTGACAACATTGCTTAGCCAGGCAATCCTGGCACTTGCTCTTTGGTCGTTAAGCGAAGATCGTGGGTTGTTAAGTGAGGACCTCCTTGCAACTTCCTGCTGGCTTCCAACAAAGTTAATGGGAAAGCCAGCAGGAAGTCCCAGGTGGCACACAAGCAGGCCAGAGGGCAGATAAGTGGCAGCTGCTGCTGGGTGGAGAAGGATGTGTGGGTGGCTGTTGAGGCGCGGCACGAGCACGGCAGGGCCAACTGCTGCCAGGTGGAGGAGAGTGCGCGAGGGCAGGTGGCTGGCACAGTGTGAGTGCAGCAGGGCTGGGGGTGGCTCCTGCCAGGTGGGGGAGGGTGCACAGGTGGCCGCCATGGGGGGTTGCTGCAGGCGTACAACAAAGTACGAGATCCTCGGTATCTCATACTCCATAACCAGGCTCCTCGGGGGGAAAAGCCGTGGAAGTGTGATCGACTTACCAGAGTGACTGGGAACCTTCCCTGCCAGCTTCCCCATTGATTTTGTGTCAGGCCCAGCCCAAGAACGACGCAGAACCCATCCATTCAAACTTCAGTTATTTGCTCACACCGTATCAACAGAATCTTGCCAGACTAAAGCTACTGTACCTAACCTAAGGGGAAATAACCTGGGAGAGCTCTAGGGCGGGGCTATACTGAACCTCTTCGTTTCCCACCATTGCTTCCCGGACTGTGCCTCCTCTTATCTCTTCCACCTCCTTGGAATGTGCTCCCTCCTTCCTGAGAACCAGCGGCACCGCCAAAATCCACCACACTTTGCTTGTGGGAAGCTGGCATAGAAGGCAAATGGCGATTATGTGACGCGGGACATTGCAACTGTCGTAAGTGTGAGCTGGTTGCCAAGCGCCTGGATCACGTGACCGTGGGGGTGCTGGGACAGCCAGAACGTCGAGGACCGGTCATAAGTACTTGTTCAGCGCTGTCATACCTTCGAACAGTCACTGAACGAGTGGTTGTTGCCCAAGAACTACCTGTAGTTTAATGAGTAAAAAGTCCTTTGTATCTCAGAGGTCGCCTAAGCATACAAAATAAGGGCTGGATCCAACAATATTAATGAGCTGAATGTTTTGTTCTTAAGGGGCAATAAACCTATGTCCATGCTTTGCAAATATTCAGAGTTCTACAAACTCAGGGTGAGTGCTAAGACCTAAACTTTTGTATCATTCTTATCAGAAGGAAGTTTGACATCGTAGAGTTTTCTTTCAGTAACTGTGAGTTGAGAGGGTTAACCCTTACTCCTAAAGAATGTAGGAGGATTAAAACAAAACTAGTCTCTTTCAAATGATTTTGAGGATTATGTTTTTGTGGAGTCCTTGGAGCTCTCTGAGCCTTGTTGTTTTCTTGCAGACGTTTCATTGCCAGACTAGGCAACATCTTCAGTGCGAAAAGGGAGTGGGACTTGCTCTCTGTTTATATACCATGGTTTGTCCTGCTTGTGTTGGTGTTGTTGTTGTTCTCCCCTTAGGAGTTCCTTGATTGGGCTGTTGTTTGCTGCTTTGTTGATTGACTGAGTTAATAGTTCCTTGATTAGGGTATATTGTGCTGTTTGATTGTTCCTCTGGTGCTAATCCTGGTGTTAATCTTTGCCTATCTGGGTGTTGATTGCTGGCAAGGTGGTGTTCTAGTCTTTTGGCTTTTCTACTGTCTCTTATGAATGGTATGTAAATGTTGTTTACCTCTATGTGTCTGTTGATGGCTGCTTTGTCTGAGTGCCAAGCTTCCAGGAATTCTCTAGCGTTTTTGGATTTGGCTTGGTTTAAGATGCTCAGTTTCCCAGTTGAAAGAATGGTTGAGTCTGTCCATGTGTTGTGAGATTAAGGAGTTTTCATCGTGTCTTCTGACTGCTAGTTGGTGTTCGTGGATGCGCTCTGCTAGTCTTCTGCCCGTCTGTCCTACATAGTAGCTGCTACAGTCCTTACACTGTATATTGTAGATAACTCCTGTTTTTAATTCTTGGGCTACTGGGTCTTTTGGGTTACTTAAGATATTCTGAAGGGTTTTGGTTGGTTTATGTGCTACGATGATGCCATGTGGTTGTAGCAGTCTATTGGTAGTTTCTGAGAGGTTTCTGATGTATGGCAGTGTAATCGTTTTCATAGATTCTGTTGGTTTTGCTGTGGTGGGTTGAGTGGTCAGGAACTTTTTGATAAAGTTGCGTGGGTATCCATTTTGCTGGAAGATGCTATATAAGTGGTCTTTTTCCTTTTTCTGGTGTTCTGGGTTGCTGCAGTGTGTTTGTGCTTGTCTGAATAGTGTTCTTACACAGCTTCTCTTATGGGAGGTTGGGTTATTGCTTTGGTAGTGGAGCACCTGGTTAGTGTGGGTAGATTTCTGGTAGACCTGTGTTTCTAGAATGCCATCATTTCCTCTACTGATGAGGATGTCCAAGAAGGGTAGTGTGTTGTTGTTTTCTTCTTCTCTTGTGAATTTTATTCCTTTGAAGATGTTGATGGTTTCATCTGTTTCCTCCAATTGTTCCTTTTTTATTATGACGGTGTCATCTACATACCGGATCCATACTTTGGGTTGTATGCGTGGGAGTGCAATCCTTTCTAGACGTTGCATTACAATCTCTGCTATGAGTCCTGAGAGTGGTGATCCAATCAAATGACACCATAATTTCACCTTCATCTATGTTTAGGTCTTTTATTTTCTGGAGGTACTGTAGTGGGGAGTTGATAGAGTATTTGCTCTCCTCTGTGAGATGCCCAAGTTTTCTTGTAAGTTCTTTAGCTATGTTGTATGTGGGGGTCCCTGTTAACGATACAATTGGATGGAGCGGTATGTCGGGCTTGTGTATTTTTGGGTGTCCGTAGAAGCGTGGGATGATGGGTCCACTGCTTTTCATCCGCCTCTCTTCTTTTGTGATTTAACCTTTCTTGGTTAGGTCGTTGAGGATTCTTTTGACCTGGTTGTCCAGTTTCTGTACGGGATTGGTGTTTACTGGGGTGTAGGTTTCTTTGTCCTCAAGTAAGGTTTATTTTTTAAAAAATATTTTAAAATCTTCCCTTCTCCCAAATTGTATTTTGGATGGTAGACAGCATGCAATATAGTTGGTAGATGACATCCAACATGGGTCTCTGGGGTGAAAAAAATGGAGCAGTACCTGATCCCAAATTCCTATTTTTCCCTATTGCCAGAACATTCAAAATATTCACGTGATAAAGAGCATTAGGCTTGGCTTTTTTATACATTTCTTTTTTTTTTTTAATAAAAAAAAAATTTACATTCAACATAAAGATTTACATAACACATAACATTTATCCACATTATAACAAGTTGTATATACACATTATTCAAACAATTCCAATCAATACTTAATATCTAATCCTTAATTTTTATCTTCATCCTTCTTTCCTTTTCCCTCTTCCTTCCTTCTTTATCTTTCTCATTCCCTCTCTGGTCTTATACCCAACTCCTACTTTCCTCCTAACCTTCTAAAATCCGTTCCTCATCTTTTTTATCTATTTCTAGTTCATTGACTATTTTCCTTCCCTTCCTTATGATTGTATTGCTATTCTATTAAGTACCTATCTCTCTAAATTTATACAACTTTAACATACATTACATACATATATATACATCAGAGCTTTCCAAACTGTGTGTCGCGACACAAAAGTGTGTCGCCACACACAGTCTGGTGTGTCGCCACACAACCCGGAAGCGCTGATCATCATCAGCGCTTCCGGGTTTTCCCGCGGCGACACACTAACGGCAGCGTGCAAAAATTCGAAAGCGGCAGCAGCGCTTCTGGGTTTTTGCAGCGACACACCAACGGCGGTTGGTGTGTCGCCGCGGGAAAATTTTGGAAAGCCCTGATATACATCTTTAAAATTACTTCCGGCTTTCTTAACAAAGAATATAAATGTAACTATCTAGTATACATTTTCTCTCTTACTTCTTCTAGCTTATTATTGTTTCTCCCCCCCCCTTACTATACTTATTATTCTATTTATATTTATTGATCCCTATTTTATATCAGAAAGGGGCGTGGTGGCTCAGGGGTAAGACGCCTGGATTGTCGATCGGAAGATCACAAGTTCGGAGGTTCAAATCCCTAGCCCTGCGTGCGGAGTGAGCTCCCGCACTAGCTCCAGCTCTTGCCAACCTAGCAATTCGAAAGCATGCAAATGCAAGTAGATGAATAGGTACCACTTTGGTGGGTAGGTAACAGCGTTCCACGCGTGTCATGCGGCCACATGACCGTGGAAGCGTCTTCGGACAACGCTGGCTCTTCGGCTAAGAAACGGAGATGAGCACCGGCCCCTAGAGTCGGACACGACTGCACAAATGTGTGGGGGGAACCTTTACCTTTACCTATTTTATATCATATTCTTTTTGGATATATTCTGTAAAGGGGTCCCATATTTCCTTATACTTCCCTATTTCTTTCCCTTTTATTAAGTTTGTCAGTTTGTCAGCTTGCATCAATTCCATTATTTTTATAATTCATTCTTCTTTAGTTGGTATGCTTTCTTTTTTCCAATACTGGGCATATTTTATTCTTGCAGCAGTACTTAGATACAGAAACAAAATCTTTTGTCTTTTATTCATATTATCATCAATTTTACCTATCAAGTAAAATTCTGGTTTCATCTTTATATTGTTACCTAGTATTACACATATATATTTGTGTATTTTACACCAATATTTTTTTGCTTTCAAACAAGACCACCAAATATGGTAAAAAGATCCACTTTTGTTTTTACATTTCCAGCAAACATTAGTATTTCTAATTTTTGGTTTGAATAATACCTCAGGAGACAAGTACCACCTAAAATCATTTTATACATGTTTTCTCTCAAATTATTACTTAAAGTGAATTTTATATTTTTTGTCCAAATTTTTTGCCATTGATCATATGTAATTTCAATTCCTAAATTTTCTTCCCATTTACTCATATATTTTTTAATTTTTATGTCCTTGGTTTTCATCTCCAATAGTATTTTATATATTTTTGAAATTAGATGATCTTCTTCTTTTTCTAATATATTATCCCAATTATTTTAATACAATACAAAGCCCAAAGAACTCAATAACAAAATTAATCGCTAAGCTGCAAGAATATGGGGATTTATCAGGATTTAAAATAAATAAGCAGAAAACTAAAATGATTAATCTAAATATGACCAAAGAAGAGATAACTAAAATAGAACAACTATCAGGATTTCAAAATGTTAAAAAAGCAACGTATCTAGGAATACAATTAACAAATAATAATCTAGATCTACATAAAAATAATTACGAAAGTCTATGGAAAGAAATAAAAAAAGATCTTGATAAATGGGTAAATTTACAATTATCTCTTTTAGGCAGGATAGCTACAATAAAAATGAATATTTTACCAAGATTTTTGTACTTGTTCCAAACGATTCCAATTATGATAAAAGACCAAAATTTTATGAAATGGCAAAGGGAAATAACAAAATTTATATGGCAAAAAAAGAAACCTAGAATTAAGCTAAAATATTTACAAGACACAAAAAATAGAGGGGGATTAGCAATGCCTGACCTTAAACTATATTATGAGACATGTGGACTAATCTGGATTAGAGATTGGATAAAACTAGAAAATGATAAAATAATAAATTTGGAAGGATATGATAATAGATATGGATGGCATGGCTATATGTGGTACAATAGATGTAAAGTACATAAGGCATTTAACAACCACATAATAAGAAAATCATTATTGAAAATTTGGAATAAATATAAAAAAACAATATCACCCAATCTTCCATCATGGGTATCAACTCAGGAGGCAAGTGCCAGAATAGTGAACCAAAACAACAAAGAATAGATATAAAAACTTGTTAAAAATTGAAGGAAATAACCACAGAATTAAAACAAGAGAGGAATTAGAAAATAAAAATATAAGATGTCATTGGTTTACATATTTTCAACTGAATGAACAATACAAAATAGACAAAAAAACTATCAATTCACAAAGCTTTTTTATACATTTCTGACTCTAAATACTACATGAATCAGAGGCTACTTGTTTTGAGATTTCAGCTGAAAATAAAACTCCCCTTTCCCAACCTGCTTTCCTTTCCCATTCCCAGACAAACTATGTACTGTATGGATAAAAATAATTGAAATACACTTATAGTATTCACAGAACGTTTACCTTTACACTTGAAGGCAGCACAGTTAGCTTGCTTTCCGTCACAAAATTTTTTGTTGCTTCATAGTTTGTTGCTTTCAAACCAGTCTGTAAACCATGCTTATCCTGGTAAGTATTCCCTTCTGATGCTTGCACAGAGTGAATTGTATTTGTAGGGATAACCTAAATGTAACATTTTAAGAATAACCTGATGAAAGCTTCATACAATAAAACATGATTTTAATTCAACAGCATTCAAATATATGTTAAAAAAATCCACTGTGACAAATCAATCTGCTAGAAGATGAATTTAAAACAGGACTGAATAACTTCCTGAGGATTTTTTTTTGTACCTTTAAGTCAGTATTGACTTCTGGCAACTGTCTGGATTAGTCCCTGCAGTTTTCTTGGCAAGATTTCAGAAGTGGTTTACCAGTGGATGGTGAGGATCAAAAAGATTACTGGAATGTCTTTGGAAGAGTTACAAGTTATTAAAGACAAGCTCAAGATGCCAGACATGTGACCCTATGGTTACCACAGGTCACCCTGCCTTGATGGTACTTAATTAACTGAATGGTGATGGTGGGAGCTCTCTGAGAGGCAAAATGCTCCCTAATTTTAATCTTCTCTAAAATTGTGAAAAAAACTAAATAATTGCTTTGCTAAAATTCAACAGCAAATTGCCAATTTTTGATTGAACAATACTGATTCATTTTTCAGTCTGTATTGTGTGTGGGGGTGGTACGTATGAGAATGGGAGAAGTTTGCTTCCTAGAAGCCATTCCCACACTTATTGGACATTTGATGTTGACTTTCAGCTATGCAATAAGCCATGGGAGGGCCATATCTGATCTACAGGCCATGAATTGTTCACCACTGAAAATATTTCACTGCATATGGGAAGTTCCCCATCAAAGCCTAAATAATTTTTAAATGTTGGATTATTTAATACTGAAAAATGTTACTGCGATAAGAACATAATTAACTGGTTTGAATTCCAAACTACATTTACAGAATATCTAGAGGGAAGATTTGCTGGAATAAATACAGGTAGTCCTCGACTTACAACCATTTGTTCAGCAACCGTTTGAAGTTATGATGGTGCTGAACAAACGGTTAAGACCGGTCCTTAGAGTTCTGGCCGTCCCAGCACCACCGCGATCACGTAATTGTGACCTGGGGGCTTGGTAACCGGTTTGCACTTAATGACCGGTTGCAGTGCCCTGTGATCACGTGGTTGCCATTTGCAACCTTCCCTACCGGCTTCCCCAGAAAGTCAATGGGGAAGCCGGCAGTTGCAGGTCGCTGGGGTGAGTCCCCCCACCTGCGCACCCTCCCCCAGCCCCTCTGTGCTCGCACCGGCCATTCAAGCACTCCTGCGCACCCTCCCCAACCCTCGCCACGCCTCCCTTGCACCCTCGTGCACCCCTTCACTGAGCCTCCCTCAGGACCCCCATGTACCCTCCCCAAGCCTCACCTTCCTCGCACCGTTGTGCACCCTCCCCAACCCTCGCCACTCCTTCCTTGCAGCCTTGCACACCCCTTTGCACCCTCCCCCAACCAGCAGCAGCCACTTACCTGCCTGCCAGCCTGCTTACAAGCCACCTGGGACTTGCGACTTCCTGCTGGCTTCCCACTGACTTGGTTGTGGGAAGCTGGCAGGAAGTTGCCTCACCTAACAACCATGGGATTCAGTTAACATTGGCAACCGGGACTGCAGGGATTGCTGTGTCTAAGTGATGCGGTCGCGCTTTATAACCACATCACTTAGCAACAGAAATTCCAGTCTCAATTGCCATCGTAAGTTGAGGACTACCTGTATATACGTATGTATATTTGGCCAAGTAAATACAGGAAATACTGTTCGTTATATAATGCATTGTCATATAGTTTCCCAGGGAAAGGTTTTTGGAAGATAGTAATTTATTATGACCTTTTAATATTTTTATAATAAAATAGTATAAAAATAATATAATTTAATTATACAATATTATATAATATATACATTATATAATAATATAAGGTATTATATTATAATAGTATAAGAATAGTAATTTTTATAGGGAAAAATATACCACGTATGAGGTTTATATTTGCTCTAGCGGCCCAAAGAATTAGAAATATGTTTATTATACAAAAAGAATTCAATGTATTAGAGATTATCTCTGTAAAAATGTCTATATCAAGGTCAGCATCTCTCAAATTCAGTCATGTTTTCTGACAACCAGTAGTAGTGAAGAGACAAACAATGTACTGACAAAATAAAAGTCCAAGACGTGAAATCTTCCATTGAGAATATTGAACATCCAATATCCATCGTCTGTTTCCTCAAGGCCTTACCTAATGTGCTACTTTTCTAACTGAAGATTCAGGGGATAAACAAAGCTGACTTTGGCTGTTGTGGGTCTTCCGGGCTGTGTGGCCGTGTTCTGGAAGTTGTGGTTCCTAATGTTTCGCCAGCATCTGTGGCCAGCATCTTCAGAGGGCAGGAGCACAGATAGATTTTGCTTCTATCTGTGCTCCTGCCCTCTGAAGATGCTGGCCACAGATGCTGGCGAAACGTTAGGAACCACAACTTCCAGAACACAGCCACACAGCCCGGAAGACCCACAACAGCCATCGAACTCCGGCCGTGAAAGCCTTCGACAATACAAAGCTGACTTTCTTTGAAACATTGTATTACAACTGTTCCAAAATTTATGTTCTGAAAATTCCCATCCTATTCAATCACTATTCACAAAGAAAAATATTTCAGATGTTAGAACTTATTTTAGGCAATCTACTGTTTTAAAGGACAGGATCATAGGTTTATGCCAAGACTGTGCCACAGAGGTTTTTCAAACCATAAAGCTTGGGAAATTAGGTAGCAACTGTGAGAGTTTTTAGTTTTCTTGCCATTTTTAATATGGTTTTTAATATTGCTAGACACTAAAAATCTGAGCAAAGAACTTCAAATTATCTTTTTCAACTGCCTATACATAGTACTAATTCAGAATTGATGTGACAATTTAGAGATATTTTTATCCCACTTGAACACACAAGAGATTAGCTGGCTTTCTATAAACTGTAATTAAAGTTTAAATAATTATTTATGAAAAGAAAATGTACCCTCTTACCACAGGTTTGGAAGAAGCCAGTAATTCTTTAATTTCAAGTATATGAAGTAAGGCTGCAACTATCTCATCATTTGATGCAGCCCAATTTACTGTTCTGTTAAATACAAGGCAGAAAAAAATTAATCTAGGTAGTTATGAGACAAGTAGCTATCCCAAAGAACAGATATATAACTCTGTACATTTAGTCCCTGAGCAATTTGGCATAGAAGATATTAAGTTTGTGTAAAAGCAATTAACTGATCTTATATGG
The DNA here is from genome assembly GCA_023362775.1 of Charina bottae. NCBI lineage: Eukaryota > Metazoa > Chordata > Lepidosauria > Squamata > Charinaidae > Charina > Charina bottae. The sequence goes on along the minus strand of JALMGJ010000052.1, from coordinate 3,027,619 downwards.
AATAATTTGCAGTCATACAAAATTAATATTCACCAGCCAACTTCAACAATTATTTTGCACTGATATGCCTTTATAATTTCCATGAAACTATTGAAGACACCTTCCTTTTTTGGAAAACA